>CM034471.1:23149624-23404113 GCA_019925255.1 Litchi chinensis
TTCCCTCACAACTCTTTGTCATCTAGTTCGACTTGTAATCAACCATAACAAACCTTATTAGTTTCAGTGTTATCTCAAACTAGTCCTAGTTCTTCTTTTCAACAAACAAACTTATCATATAATTCTGTTATCTTTGTTAGGTTGATAATTATCATTATTTAATGTCAGTTTTATCTATTGTTCATGCTATGTTTTTGTGTGGAATTGGTTTTTTTTATGTCATTTAGTGCTTGTGGTGTTAAGGTTTAGGTTTTGAGAAGAAAGCACAAGAAATGAAGGATTTTAGAGTGAAATTCAGCAAAAGGATTTCAATGTGTATCGCCACCTAAGATCATGACATTGAACCAAGTTGTTGGCAGCTATTGTAGGTTATTATGCTGGACCATAGAGTATTGAGACCTCGGATCAAGACATAGGACACGTTGCAAGTCACGATCCTTGGTCGGGATAAATGCACAGAACAAAGGGATAGTTTCAATTCAACTGAAACTCTTTGTTTTGTAATCCTAATCGACTTCCTAAGCAATATAATATCCCAAATCAATTAGTAAAGCAAATTTGGATGAGATTAGATCAATAAGAGATACAATTAACAAGTTTCATCAAATCCAAAGATGGGAAGTTGAATCCTCTTCAAGTTGGGAAGCCATGTTCTTCAAGGATTGCGCATCTATTTAAGCTCGACTTTCTACAAAATTATAAGATGTTTTGGTGGAGAATTTTGTCCAAAGAAGAATAAGGGTCGTGGGAGGCTTAGTGTTTATCTTTCTTCTCTTATTTCTTTTAGTTTTATGTCTTGTTTAATAACCATAAATGGCTAAATTGTTGTTAGTTAGGGTTGAATTGAATCCTTAGACATGAACTCAATTAATTTATTTTATCTATGAAGTGTTTATTATTTTTACATGATAAAATCAATTTCTCTAGTTAATTGAATTCCATTTATTTTGTTTCTTTGATTGGCCATCTTAAAAACATGTATAGGATTGCGTTGTAAGAATATAAACCGAACATCGAACAAAAGTATTCTTTGTTTGCAACATTCAACTATGTAATAATCAATTGAAGGATATTAATTCATAAATATCTTAGATAGACTCATGTTCTAGAGTTTATGTAATACTCATATTAATTCTTAATGGATTTCGATTATTAGCCCTAAGTAGACAGAATGCTAAGTTATAATTAGGAATACACAAGTCTATGTAAACATCATGTGATTTACATATTAACTAAGAAATGATCAATACAACATATAGTGTGATCATTACCTTATCGCTAATATTGTTATCACGCATTAATAAGTGTTTGCTTCACTGATCAATTTAATGAATTGAGAAATTGTTTAGTGGTGGATATGATGTCTTAACTAAGATTTTTCATTGATTTTCTCCAATTTAAACTCTATTATTTTTTTATTTTTAGTCTTTAATTTCAATCTTGATTCCCTTTTGCTTAAATTTAGTTGTTTTTAGATTAGGTTTAAAATAAATTTGGACTTAGAAGTAGGTTAGAAATCTTTGTAGCATCGATCCTTGTTTGTCTACTATATTCGATAAACGATTTGTGCAATTGTAGGGTTAAATAAATTTATTTGCTAATTTTGCAACCAACAGTCGTTTAGCCCTTTGCAACCAACTTTTTTGCTATGTCACATGATGGAATTCCATTTTGTATTGATCTTACCCTAAAACCTCACCATTCTTTAAAGCATAATATGATCACTAAACCAAAGAGGGCAACTCAGCCATCACAAGCCTATATTGCTACTAGTAAATTATTTGTTCCTTTAGAACCATCATCAGTTTTTGAAGATTTACAATACCCCTAGTGAAAAGCAGCAACGCATGATGAATATGCAGCCTTTTGTAAGAAAAATACTTGGGTTTTGGTGCCTAGACAAGCAGATATGAATGTGGTAGGAAGCAAATGAGTGCTTAGAATCAAGTTTAATTCAAATGGGTTCATCCCAAGGTGCAAAGCATTCATCAAACCGGTTGGGGTAGATTTTTTTGGAGACTTTTAGTATAAAATCTCGAATTTTTCTTAAGGATAAAATTGTAAAATTTTTAAAATTTTTGTTTAAAGTCATAATTTATAAATAATTAAGGGTCAAATGGTAATTTTTGGGATTATATATTTTCCCTTCTTCTTCCTCGGGCAGCCGGAAGCTCTCTCTCTCTCTCTCTCTCTCCAGAAATTTTTTTCAGATTTTCATTTTCGCGAGCTCCACTTTGACTTCTCATTCCGGCCACATCCGACCTCCATTCCGACCAAATTTGGTACCATTGGAAAGCTTGTGCGACGTAGATTCCATAGGTACCAATTTCATCAATTTTTATCATCGTTTGGGTCTCTGATTTTGCAGAAGAAGTTCTGCTATTAAACAACTTTGATTTTTTCAGATCTCGGTGAAACCAAACGATTTCGACTTCGGTTAACCTCATTTTCGTGACGAGCGTGTCGAGGACAATAAAACCCACTTGGGCGCACCTCCCACCAGCGTGCTCGTCGGAACCCACCGCCGGAAAGTCTCTATCGGCCACCCCGTACGGAGGAAGTAAGTTGCTCGACCTCCCGAACTTGAAATTTTGCTCCAGACGCGTCTACAGACTCGCTTTTAAATGTAGGATCCATTTTTGAGGTTATTTTTCTCACAAGGCAGTCGTACTAAAAGTTATTCTATATTATGATACCTTGTAGATTCGATTCGGAACGACTATAGCTATATTGGAAATCAAAGTTTTCGGAGTGATTAATAGCTCATATTAAGGTAGGAGCTCAACCATAATCTTTTAGAATTTTTATGTTAAAGTCGATGTTTAATTGAATTCTCATAATCTTGAAAGTATAGTAATTAATTGTGGAAATATATTATAGGTTGTTTGTGGAAATATATTGTGGATTGCTTTATAAATATATTGTGGATTATTTATAGAAATATATTGTGGATTGCTTTAGAAATATATTATGGTTTATTACAGGTTTGCAAAAGGTTTGGTTTATCGAATTAGCAGCTGTTATGCTGCCGAAAATATTTTAAATAAAAGAAATGTTTTCAAAAATACCGATTTCTATATATATGATATATTGATGGTTTAATGAATTTATTCAAATTGTTTTGTGACTTGAATAAGGTAAAGATCCACCGTCCTAGTCATTATGTGAGCTTATCATGAACTATTTGTATGATACGACTTTATATCGGGGTCACTGCGTAGGGTATTACTGCGCAGGGTATTTTCTGGTATGGTTACCAGGGTCACGATGGGCCAAACGTTATTTTTTTCTTCAAAAATAATTTATTGAAAGTATAGACCACCGAGTATATGACTAGGGGACGAGATCTACCTTGATTCGGAAAATGCTATGACTTGATTTAAAAATTTAGATGTTTTAAATTCTATTTTATTCCTATCTTAGAAGCATGTATATGTATATTTATAAAATGATTTATGAGATTTATTTAGACAGTTAATTATACAGGTTTTTAACCATGATTTTATAAAGTGACTTTTGAAACCATTCCAGGATTTAAATTCTGCTAAGCCTTTGCTCACCCTTACTTTATTTTTCCCCTCCAGGAAGTGTACAGGGTAATTTAGGTGGCCACCCGACGGAGTAGATAGATGACCAAAGAAATCAAGTGCTTGGCTTGTGGTGTATTTCTTTAGTTATTTCTTTTCTCATTTCGACATTTATGGATGAATATTTTGAAATCAATTTAGAGGACTCGAATTGATATATTTAAAGCATTGTATTCTAAACTCCAGAGTTGATGATTTTTATTTGGAAATCTAAGTAGATGTAAAAGCTTAAAGGTGATAAGCTGGTTGCATGGCTAAGTGTTCATGAATTTTATTGTGGCTTTGAATCCATAATATCTAACAGGTGTTCACATATCTATGGGGATGAACTTTCATCGAGATTAATTTAAATTGTTTGAAGTTTTTTTTTTTTTTTATATGCTTTTCTTAATATTCAAATTCGGTATTCCAGAGTTTTGAAAACAAAGACAATTTGATAACTTAATATTCATGATTCTACCATGGTCTAGTTTTTGGATCATGACATTTAGTCTAGTTGTAAAATCCTCCACCATTAGAGTTGTGTTATCTTTGACAGTAAGTAAAGGATGAGTTATCAAGCAACTAGATATAAATAATGCCTTCTTAAATAGTGAGTTAAAAAAAAAAAAAAAAAAAAACTTGTTCATATGGAACGACCTGAAGGATGCAAACGCACCTCTCATCCAAATTTTGTTTGCAGACTAACCAAGTCCTTATATAAATTGAAACAAGCTCCAAGAGCTTGGTTTGATAAACTTAAATCGGCCTTGCAACTATGGGGATTCAAAAACTCAAAGGTAGCTCTTTTTTATGTACAATAGGGATTCAAATTTCTTACTCCTTTTGGTTTATATGGATGATATTCTTCTCACAGGGAATGATCAATCTTTAATACACAAGGTAGTTCTTCATTTGAATCAACAGTTTGCTTTGAAGGATTTAGGACTTCTTAGCTATTTTTTGGGCTTTAAAGCTACTAGGAATGATCAAAGCGTTCATCTTAAATAGAGCAAGTATGCATAGGATCTGTTGAAGAAAGGAAAAATGCTCAGTTGTACTCCTTGCCCTACTTCTATCAGTATAGTCACTAAACCAGTCCAGAATGATGGTGATCCATTTGATCCTACATTGTGTAGAAGTTTGGTTGGAGGTCTACAGTATCAAACACTTACTAGACCTGATATATCGTTTACAGTCAATCGCTTAAGCCAATATCTTGTGCTACTCACTATTCAATATTGGTAAGCTTGTAAAAGAGTCTTGCGTTACATAAAAGGTACTCTACAATTTAGTCTTTGTTTTAAAAGAAACAGGTCACCTCAACTTGGTCTTAAGGGATATTTTTATGTCGATTGGACCAGTAATTTCCACGATAGGAAATCAACAGGTGGATGGTGTATTTTCTTTGGATCGAATTTGATCTCCTAGAGCTCCAAGAAACAAAAGATAGTAGACAAGTCCAACTGTGAGGTAGAGTATAAAGCTTTACAGAGGCAACAGTTGAAATTACTTTTTCGAAATCCTTATTAACTGAGATAGGAATTCGTTTACCTCATCCACCAACGCTTTGGTGTGATAATACTGGGGGCTAAATTCCTTGCTAAAAATCCTGTTTTTTATTATAGAACTAAATGCATAGAGATGTAAGATATATTACAATTGAGGACTAATTGGTAGATGTGCTCACAAAACCTTTAGGATTTGCCAATTTCAATCTCTTACAATTCAAACTCGTCTTGGAAGATTCCAGGCCTTGTTTGACGAGGGATGTAAGGCTAGTTCCTCTCTCAAAACAAAATGATACTGGTCCCTCTTTCTCAAAAGTCAAACAGAGTGATCAAGTAAATCAATGACCAACAGTTCTAATCAAGAGCTTTTTGGTCCTTCATGTAACTAACCAAGATCTCACAAGATTCTTATGATAACTAACCATCCTAGTCAGCATATCTATAAACCAATCATATTGTCATGTCAACGAGTTAATTACAAGTCTCTCTAAATGGTTGTCAAGCACTCATTACTGCCTTAGTTAAACATGTTTTAGCTTGCATGTAAAAGAGGTCCTCAAGTCTGAAAATAAACACAACATTGATTAATAAAGTTTTCTTTGTTTTACTTCATTTCTTCAACTTTCTTTATAATTTGTAATTTGCTCATCCCATAATGCAATAAGACATCCTCTCTATTTTTACTTTTCTTCTACTTCTCTTTATTCTTTCTAGTTTATTGTTCTCTAACAAACACCTTCTCTTCTTTTTGGTTTCTCCTTGATATGAAATTTATTTATTTATTTATTTAAGAATAAAAGTCATTTTAGTCTCTAAATTTTTATAAAAAAAATCAAATTTTAAACTATATTTCGAAAAGTGATCAAATAATTTTTAACTTTTTGAAAAAGTGTTAAATCAATCATCTCATCAGTCAACTAATAGTCAAATTTTAACGGAAAAGGTTAAAAAAAAAAAAAAACCCCATTTAATTTAACCATATATGCATAACAAATTTAAAGCTAAAACTTAATCATATATACAAAAAATTTATAACTAAAACCTACAATTTATACATTGAGTCTAAGGACAAACGAGTCTTTTCATGTTTTCCGTTAGGTTTGACCATCAATTGACTAACATAAATAATTACTTTGACATTTTTTTCGAAAAATTAAGGTTGATTTGAAGTATGTTGAAACATGGTTAAAATTTTGATCATTTTTTAAAACTTTTGGACTAAAATGAATTTTACTCTTTTTTTTAATAATTGATGCACTTTTCCATTGTAGTTAAACTTATCAGTCCTTTTTTTTTTCCCTTTTTTTTAATTTAATTTCTACTTTGATTTTTTTCACGTGTGATTGTACAATAGATTATGTTTTCAACTTTGTGTGGCATGTTTTTAAATAAATTTCCAGCGTAATAGGTTAAATAAGTGAAATGTTTATTGGTGTAATCTGCTATAATATATCTAACTTGCTTCTCATGTACTTCGTGCAAGTATTCTAAGAATTTTAATGAACAATATACATAATGTTTATAGCCTTAAATTAATCAAAAAGTACATTCAAATTTGGTAATATAAGACTGCCATATTTTAAAATAATTTAAGTCAAAAATTAATTTTATTATATTCAAAAGAAAAATTTTAAAATAATAGTATCATTTAAATAATTCTAATTTCATTTTCTTTGATCATAATTTAAAATAATATAATTACAAAAATCCGGACATAATGATAAAACAAGTTTTAGCTTCCCGCTAAAATAATGAAACATGGTAACATCAACTCTTGGTGCATGTCTGAGTCGAATATCATCGAATCGTTGGAGTGTGAATCTATGGAACTCTCAAATAAGAGAAGCTATGAACAAAAACCATCCCCGAAAAGCCCTTCTTCTCTTTCGCCAAATGAAACAAAACGCCATTGAACCAGACAACTTGATTTTCCCCTTTTTACGTAGCCAAAGCTTGTGCCAAGCTCTCCAATCCAGAACACTCGCAGATGATCCATACCCACATCGTCAAGTCCCCGTTTTGTGCTGATATCTTCGTGGAGACCACGTTGGTTGACATGTATGTGAAATGCGGTAGACTAGATTGCGCGTACAGGGTGTTCGATGAAATGCGTGAGAGAGACGTCACGTCATGGAATGCGATGCTTGTGGGGTTTGTTCAAATTGGGTTTTTTGACAGAGTGTATGGTCTCTTTCGTGAGATGAGATTTGTAGGGATTCGGCCTGATTCGGTTACCGTAATGGGGTTGACTCGGTCAGCGAAGAGTTTGAATGTGTTGAAGGGTGTACATTTGTTTGGGATCAAGATAGGGGTAGATGGTGATGTGTCGGTAGCTAATACGTGGATTTCTGCATATGCTAAATGTGGTGATTTTGCCTCTGCGGAGTTGGTGTTTAATGGAATTGAAGAGGGTTTAAGGACTGTGGTTTCTTGGAACTCTATGATTGCAGGGTATGCAAATGATGACAAGTTCTTGGACGCTTTTAGTTTGTATAAACGAATGATTGGTGATGGATATAGGCCTGATATAAGCACCGTTGTTAGCCTACTTTCGCCATGTGTGCAGTTGGAGTCACTATTTCAAGGTAGGTTGATTCACTCTCATGCAGTTCAATGTGGCTGCGATTTAGCTATCTCTGTGATTAATACGCTGATTTCAATGTATTCCAAATGTGGAGATGTTGATTCCGCTAGATTTTTATTTGATGGCATGTATAACAAAACTTGTGTTACATGGACTGCTATGATTGGCGGATATGCTAGCAAAGGAGATATGGATGCGGCACTGAAGTTGTTTACTGCTATGGAACTGGCTGGCGAAAAACCTGATTTGGTCACTGTACTGTCAATTATTTCAGGTTGTGGCCGAAGCGGTGGACTGGAGCTTGGAAAATGGATGGACAGTTATGCTGGTTCTAATGGGTTAAAAGACGATGTAATGGTATGCAATGCATTGATAGATATGTATGCAAAATGTGGAAGTATCGGTGCTGCTCGAGAGCTCTTCTATGCGATGTCCGAGAGGACTGTTGTCTCTTGGACAACTATGATTGCTGGTTGCGCTTTGAATGGAGAATTCAGAGAAGCTTTGGACCTTTTCCTTGAGATGGTGGAATTGGGTTTGAGACCAAATCACATAACATTTCTTGCTGTGCTTCAAGCTTGCACTCATGCTGGTTTCCTTGAGAAAGGATGGGATTTTTTCAATATGATGATTGACGTATATAACATAAATCCTGGACTGGACCATTATTCGTGTATGGCTGATCTTTTTGGACGAAAAGGGAAGTTGAAAGAAGCAATGGATTTTGTTCAAAAGATGCCTATCAAACCTGATGCTGGCATATGGGGATCATTGCTTAGTGCTTGCAAGATTCACCGAGACATAGAGATAGGTGAATATGCAGCTCATTGTCTATTCGAATTAGAGCCTCACACGGCAGCTCCATATGTGGAGATGGCTAATATATATGCTTCGGTTGGAAGATGGGATGGAGTAGCAAAAATAAGATCAATGATGAAATGTAACAAAGTGAGGAAGTTTCCGGGACAAAGCCATGTTGAATTTAATGGGAAGACTTATACATTTAGTGTTGAAGACAGAGATCATCCTGAAGGCATACTGGTATATGAATTGTTGGATTCTTTAATGTTTCAATCGAAAGATGTGTCATACTTGCAGCATGTACAGGGGATTTTGGAACATGATTCCAAATAATACAATCTCATTTTTTTAATTTGTCTATATATTAGGGGTTAGGCTAATTAACTGGTTTGGTTAAGGTTATCCAATAAATTTAGAATCGTTTGGATGATTTATAACCAATTCAAAAGTTATTACCGAAGAATCTTATCAATTGTTAAATAAGTTGTATTAACTAGTAATCTATTGGTAACCTACAATGATAAGGATGAAAGTAATGGAAAAGACCTCTAATTGTTGTATAAAGAGTAGGAAAATGTCATTTTTAGATTGAGTCAAATGAAGACACA
The DNA here is from genome assembly GCA_019925255.1 of Litchi chinensis. Taxonomy (NCBI): domain Eukaryota; kingdom Viridiplantae; phylum Streptophyta; class Magnoliopsida; order Sapindales; family Sapindaceae; genus Litchi; species Litchi chinensis. The sequence goes on from CM034471.1 coordinate 23,158,695, forward strand.
TTTGCTTTTCAAAAATGAATAAATAAATAAATTATATCTAAATAAATAATTAATCAACTGTAATTAAATAATTCCATTTTTTCCGTATTAAAAATGAATATTTGCTCTCTCTGATTTTCACTAAAATACATTGGCACCTGTTATACCCGTTTTCTGGCTGGGCTCAAATAGGCCCAAGAGGTCTACTCTAGTTCAAACAGAAGCAAGGGCCCGAGGGGCCCAAGGATGGAACCAGCCCTTGCAAGCTCAACCCGGTGAAGCCACTCAGGTCGCGGGCTCGCAACAGGTCTCAGAATGCTCCCTGCCCATAATCTTAGCTCGCGGAGCTCGCGAGGTCGCGCAGGTCGCGAGCTCGCTAGGAACTCCACGTTATCTCACCTCCTCTCCAGCATACATCTGGCTGACCAGAAAGTCCATTCATGAGAAACCATGTGCAGCAAGCTGTCAGAATTACCAACTCCCATGATTTCCCGTCGGAAACTGTTTACACAATTACCCAGAAACATTAAATGGGGTCAGGACCCCTGCAGGTATAATTAATGCAAACCTGTGCAGAAAGCAAATCATGATTACCTTCACAATTAATGCAGCATGGCAATGTCAGAATTAGTTGAAACTAGTCATTGCCAGTTGCTTGTATAACATTCTTTTGTATTTTTTATTGTGAGCTCCCTTCCTCTATAAAGAGAGGAAACATTTTTACTGTACAAGAAGCTGGACAGATCAGAAGAACCGTCACTCTGCCGGAATTATCCCAGAGTGACCGTGGATGTAGGTGCCGTCACCGAACCACGTAAAAATCCTTATGTCTTTTCTCTCCTTCTCTCTCTCTTTTCTCTTTAATTACTTGTTGAACATATCATTAACTTCGACCAACCACCAAGACCGACATTCCTTCGCCTGAATTAATCACCACCAACCTGGAACTTCATTAATTAATCATTCACTACCCCTTTCACACAGTACAACAACCCATTAATTACCAAGTTCACCGTCTGGGCCCCAGAATCTCTGGTTGACCATTTCCGGACGTCAACAGCACCTAATTGCATGTTTGTAAAAAATAATTCAATTAGAAGCTATATTTGCTTTTTAATCACAGAACAAATCTTGTGTCATTGTGAATGCTAATTATTAAGCATTTCTATTAAATAATAAATAGATAGATTTTTAATTATAAGTAAATAAATAGTTAGTTAAATTGTAATTAAATAATTTTTTTTTTTTTTTCATATTAAAAAGGTCTATAAGCTCTCTTTGATTTTCACTAAAATACATTGGTTTAAATTCACATAATTGCAAGTTTGTAAAATGTAATTTACATATACAAATTGACATTAAGTGTTACTATTGTATAGTGGCGGTACGGGTGGGTGTTTTTAGTTTTGGATTGAAGATCTCTCAATCCAACCTAGTCAATTCTTCAATTGTGTTGTGTTTAAGTTGATCATATTGATAATTCATTGAAATATAAAACGTTCCTATTAATCAACTCATTCGAATACAAAGTGTTTATGTTGATTACGTAACATGTCTAATACAAATAAGAGTTTAAGCCACTACATATTAAAAACAAAAGTTCATTTCACCACAAAAGGCACCAAAAAAAGAAATAAATAAATAAATAAAATAAATAACACAGTAATCCTACTAGAATCCATCAAGACAACTTATTTGATAGCATTATAGTCTTCACAAGCATAAAAGCCACAAAATATTATGTCCCATTGGTAGTTCCCAAAGCATCAACTACATTCACCATGTCCAACATTAAACAAAACATGTAAGTCAATCCAAAGTATAACTAGCTAACATGTTTTCTACTTTTGCAAATCATAAAAGAACAAACATATGTAAGTAAAATGTAAGTTTTTTATTTAGTGATTTTGAGGATCATTTTGTGTTGGAGGTGGGGGCATTGGAGGGGTGTTTGTGTGTTGTTTGTAATTGTAGTAGAGGGGTGGTTGATTTTTGGATGATGGAGTATGGTGTGAAGAAGTAGTCGTGGATCAAACTGTTTTCGATTAGACGAGACTGTTCTTTTTGAAGCCTTCGGTTTATTAGAAGGGGAGTGGTGAGAAGGAGAAGATTTTGATGGAATTGAACCATCAAACGCCTGCATGGTATGATTTGAGAATGAAGAGATTCGAAACGGTGAGGATTGGTAGTGGTGTGGATGCGTTTGGTCAAGAGTACATTTATGTGGAAAGCGTGGTTCCATTGAGGAAATATAGTTGTAAGAAGCAAGAGGAGGGAGAAGAAAGCTAAAACAAAGAAAAGGTGAAAAACCGAAAATTGAAATTACATACTAGATGGTAGTTTGCTTTCTTAGTTATGTTGTGTTTTGATGTCTACATTTGGCTTCGTGTAATGCCTTGTTTGTTCTTCCATTTTCAATTTCTGAGACAATTTTAAGTCGAAAGGATTTAAACTGGTTTTATAATTGAATTAACAAATGATACTGCGTGTAATGTTTCGTCTTTTTCATTCCAATGCTTTCTTATTGGTGGTGTTTATTCATTTTTGAGTTCATCACAATAATTAGTTAATGGAAGCCTTGTATATTAAGTTAAACTAATCTAATTGTTTTTTTTTTCTCTAAATAAGCGTGTTATTAATATTTTCTTCTCATATTTCTGTAAAGAAAATAGAATGAAAAATCATTTTTTGTGTTTTCTTTTATGTGTTAGGAAAGTGTATGTGAGAGTTGTAATTCACTTTGTTTAATGAGTTATTGTGTTATTCAACTTTTGTATGTACACACAAGCACATGAAATAATGCATTTATCTCGCATAACTATTATATTAGTTATTAACTTTTGCGTGTACATTGAAATTATGTGATATGAGTGTCAATTTAGATGCATGTTATTAATGTTTTCTTCTCATATTTTTGTAAAGAAAAAAGAATGAAAAATCATTTTTTGTGTTTTGTTTTATGTGTTAGGAAAGTGTATGTGAGAGTTGTCGTGTAATTCAGGTCACTTTGTTTAATGAGTTGTTGTGTTATTCAACTTTTGTATGTACACATAGGCACATGGAATCATGCATTTATCTCGCATAATTGTTTTATTAGTTATTAACTTTTACATATATATTGAAATTATGTGATATGAGCGTCGATTTATATAAAATATCTAAATTGACACGCAAAAGTTAATAACTAATATAACAATTATGCGAGATAAATGCATGATTCCATGTGTCTATGTGTACATACAAAAGTTTAATAACAAAACAACTCATTAAACAAAGTGACTTGAATTACACGGCAACTCTCACATAGGTATCATGCATTATCAATGAAAAAAAAATAAAAAACAAAAACAAAAGGCAATTGACTTTCTTAAGCCAACAAAAAACAAAACAAGCAATAGTATTCACCAAAATATAATAAGAAATATGCAAGCACCTTGGCAGCCAACCTTTTCCCCAAAAACCAATCCGTGACTGAATCAACCATATTATATTTTGTATGTTCTTCAATTGGTTTCAAAAAAAAAAAAAACAAAACAAAACAAAACAAAACACTCTAAAGAAAAATACACACGGAAAAATATCATGCAAATTGGATATATTTTCCTTCATGCTAAATCCATGATAATAGCAATAAATCAAACCGATTAATTTTTCAATGATTTAATATGAGTTGGCTCTAATACCACTTGTTAGATAAAACTTTAATAGGTGAAAACTTATATCAAAATCTAGAAACTCATATTAAATCAATAAAAATTATTGTAAAAAAAATATACCTGAATCTATATTGATAAATTTGAGTAGGATCGAGTCTTCTACAGTCAAATCTCCTTAGATTGCACTATAATTTTTTTCTTGAATGAGAAAAGAGAAAAGAGAGCAAAAATACGTTGATTTAACTTGGAGATCATAACCTTAATTATGTTCTTTATATAATAACCTAATTAGGTTCTCATTAATCCTAATTTAATTAGTATTAGGTTTCTATACATTAAAGCTTATACTCAATAGATATTTCTAGAGCTCAATTAATAGATCATTTATTTGACCCTATTAAAATAGATAATCCATAATATAATTATTATTTAGTACGTAAGTCCATATTAAGAAATATAAAAATCTCAACAGTGTAACCATCAAATCTTTGATAAATAATATAATAATAAGAACCAAATTGGGAGAAAATATGTGAAAAGGCTATGACACCCAACTTCCATAAAATCTGATTTTTTATTTGGAATTTTGTGTTGAGTATGAAAGTCAAAATTAGACTTGGGTGTGGTCCAATTCGATTTGGTTTCGCCTAGAATTAGACCAAACGAAAAATTTTGCCCCTAAGAAAAGAAAAATGTTTCAATTTAGACCAATTCTTTTTCTAGACCAAATTAATTTGATTTGGTTTGGTCTAACATTCACATAAATTGATTTAATTTATATGAATGTTAGGCCAAATCAAACCAAATTAAATTGATTTACTTTTGTCTTGAGTAATTTTAATTATGTTATTTAACATTCATATAAAATGTTGAGCTTATTTTAGCTAAATGTGTCAGGTATAGTAAGTTTTAAATACAATTTATATCATGTTTAATATTTTCAAATTAAAATATTGGGATGTGACATATAGTAACATACAATGTGTCTTACAGGTATTTGGCTTTACAATTTGGTATAAACTTAATGAACTTGAATTATAAACCAAATCAAACCATACAATTTTATAATAATAAAATTATGCAATTTTCTTTTCAAAATTTAGAAACAAACCAAACCATAATCCGGTTAAATAGTGGGTGTTTTTTTTTTTTTTTTTTTTTTTTTGTGGCCCTATCAGAACGTAACTAGTACTTAAAAATAATAAAATAAATAAACTAAAAGTATAAATTTTAACAATTGATAATACAGAAAATATTAAATATTGTTGATAGGTGTCTCCACATGTTGTCATATAAAAATTAAGTTAATGAGTAAACACTCATCTCCAATTTATTTTTTCTCATTCTTCATCATCATGTCTTGGACTCCGTGGACTACATTAGCAGTTTTTATGCTGCTGTTCTTCCTAATTGAAGCATTTATGGGAAAGAAATGCAGAAACTAAGTTTGAGTGATATATGAAAGAGAAAAAATGAAAAAAAATTTGTTATCTACTATTTTTTTATGTTAATATGTCATTAAATTATCGAAAGATTAATTATAAAAAAAAAAATGATAATAGAAAATCATTGCTCCTTGCAATTAGACTTCATAAGATTATTCAAATGGATTGTCTCAAATTAGCAAATCAAATGGAAAATCATTATTAACCAAAAACTTATGCAATACAGATAATTATTTGTTTAGGCGATAAGTAGGGATGGCTAAAAGATGTTTGGCCCTAGGAGTTACAAGACTAAACTCCTCAGTCATGTCCAATTCACTTGGTGACATATTGTCTGGAAGCTTCCAGTCAAAGCAATGCACAATCTGTGCTAACACTAGGCGAACTAAGGTGAGACCTAGTTGCATTCCAGGGCAGCCTCTACGGCCAGAGCCAAATGGAAGAAGTTGAAAGTCATGTCCAAGAAGATCAATATTACTTCCATCAAATCTTTCTGGGAAAAACTTCTCGGGATCTTTCCAGACACTTGAATCTCTCCCAATTGTCCATATATTTATAATAACCCTTGATTTTTTTGGAATGTGAAAACCGTTAACCATGCAATCTTCCCTAGATTCATGGGGTAGTAACAATGGTGCCACTGGATGAAGCCTCAAAGATTCCTTTATAACCTTGTATAAGTATTCTAGGTTGTCCAAGTCTGATTCTTCAACCGTCCTGTCTAATCCCACAACATCTTTCAACTCATCTTGTACTTTCTTCATTACTCTTGGATGCTTGATAAGTTCTGATAAGGCCCATTCGACAGCAGTTGGTGAACTGTCCATTGCAGCTACAAGCATGTCCTGATCAAAAGATATCATATGCAATTAAGAAAATAATATTTAGAATGTACGTGAATAAAACCAATTGACCTTGTGCACTTGACTCGACGCACAGTATTCTTTGGTGAAATATGTATTCAATTTATTCTCTAATTATAATGACTGCTCTAACCTTTTTTTTTTTGGTCTGAACGGACATATATGCACTTGACTTTTATAGTTATGTATAAAAAAATATATACATTATATGTGATCAATTAATCTATAATTAAAATAAATTAGAAAAAATTTTAACTAATTAAAAAAGTTATTAGTTTATTATTTGTAGGGAAATTTCAATTATTCTTAATCCATTTTAATCTTGTATATGAAATGTCATCTGTTTTACAAAGGCAAAATAGATTAATAACGACTGAAATTTTTGTTTGAAAAGAAAAGAAAAAGAATAATTTTTCAGTTAAAAACGAATTTATTCTATTTTTCAAATATTTTTAACAATTTATATAAATTAAAATTACAACAAGATTCTTGATTAAGAGTATAGCCGCATAAACACATGCACTAGATGTGAAGTATAGTTACCAAGATTGTAGCTTTGATATGCTCTCGATCGATACACTGCTCAGTTTCTTCGGATCCCATGAACTCCAACATGACATCAACAAAGTCCTTGGTTCTATTTTCATCCTTGGATTGAATGTGTTCATCAAGGATCTTCTCAAAAAACTCATCAAACACTTTGGAAACAGCCTTCATCCTCTTTGTGAGCCCTTGAAGATCGAGGAAAGCTATTTGAGGAATATAATCAGCCAAGTTCAGAGTTGCTGCCAAAGCCATACCCTCTTGAATCACGGCCTTGAAGCCTCTCTCATCAAACTCCTTGTCCATGTATTTCTTTCCAAACACCATTCTACAAGTCATATCAGCAATAAGAGCTCCAACCTTGGCACTTAAATCAACAGCAACACCAGCACGAGCAGCCTCTTTAATAAAATTAATCAAAAGATCGAGCTCTTCTTTTCTCATAGACTTAAAAGCTCGGATCTTAAGATTGCTAAGCAGTTCTAGAGTACATATTTTTCGGACGGTTCGCCAGTAAGAACCATATTGAGAAAAAGTAAAGTTCTTCTGGTCATAAGAAACATGCTTGGAAGCCTCAAGAGGAGGCCTGCTAGCGAAAACAAGATCATGTGTTTTCAAGAACATCTCAGCTGCTTGGGGGGATGACACAACAACTGTAGGCATCAACCCTAACTTTAAAAACATGATGGAGCCATATTTTTTGGCTAGTTTTTGGAGATCTCTATGAGGATATTCTCCCAACAAATGTAGGCATCCAAAAATTGGAAACCCTCTTGGACCAGGAGGTAATCTCTTAGCTAATCTTTCATTTCTTATCCTAATTATTGCCAATGCTTTTAGGAAGAAGAAAAGTGTAACTATTGCAAGTGTGGCCCATGTGCAAGGCATGATGGTTTATGAGAGTAGTAGTCTTCACTTATGAAAAGAATGAAATGGTGGCGGTGGACTATTTATATCCATATCTTGAGCTAGTGGAGGCAGAAGAAAAAACAATGTGGAGTTAACTTACAATGTGTAGCTCTCAAAGCATCAACTGCATTCATCACGTCCTACATCAAACAACACATATAAGTTAACCCAAAGTGTAACCAGCTGACATGTTTTCAACTTTTGCAAATCATAAAAGAACAAACATGTATAAGTAAAATATAAGGTTTTTATTTAGTGATTTTGAGGATTATTTTGTGTTGGATGTGGGGGCATTGGAGGGGTGTTTATGTGTTATTTGTAATTGTAGTGGAGGGGTGGTTGATTTTTGGATGATGGAGTATGGTGTGAAGGAGTAGTCGTGGACCAAACTGTTTTCGACAGGACGAGACTGTTCTTTTTGAAGCCTTCGGTTTGTTGGAAGGGGAGTAGTGAGAAGGAGAAGATTTTGATGGAATTGAACCATCAAAGGCCTACGTGGTATGATTTGAGAAGGAAGAAATTCGAGACGGTGAGGGTTGGTAGTGGTGTGGATGCGTTTGGTCAAGAGTACATTTATGTGGAAAGCTTGGTTCCATTGAGGAAATATAGTTGTAAGAAGCAGCAGCAGGGAGAAGAAAGCTAAAACAAAGAAAAGGTGAAAAACCGAAAATTGAAATTACATACTAGATGCTAGTTTGCTTTCTTAGTTATGTTGTGTTTTGATGTCTATATTTGGCTTCGTGTAATGCCTCGTTTGTTCTTCCATTTTCAATTGCAGCGATAATTTTTAGTGGAAAAGATTTAAACTGGGTTTAAAATTGAATTAACAAATGATGCTTCGTGTAATGTACCGTCTTTTTCATTCTGATGCTTTCTTGTCGGTGGTGTTTATTCATTTTTGAGTTTATCACAATAATTAGTTAATGGAAGCCTTGTATATTAAGTTAAACTAATCTAATTGTTTTTTTTTTCTCTAAATAAGCATGTTATTAATATTTTCTTCTCATATTTTTGTAAAGAAAATAGAACGAAAAATCATATTTCGTGTTTTGTTTTATGTGTTAGGAAAGTGTATGTGAGAGTTGCCGTGTAACTCAGGTCACTTTGTTTAATGAGTTGATGTGTTATTCAACTTTTGTATGTACACACAGGCACATGGGCATCATGCATTATCAATAAAAAAAAAAAAAAAAAACCAAAAACAAAACAAAAGTCAATTGACTTTTTTACGCCAACAAAAAACAAAACAAGCAATAGTATTCACCAAAATATAATAAGAAATATGCAGGCACCTTGACTGCCGACCTTTTCCCCAAAAACAATCTGTGACTGAATCAACCATATTATATTTTGTATGTTCTGCAATTGGTTTCAAAAAAAATAAAAAACAAAACACTCTAAAAAAAAACACACACGGAAAAATATCATGCAAATTGGATATATTTTCCTTCATGCTAAATCCATAATAACAGCAATAAATCAAACCAATTAATTTATCAATGATTCAATATAAGTTGGCTCTAATACCACTTGTTGAATAAAACTTTAATAAGTGAAAACATATACCAAAATCTAAAAACTCATATTAAATCAATAAAATTATTGTAAAGAAAACATATCTGAATCCATATTGATAAATTTGAGTAGGATCGAGTCTTCCACTATCAAATCTCTTTAGATTGCTCTATAATTTTTTTCTTAAATGAGGAATGAGAAAAGAGAACAAAAACACGTTGATTTGACTTGGGAACCATAACCCTAATTATGTTCTTTATATACTAACCTAATTAGGTTCCCTTTAACCCTAATTTAATTTAGTGTTAAGTTTCTACACATTAAAACTCATATCATTGATATTTTTAGAGCTCAATTAATAGATCACTTATTTGATCCTATTAAAATAGATAACTCATAATATAATTGTTATTTAATATGTAAGTTATTATTAAGAAATATAAAAATCTCAACAGTATAACCATCAAATCTTTGATAAATAATATAATAATAAGAACCAAATTAACAGAAAATATGTGAAAAGGCTGTGACACCCAACTTCCATAAAATCCGATTTTTTTATTTGGAATTTTGCGTTGAGTATGAAAGTCAAAATTAGACTTGAGTGTGGTCCAATTCGATCTGGTTTCGCCTAGATCTAGACCAAATGAAAAATTTTGGCCCTAAGAAAAGAAAAATATTTCAATTTAGACCAATTCTTTTTCTAGACCAAATCAAACCAAATTAAATTGATTTGGTTTGTCTAACATTCACATAAATTGATTTAATTCATATGAATGTTAGGCAAATCAAACCAAATTAAATTGATTTACTTTTGTCTTGAGTAATTATAATTATGTTAATTAACATTCATATAAAATGTTGAGCTTATTTTAGCTAAATATGTAAGGTATAGTAAGTTTTAAATACAATTTATATCATGTTTAATATTTTCAAATTAAAATATTGGGATGTGACATATAGTAACATACAATGTGTCTTACAGGTATTTGATTTTACAATTTGGTCTGAGTTTAATAAACTTGAATTATAAGCCAAATCAGACCATACAGTTTTGTGATAAAAAAATCATACGACTTTTTTTTTTTTTTTTTGAAAATTTAAAAACAAACCAAACCATGATTCAGTTCCATTTAACCGTGGTTTTTTTTTTTTTTTTTTTGGTGACCCTATCAAAACGTAACTAGTACTTAAAAATAATAAAATAAAATAAAAGTATAAATTTTAACCACTGATAATACATAAAATATTAAATATTGTTGACAGGTGTCTCCACATGTTGTCATATAAAAATTAAGTTAATGAGTAAACACTCATCTCCAATTTATTTTTTCTCATTCTTCATCATCATGTATTGGACTACAAGGACTAATTAGCAGTTTTTATGCTGCTGTTCTTCCTAATTCAAGCATTTTTATGGGAAAGGAATGCAGAAACTAAGAGACTACCTCCTGGTCCAAGAGGGTGTCCAATTTTTGGAATTGATTCGAGTCAATCCCAGGATTGGCGCCCAACACACCAACGTGGTTATACGTTTTTTATATATGATTTATTATATATAATTAAGAATATTAAATGAGACACTGAAACTGTCAGCGCCAGGCTTCAAATGAGAAAAACAAAAACAAAACACAAAACACAAAACAAAAGAGAGAGAAAAAAATCAATCATTAATTACATATACCATTAAATTTTACGCCTTAGCACATTATGGAATCCAATCATAGATGCAGTACCGATTGAAAACTCATTAAATATTGTAGACAAGTCCCTCCATAACTTGTCATATAAAAATTAAGTTGATATGTAAACATAGCATATAAAAACAAAATAGATGAGTAAATAAAGATATCTTGTCACCAAAGACGATATGTGTTCTCACTAAAGACCTCACAATTCTCAATTCAGTATCAGAGCTGTGAACCATAAAATTTTCATCACCATGTCTTGGACTTCATGCACTACATTAGCTGTTTTTGTGCTTCTCTTCCTCCTAATTCAAGCATTTTTATGGAAAAGGAATGCAGAAACTAAGAGATTACCTCCTGGTCCAAGAGGGTTTCCAATTTTTGGATGCCTTCATTTGTTGGGCAAATATCCTCACAAAGATCTCCACAAACTTGCCCAAAAATATGGCTCTATCATGTTCATGCGTCTGGGCTTGATTTCTACCATCGTTGTATCATCCCCACAAGCAGCTGAGCTATTCTTGAAAACTCATGATCTTGTTTTTGCTAGCAAACCTCCTCTTCAAGCTTTCAAGCTTGTTTTGTATAATCACAAGGACATGATTATGGCCCCATATGGTTCTTATTGGAGAACAATGAGAAAAATGTGCACTTTAGAACTGCTTAGCAGTCATAAAATCAATTCTTTCAAGTCTATGAGAAAGGAGGAGCTAGATCTGTTGATTGAATATGTCAAAGAGGCTGCTTGCGCTGGTGTTGTTGTAGATTTGAGTGCCAAGGTTGGATCTCTCAGTGCAGATATGATTTGTAGAATGGTATTTGGAAAGAAATACATGGACAAGGAGTTTGATGAGAGAGGGTTCATAGCTGTGATTCAAGAAGGTATGGAATATGCAGCAACTCCAAACTTGGCTGATTACATCCCTCAAATTGCTTCACTTGATCTTCAGGGTCTTACTAAGAAATTCAAGCGGATTTCCAAGGTATATGATGATTTTCTTGAGAAAGTCATTGGTGAACATGTTAAATCTTCCATGGATGAAAATAGAAACAAAGACTTTGTTGATCTGTTGTTGAGCTTTATGCGGTCTGAAGAAGCAGAGTGCCAAATTGATATAGAGCATGTTAAAGCCATTATCTTGGTAACTATTTATACATAAATTTATAGATTTAGCATTTTGTAGCTTTAGTATGCATTTTAATTAGTTTATGATTAATTTTATCATGAGTTCATGAATTCTATTCATGTACAGATAACAAGCGAATTTGAGATTTGTTTTCATCAACAGTGTCATATATCTAAGAATTGTTGGAGATCAACTTTTAATTCACAAGAAATTATTTAAAATATTGTTTATATTCTAACTAGTTTTCTTATTTTGACAACTCTTTCTTTGATCAGGACATGCTTATAGCAGGAATGGACACTTCAGCAGCCGCAATTGAGTGGGCACTCTCAGAACTTATGAAGCACCCAATGGTGATGGAAAAAGTACAAAAGGAGTTGGAAATTGTTGTGGGTAAAAGCAGAATGGTTGAGGAGTCCGACTTGGATAACTTGGAATACTTGGATATGGTTATAAAGGAAAGCATGAGGCTTCATCCAGTGGGCCCACTCTTAATCCATGAATCTAGGGAAGATTGCATAACGAACGACTTATACATTCCAAAAAAATCACGAATTTTTATTAATGTATGGGCAATTGGAAGAGATCCGAGTGTTTGGAATGATCCTGAGAAATTTTTCCCAGAAAGATTTGTTGGTGGTGATATTGATCTTCGGGGACGTGACTTCCAACTTATTCCATTCGGCTCTGGGCGTAGAAGTTGCCCTGGATTGCAATTGGGTCTCATTGTGGTTCGACTAGTACTAGCACAACTTATGCATTGCTTCAATTGGGAGCTTCCTAATGGTAGCTGTCCAAGCGAATTGGACATGATAGAGCATTTTGGCTTAGTAACTTCTAAGGCCAAACATCTTTTGGCTATCCCCACTTATCGTCTTCACAAATAGTAATTCTAGTTGTAAATCAATTGTGTGTGGATGCAACCCTTTGATATTCTATAACCTTCACTTAAATTATCATTATCTTTCAATAATGCTCCTCTTAATTGTGTCTTAATATTATATGTAACTTGCATCTTTTCTATTACCTCTACTTATGGTTTTTAGCCTATAAATAAAGAACACAGGAGCATAAGTTATTTATCCCTTCCACAAGTATATGAAAAAATAGAAAGTTATATTCTCTTAAATTTCTCGTGTTTTCTTTTTTGTTCTTACAAATATTTTGTAATATTTTGATATTGTAGTTGTTTCATAACATATTATTAGCACGAATTCTAATTGTTTGTTTCAAGTTAAGGTAGAATTTCAGTCAAATTGATTTTTGTGTAATATTTGCTTATTTCTCTTTTATATTGTTGGTATGGAGTGCTCTAACATGATTTATATAACACTTTTTATCTCTACTACATTTTATGTCCTTACATGTTTATTATCATGAATTGTGTTCTTTTTAGTTGGTTTATATAAATTTTATATCCTCATTTCTCTTACGATTATTTACATATTTGATTACTAATTAATTAATATTACGTTCTCTTATGGGCCATCCATTCAATGTTTTATCTTCTTAATCAACTGTTTTATTGTTATTAACTTTCTTTTATTTGTATAATAGATTATACTGTTCCTTTTATCAATTATAACTTGGCTATAAATTATTTTATAACATTGATGAACTTTATTATAAGTTTCTTTTTCTTTTGCTGTTAATCAATATATTAATTATATGTTGATGTATAGTTCTAACATTGTTGTTAATATATCTTTTCTAATCTCTATTATATCTTGTCATTTAATAGTCTTCATTATGTTGAACCTAACAAAGCTCGAGTTTATTATTCTTAATATTTCTGGCAATAATTATTTAACATAGACTCTTGATGTTGAAATTTATTTAGATACCATAAATCTTAGAGATACAATAAAAGAGTGAAATGAGACATCCCTGCATAATCATGCGAAGGCAATGATGTTTCTTCGCTATTATCTTTATGAAAGTTTAAAAACTGAATATTTAATGGTAAAAGATCTATATGTTCTTTGGATTAATTTGAAAGAAAGATATGACCACTAAAAGAGAGTAATACTTCCAAAAACTCGTCATAATTGGATGCATCTGCAGTTATGAGATTTTAAAAATATAAGCGAATATAATTCTTATGTCAACTTTAATTAGATGAACTAAATTCACATACAAAATACACATAACTGCCATCATGTCAATTTGCAATAGAGAGAAAAATAAAGAAAAAAAAAAAAAAAAAAAAAAAAAAAAAAAAAAAAGAGAGTGGGGAGGTACGAAGAAGAAGAAGAAGAAATAGAAAAAGTAGAAAAGAAGAGGGAGGTGGCTTTTGTTGTCATTAAGGGCATGTTATCCTCTTATGTGTCAAATGAGTTGGTTTTGCAAAGATTTCATATTTGAGTCATTTTTCAACTCTAGGATTTCAAAAGAGTTACTTTTCAATAAAACCCTTAATATAATTATACAATTTTCTAGTATGTTATTGACAAGACCCTTTCAGATTCATTTCTTGAATTCGATAAGACCTTGTGATATATTGGAAAATTATATATGATTCTAAATTTTCTGATAGAAAATCATTTAGAAATCTGTCAATACATAAGGTGATTTAATAAAAATTTCAATAGCACAAATATTATTTTTCCAACAATTCCACCTTATAATACATAAAAATCAACCCTTCTAAAATATCCTAAATCTCACCTACTTAAAACCTCCGTCTCTTTTTCAAATCATATTTCAAATATAAGCAATATCATTTAAAATATATAAAACAAACTTGTTTTCATATAAAAACAAAACTATAAAGTATAGTGATATCATTTTCAAACCTGAAAGTTGTTATGAATATTTTTTGGATTCAATAAATGAGTTGGTAAAAGTCTGATAGAAGCCCAAAAAGTCGACCCAATGAAGTGGCCCAGTAGACAAGGCTTGGTCCATCAACATCCAATCCAGGCGAGCTCTAAAGCTCGCACCAACGAGCTCACATCACAGCTGCTATTCATAGATCGTTACTAGTATTTTACAGTTCATACTATACACAGCCCGCTGCTCAGAGCGAGGTTTAACTCAAGATCGTCAAATGCAGTTTATAGTTCGCACAATGTCGACAAAAGTAAAAACATAAGTAACTTGATGAGTAATCATACATTTTACAACATTAATGTATAAGTATACATACGCAAGCCTAGATGTCATGTAATATACAAAATATATATACAATATCAAAATAAGATTTCTTTGTGACATGTGATCAAGTGGTCCACCTCTTTTGTCAGAAGATTTCTTTTGAGACCCCGATGGTTATCTGAAAAATAATTTTAAAAATATAATAGAGTAAGCGCTAATGTTCAATGAGTGAATATAAGTTTTGAAAACTAAATAATTTGTTGTCTTTTGATAACATATAGCATGATATAAAGCTGGTAATAAAAATAAAATCTTAATGATCCATATTCAATTGTATCTGAAAATAATATTGAAATCACATCTTTAATCATTTTGTATCATATTAATATGTAAATATCTATATGAATCATTTATATGTGCTTATAAAATCACAATATACACTAATATAGTACCCTGAAAAATCTATCATGCATGATAGAGATACTCAACATATACGTATAGCGAGGGATAACATATGTCATACATATATTGAATGATTCAATGACTTCTCAGACATCTATTATACACATGCTAGTGACTCTTTAAGATTTATACATGTGTACACTGATAATCGTTACAGGGAAAGGTACAGTTCTGGTATTCTAAAATATCTCATTTCATTTGTTTAATATCTAAAACAATTTTCATATGCAAATATCTGAAATTATATTACTAAATATACAAATAATTATTAATAAATATTTTTCTAAAACATACATCAATAATACTTAAAATATCCTGAAACTTTTCATATAATAAATTCAAGTTGAAAAACAATAAATTCTTATTGGAATTTTTAATACGTAAACATATATACGTATATAATTAAATTCTAATTTCAAACATATAGAAAATTAATAATTTAGAAAATTAATTAACCAATAAATAATTCATTTCTAACAATACATAAATAATAAAATATGAAGTATATATAACTGTAAACAATTAATTCAATTTAAATAAAATAATCTACTAACGAATTAAATTTCAAACTTTATTTCAAATTAATAACATCCGTGTTATCCTTAGGTTCTTCCCCACCTAAAGCAACACAAGAACCTATTTAAAACTCATAAAATCAAATTAGAAAATTGAATTTGAAATCAAATTAATTGCAGACTAAAATCAACTCCAAAATATTTTTCTTATTTCTTTTTCCTCTTTGGCTAACTGATTTCAGCTCACCATGTAAAATTTTTTCCTCTGCTGCCGGCTTCAAATTTTGTGTGATTAGCTTTCTGCTGTTTGCTTTTATATATTTATATGCATAGTGACCGCCTTAAGCCATTCTCCCTTATTCAATTTATCTTCTGCTTTATCATGTAATATCATGATCCAACACCTGTCCCTTATTTTGCTTAAATAAAAACCCACTATCTTCTTGCTTATTCAGCCCCCAATTTGACCCTTTCAATGTCAGCAAGCCTTTGCTTTTGACATTACGGATGTCCAAAAAAATGAATCAGGCTTGCTTGATTTCTATCCTAATTTGATGCTTCCTTTTGTTCAATTGTCCACCAAGTTGGAAACTCGGCCCACTTGCCCAATTTCAATGTCAAATTTTCAAATCAAGCTTTTGCTTTATGACAGTCTTCCCAAATAAAATAAAATAAAAAAAAAAAAACGCTTTTCCTTTATGACTCATGCTCTTATTTTGTTTAATTGTTGATGGCCCATTAAATTGGCTTGCTTCGGCCCAACAACTTTAAGCCTTCGTTTTTTTTTTTTTTTTTTAAATTGAACTCATTTAAATTAATTTCAACTCACTTAAAATTTGAACTTTAATTAATCTTCTTTATATATTGAGGGTCAGGCCTTACAGTTTCACCATGTGTTATACTTGGATATCATAAATAAAACTCCATTAGAAATTCCAATTAGGGTAGCAATTCCCAACCTGCTTAGGAAGTTAGGAATTCCTAATTTGGTTGAGAATTGCTAAATTTCAGTCTACATAATCTGCAATTATCTATTTTTATGCCATCTTTAATTAGATTAACTAAATCTACAAATAAAATACACAAAATTGTCATCATGTCTCAATTTAAAAGAGAGGAAAATAAAGGAAAAAAAAAAAAAAAAAAAAAAAAAAAAAAAGGAGTGAGGTGGGGAGAAGAAGATGATGAAATAGAAAAGGTGTAAAAGAACAAGTGAGGTGGCTTTTGATGTCATTAAGGGCACTATTGGTCTTACAAGTGTCAAATGAGAAAGTTTTGTAAAGATTTCATATTTGAGTTATTTTGCAATTCTAGGGTTTTAAAAGGGTTACTTTTCAATAAAACCTTCCCTTTTTTTTTATATATTTTTCTATTTTTTATAAATTGAAATTGGAGGTACACCAACCCCACTAAGGCCTAGTAGTTAGACCCCGTATCCACACTGCACGATTCATCCATGTGGGACAAGTGAGTGGAAGGAGAGTTTGCTCTATATGACCATAGAATAGCAATGCCAATAAGGCACCAATTGGTGTGTTGGTTCTCAATTGTTGGGCAGGTGGTGGGTCTCAAGATCCCCCTTTGAAATGTTAAATGAAAATTGTTAGTTCATAATTTGGGGAGAAATTTCACTAGGGATGAAGTGAGAACATAATTTTCATGTATGTTTTTCCCTCTTTTTTTCGTTGATCTTTAAGATAAAGATGAGTTCATATGAAATCATAATTGTCAACCTATCATGATTGTCAAGAAAATATGAACATGTGATTCATATATTTCTTTTAATTTGATAGTATCACTCGTTTTTTAAACTCCAAATATTAAATGTTAAAATGTTGTTCTTTATAGTTTTTTTTTTTTAATTTTTTTAACATTGAACATCCAACAACAGAGTTATAATTTTGTTTACTGCCAAATCAAACAATTTTATATACTGTGGAGCTAAATGCTTCTATTTGGTATTGTTTAATTTGAAAATTTGAAAACAAGTCTCAAAAAATCAAGAACATAAAGAGGAACTACTGCACGAGTTCGGTTTCTTATTAAATGAATTAGAGACCTCAAGATCAATCTACTGTTTAAATGGCCTAGCAAACATGGATTTTTTATTTATTTATTTTGGGGTCTTACTCTTCGTCAAATTTCATTCTTCATCAAATTTCATTGTTAATTAAGCTGTTTTCATTCTTCATCAAATTTCATTGTTAATTAAGCTGTTTATCTTGTGAGTATTAATTATCTACGTCCGTATCTATATCAGAGTTAATTTATGGTTTAAAAATTAATGTGCTGATTTTTTAGTTCATGCTATGCACTGACATTTTTTTTTTTTTTTTGTATGTATAGAGTGACTACAATTATTTTTTTGCCTAAGGTTTGTTGGAGTAATGGATATTTATAGCTCTTAATTAAGGTTTATCGTTTTGATCTCTCTATCTTGAAGTATATGCTTTTGTTGTTTTGTTTTTAAATAATTGAAGAATATGTTAAAAACGTGTTATTGGACATCCATATCAAGCGAGACTAGGAGAAACTGAAGGTACAACAATTTAAAAGATTTTTGCACATGGCAAACGTCGAAGATCTAAAGAACTTTAAGTGACTAGTGGACTGGTTGTACATATCTATGACATTCCACTAGTCATATTACAAGGCATAATCTATTCCAAAAATTAGTTGGAGTACTATGCACAATTGCCCAACTGTATCATTTAGTGACATTTCATGCATTAAAATAAAAAATTTGCAAGTAAGGTTGGTCAACTGAGTATAAGAAATCAAAAATGAAAAAACTGAATATCAATTTAATAGATAAATATTATATGTATATCAAATTCATTTCACTAGCACAATTATTTCCGATTTTTATTTAAGTTAATACATATCAATATTATGTTGAGATTTATTATAATTAATCATTACTTGTGCAGTCAAGATATATACTCATCTAATCAAGAAATATCCACTTTCACAATAAAAGGAGAAAACTAATCATTCGAAGCTTATAAAATCCATTTGATGAGAATCAAACATCCAATGTCT
The DNA here is from genome assembly GCA_019925255.1 of Litchi chinensis. Lineage (NCBI taxonomy): Eukaryota > Viridiplantae > Streptophyta > Magnoliopsida > Sapindales > Sapindaceae > Litchi > Litchi chinensis. The sequence goes on from CM034471.1 coordinate 23,177,535, forward strand.
TTGTGAATAAAGAGGTGCAGAACCACCTATATTTAATAGTGATGTTAGAGCCATTGTCTTAAAGTGAACGTACTTAACTTTAATCCTCTGCCAAAATAATCAATTAGGGAACCACAAATTCAATGCAATTAAGAAATGGTTTTGTGTGACCTTTTTTTTTATTTTATAGAGAAAATTTTGGATTTTCATTTTGAAATTCATATTTTGCAATTTGACTTCATATGATTACTCAGATGGATTGTCTCAATCAGCAAATCCAACCAGAAAATTACACAATACAGATAATTATTTGTTTAGGCGATAAGTAGGGATGGCCAAAAGATGTTTGGCCCTAGGAGTTACAAGACTAAACTCCTCAGTCATGTCCAATTCACTTGGTGACATATTGTCTGGAAGCTTCCAGTCAAAGCAATGCACAATCTGTGCTAACAGTAGGCGAACTAAGGTGAGACCTAGTTGCATTCCAGGGCAGCCTCTACGGCCAGAGCCAAATGGAAGAAGTTGAAAGTCATGTCCAAGAAGATCAATATTACTTCCATCAAATCTTTCTGGAAAAAACTTCTCGGGATCTTTCCAGACACTTGAATCTCTCCCAATTGCCCATACATTTATAATAACCCTTGATTTTTTTGGAATGTGAAAACCGTTAACCATGCAGTCTTCCCTAGATTCATGGGGGAGTAACAATGGTGCCACTGGATGAAGCCTCAAAGATTCTTTTATAACCTTGTATAAGTATTCTAGGTTGTCCAAGTCTGATTCTTCAACCATCCTGTCTAATCCCACAACATCTTTCAACTCATCTTGTACTTTCTTCATTTCTCTTGGATGCTTGATAAGTTCTGATAAGGCCCATTCGACAGCAGTCGCTGAAGTGTCCATTGCAGCTGCAAGCATGTCCTGATCCAAAGATATCATATGCAATTAAGAAAATAATATTTAGAATGTACATGAATAAAAGCAATTGACCTTTTGCGCTTGACTCAACGTACACTCTTTGATAATGTATGTGTTCAATTTATTCTCTAGTTATAATGACTGCTCAACGTTTTGTTTTCTTCTAGTGTGCCTGCACATCTAAAGTTATTTTTTTATTATTCGTAAAATTTTTTAATTATTTTTAGTCTATTCTAACCTTGTATATGAAATGTCATCTACATAAAATGTTTTACAAAAGTAATGGATTAATAAGGATTTAAATTTTTGTTTTAAAAAAAAAAAAAAATTACTTTTTTTTCATTTAAAAACGAATTTAATTATACTATTTTTCAAATATTTTTAACAATTTTACAAATCAAAATTACAAAAAATCCTCGATTAAGAGCATAGCGTATAAACACATGCACAAGATGTGAAGTGTACTTACCAAGATTATAGCTTTGATATGCTCTCGATCGATACGGTACTCAGTTTCTTCCGACCCCATGAACTCCAACATGACATCAACAAAGTCCTTGGTTCTATTTTCATCCTTGGATTGAATGTGTTCATCAAGGATCTTCTCAAAAAACTCATCAAACACTTTGGAAACAGCCTTCATCCTCTTTGTGAGCCCTTGAAGATCGAGGGAAGCTATTTGAGGAATGTAATCACCCATGTTTGGAGTTGCTGCCAAAGCCATGCCCTCTTGAATCACAGCCTTAAACCCTCTCTCATCAAACTCCTTGTCCATGTATTTCTTTCCAAAAACCATTCTACAAGTCATATCAGCACTAAGAGCTCCAACCTTGGCACTTAAATCAACAGCAACACCAGCACAAGCAGCCTCTTTAATATAATTAATCAAAAGATCAAGTTCTTCTTTCCTCATGGACTTAAAAGCACTGATCTTAAGATTGCTAAGCAGTTCTAGAGTACATATTTTTCGGACGGTACGCCAGTAAGAACCATATTGAGCAAAAGAAAAGTTCTTCTGGTCATAAGAAATATGCTTGGAAGCCTCAAGAGGAGGCCTGCTAGCAAAAACGAGATCATGTGTTTTCAAGAACATTTCAGCTGCTTGTGGGGATGACACAACAACTGTAGGCATCAACCCTAGATTTAAAAACATGATGGAGCCATATTCTTTGGCTAGTTTTTGGAGATCTCTATGAGGATACTCTCCCAACAAATGTAGGCATCCAAAAATTGGAAACCCTCTTGGACCAGGAGGTAATCTCTTTGCTAATTTTTCATTTCTTTTCTTAATTGCCAATGATTTTAGGAAGAAGAAAAGTATAACAATTGCAAGTGTGGCCCATGTCCAAGACATGATGGTTTATGAGAGTAGTAGTCTTCACTTATGAAGAGAATGATATGGTGGCGGTGGACTATTTATATCCATGTCTTGAGCTAGTGGAGGCAGAAGAAAAAGACAATGTGGAGTTAACTTCAATGAATGCCTATATATATGTGTTATTTTTTTTTTCTCTTCTTGAGAGTAAATTAAAATGACTTACAGAAATATAAATGAACTTTCATGCAACTCTTTCCAAGTTATATCACACTAGGCAATCACGAAACAGCTTTCTTTTGTTTTTTAATGTCCTGTCTCAATTCAACAAGACAAAAGAATAATTGAGATTGAAAAAAACAAATGTCCCTTTCTTCTCTAGATCCCAGAAAATATACTAAAAAATAATTTGTGTTAGGTACTTGGATTTTGTTAAAAGGAATGGCCAAGCACTTATTCCATTAGATTCATGATATCATTTGTTTTATCTAATTATGAACGACCTAATTGATATGCCAATTACTTGATAATATATCATTTTAATTCAATACTATATGAGTGCAATATAAGTATCACATATCAGATGTATTAAAGTTGCAGCTCCTTTTTTAAAAAACAAAAACAAAAACAAAAGTTGCACCTCAAAAAAAATGATGTAAAATTTTTTTTTTGAAAAGAATAATAATGTAGAGTTGTATATAAGTTGAGATGAGTAGCAATACTTGTATTGAATACAGATCCTCTAAGGGTGCTCTAAAATTAGGGAAAATACTAAAAAATGACCACACTTTTGATAGATTATCTATTTTCCCCCATATGGTTTTGTTTTTATCTAAAATCTCCCATCTATTACAAAATTAATAGAAAAATTAGACAAGTAAAAAAACATTTTTAACCCTCAAATTTTTATTTAAAAAATAAAAAAATTATGAAATAATATTTTAAAACAAAAAATGATAAACTAATAAAAATTTAAAAAAAAATGGAGATCCAAATTGGATTTCCACTGGCCATTACATCATCGTCAACAACCTTTAGACCCACCACCAGTAATGAACAACTCACAATTATCAAAGATGAATATACCAACAACACAATCAATGTACCAAAGATGAACAACAATAAATCAATAAACCCATATTGAACAACAATCAATCAATCAACCCACAAATATTGATTTAAAAAAAAAAAAAAAATCATCAAACATCATCAAGGACACCTAAAAACCAAAAAAAAAAAAAAATCATCTAAACCCAAAAATCATCAAAATCAAACATGAAAAGTTATCAAACATCATCAAGCATCAAACCTTCAACTAAGTTCATCTAAGTTCGAACCTAATTGAAGGTTCAATTGCATTCGGGTTCATTTGGGTTCAAACCCTATTGAACCCAATTAAGGGTTTAGCTATAGGTTCAAACCCAAATAAACTCTCAACTGAGATTGAACCCAAATGATGAAAAGAAAAATGAGAGAAGGGAGAGCAGGTGGTGGCAGTGCTGGAGAGAGATGGAGATGATGAGGAATTGGTGTGGGAGGGAGATTGGTAGATGTCTAGTGGAGGCGATGGTGAGCGTTGGAGAAGAAGAATAAGAAGATGAGTTAGAGAGAGAGAGAGAGAGAGACCAATGAGATAGACATAGAGCTAAGTGATAAGAAAAAAATTCATTTTTATTCAATATTTTTTATTTTTTATATTTAAATAAAAATATCTTTATATTTTTATATCTTCATATTTAATGTTATTTATTTATTTTGATTTTATATATTTTCTTTAATATTTTTTTAATTTTCTTCGTATTTTTTCTTTTACTTTTAGAGTCAAATAGTCAATTGTGTCTATCTAATAAAATTTATTACAATCAGGGGTATTATCGCCCTTTTATTTTCCTCCAAGAGGTATTTTGAGTGTTTATTTAAAAGTTATACGGTATTTTGGATAAAAACAATACTATATAAAGGAAAATGAATAATTTATTAAAAGTCAGAAGATTTTTTGAAATTATCCCCTAAAATTATACGTTAATATTTGAGCAAATTACAATTTACCTACCCAATTTGAAAATAATTATAAACAGAGTCAACTTTCAATGTTAATTACAATAAATCCCTATGTTAGGAGATTCCGTTAGAATTAACCGTGGACCAACAAAAAGACCAAAATACCCTCACATTTTAATTATTTTCAAAAAATTAAAAATCGTAAAATTAAATAAAAATTTTTCATTAGATCTACATCGTCCATTTTAAGACCAATAGTGGAGATTAATGTAAAAAAATTAAATTAAAATTAAATGTAATTAAATAAAAATTAAATAAATTTTTTTCATCAGATCTTCACCATCTATTCTAAAATGAATAGCAAAGATTAATTTGCTAAAGAACTAAAAAATAAAAAATAAAAAATAGATTCAAATTTAAAAAATAATTGAAAAAGAAAAACCTAAATGACTCTAGGTTCCTCTCTCTCTTTTCTCTCTCTCTCTCTCTCATATTTTCTTCTTCTTCTTCTTATTCTCTTCTTCGAACCCAAATCAAATTTAGGTTTGTCACTCTCTCTCTCTCTCTCTCTCTCTCTCTCTCTCTCTTTAGGTTGGTTTGGTTGAAAAAATCTGAAGTCCCTTAACAAAATGTTGCGTTTCAAGCGTTGGAAAGGGAGGGTTGAAGGGTTGTTGTCAAAGTGGAGATGCGGGTTGATGGGTTGCATTTCAAGCATAAGAAAAGGAGCGTTTCAGGTGCTGGAAAGAAAGGGTTGATAGGTTGCTGTCGAGGTGGAGAAAGGGGTTGATGGGTTGCATTTCAGGCATTGGAAATAGAGGATTTCAAGCCTTTTAGGCACTGGTGGAAATGGGGTTGGAGTCAAAGAAATTGGTGGTTGTCGGGGGGTTGATGAGTTGTTTTTGGTGGGTAGAATAGGTGAGAAGTAAGGAAGGTGGGTGGTGGGAGAAGAGAAGAGAGTGGGGAGTGGTGGTGGGTTTAGGAGGAGAAAGGTAATGGGTTTGAAGGTGGAGATGGTGGTCATGTTAGTGGTGGGCGAATCTTGGTTTGATGTTGGTTTGATTTTTTTAGGATGATGATGCTTTTTATATAGGTTTCAAATGGGATTGAGTTGGTGCGATTGAGTTGAAGATTTTTTTTTTTTTTTTTTCAATTGAAGTTTAATTTAGGGAATTTAGTTGAAGATGATTTAGGGATTTTTTTTTTTTTTCAATTTTCGATTGAAGATGAATGGTTGATTTTTTTTTCTTCAGTTGAAGATGATTTTTTTTTTCTTTTGTTTATGGGGATCCAATCATTGTTTTGCAATTTTTTTATTTAATTAATTTTCATCATCCATTTTAAGATGGATGGTGAAGATCTGATTAAAAATATTTTTTATTTAATTTATTTTAAAGTTTTAAAATTTATTTTAAAAGAAAATTAAAAATAAGATCAAAAATAATTTTGCCGCTGCCTTAGTTAATTTTAACAAAGAATCTCTAACGGTAGAGGGTTTATTGTAATTATTATTAAAAATTGATTCCACCTGTAATTATTTTCAAATGGGTAGCTAAATGGTAATTTCTTCTTAATATTTTAATATTTTCGGGCTTATAGTTCAAGTGGTTAGTATACTTCCCTCTTTTCATCTTTAATAAGGGTTTGAATCCCACCATAAATATTTACCAACATGTATTACAAGTTCTCCCCCTAATTGTGGGAGGTAGATTTCCAAGTGTATGTATATTGGTTTATCTCAATAAATTCCAATATATTTCTAAACATTAATGTCAATTAACCATGTAATTATATGAAAATATTTTAATATTGTACTTTATTTCTTTACACTAAGTTTCTATTGATTATGATAATCATAATATGTCAAAAAGATTCTCAATCCTGCCGGAGGAATAGTAAGAGTGAAGTGAAGACAGAATAGGATCTTAGATAAAGGTGACATGCAGTTCTGGGTGTCTAAGCAAACTTGTTCAATAACAGTTATCAAAAAATTACTCAGTAAATTTAAATGTATATTCCTTCACATGCATGAACGAAATTAACCAATATATATAAACTGTTCTTAATCTCATGACCACAAGCTTAGCATCGATATTTACTCTAACATTTAGTTTTGCCTTTTTTATTATTTGTGGATACGAGTTTTGATGATTTTATCTCAACAAATGTAAAGTTCATAAATCATAATTGAACGTTGAGGATATATTTCTAGTTTAATCTTTCTATTAAAATCAACAAGAAATTTGTCTTGATCTTACATAAATAAGAACGATCAAATGTCTGTATCGATATTATTTAAAGCTCAACATGACAAAACTAGATTGTATCGACATAGAATCTTGATCTTGGTTTAGCTATTTTTCATTAATATTTTGCGGTGAAAACCAATTGGACAAATATATTAGAAGGCAGTAACAGCAATCATTTGTTGATTTTCTATCACCACAAGATCACTTCCCTGCAATCACACTCACCAAACGCATTTTAAAAACATTATTTTTGGTTTTTAGATTTTGAAAATAATTTTTGAGAAATTTACTCAAAGGCGTTGCATTTTTAAAAACATCATTTTAAAAGTATGTTTTTACTTTTAAAAATAATTTTGAAAACATTATTTTAAAAACGATATACCAAACACATCCTAAAAGAATATATCCAATGCCAAATGATCATTGGAGCTATCAAGACTTCTACTTTCTTAAATCAGTCGTATCTTCATATAGCTTTGTTATGTAGTATCATATCTGTTATTTTGAAAGGGACAAAAACTGGTATAAAAATCCCTGATCATATGTTTATTAATTGTTTTGTTTTCAGCTTTTAGTTGGAAAAGCAGGCATAGAAGCTGAGATACCAATTCTCAACTTTTTGTAGGCTTCTGATAAGCTACATCATATATGGAGACTTTTAATTGTTACATCAAACATGGTGCATAGCTAGCAAAATTCTTAATTTGTACAATTAATAATTCTATTAATTGGCCGGTTTTCGAGTTGGTTTTAACCTCACCAATAAAAACAGAGATATACTTCAAATTTGCTTCCTAGTACTCTTGTAATATGCTACACAATTTGCCCATTGGTACCATAAGATAGCATTTTGATAGAAGAACAACAATTCTAACATAATGTTTCTATCCGAATATATATATATATATATATATATACATACATACATTTGGGTTTAGTTTACTATTCTACCATTCATCACTATAATATAGAGCTCCTTCCACTAGGGGTACGATGGGCACAAAACCATAATCCGACTGATGTACACCCTCCACCGATTCTCAAATCGAGTAAGAATGCTACTTTAATCGTTTATACATATATGCACTATGATTCACTATACAAAAATACTAATCCGATAGAAAATCCGGGATGTTACAACTGAACCGACTCAAAATCGAACCGATTTTGGGTGTTTGATCTAAGTCATATAAAAATAAAGAGGGTGTTAGCAAAATCGATAAACACTCAGACTCAAACTGAATTAAAAATATATATATATTATTTGTTTTTTTTTTATAAAATAAAATTACGCATGTGCCATTAGCATTATTCCAATTTTGAATAACCCTAAAGGTATATGCATAATTTTGATGCCTAACTACCCCTAAATCAAGCCTTGACCAGTCCAAATCTCATTTTCCATTTAACTTTCCACCTTCTTCTTCGTAGTTCGTAGGCATGCAATCGCCAACAGCCTTCCTCCATTTTCCTCTTTCTTTCTTCTTCTTCATTGAGATGCAGACACCCAGTCTTCACCTCTTATCACCAAACCTATCTCTCCTCGCGGTCGCTGATTGTTTGTCTCTCATCAATCATTGTCATCATTGGTTTTGCTCTACAATCTAGTCTTTTTTTTTTTTTTTTTGGTTTTGCTCATTGTTGTCAATATAATGATTGTGCTTGTTGCTAGTAAGTTTTTTTTTTTTTTTTTGTTCCATGAGCTAGTTTTTTAGGTTTTGGTTTTGTTTATTTATTTATTTATTATTTTGCTCTACAATAAGGTTTTTCGATCGGTTTTGGTTTTGTTTGAGTTTGCTATGATTGTGATGTTGAATAACCTCATCATTTGACTAATTTCTAGAACCAATAAGGATCAAATTGACCCAAAATGAACCGACCGTGTTCGATTCAAGTTGGTTTCAATTCTCAGACTTTTGATTTTTAATTTTAAGAACCAAAAAAAAGGTTCAGTTCCTGTTGGAACCGAACAGAACATGGAGTTGCCTACCCCTAGCTACCTTCCATAATAATAAAACCAACTCTTATCAATCTTCATATTCCGGCACAAGAGATCCCTCTTTCCACATTTATCTAATTGTTTAATATAATTATGATTTTCTTTTCACTAGCTAAATAAACATCTCATACGAATAACATGACTTTCCAAATATATAAATTATTTTTCATGCAAAATATATATATTAAAAGTTCCTATTTTACTTTCAATTTTTTTCATCCCTTATACTATCTTTAATAAATTTCAACTTGTGGATCCGTCGCACAATGGTAGTGCGTTTGACTCTAGATTAGAAGGTTGCATGTTTGATTCATATCCAAGGCTTTAATTTGATTAGTTACAACTCACATAACTTTATCTAAGGTCTTCATATGAGCTCTCATAAAACAACATGTCTTTCTGCCCAAAAAATCTACTTTTCTAGCTGCTTTCTTCATAAAAAGACAAATAATAATAATAATAATAATAATACCAATTTAATAGATAAATATTATACATGTCAAATTCATTTCACTAGCACTATGCATTTGTTTTCTTTTTTATTTAAGCTAATACATACAGTTCAATAGTCTGTTGAGACTTCCTATAATCAATCATTACTTGTGGTCAAGATATATACTTATCTAATCAACAGACAACTACTCTCACAATATATGAGAGAAAACTAATCATTTGAAACCTACAAAATGCACTTGATGGGAATCAAACATCCATCATCGTAGCGAATAAAAAGGTGCACAACCACTTATATTAATTTATTGGTTATGTTAGTACCATTGTCTTCAAAGAATGTGCTTAACTTTAATCCTATGCCAAGAAATGATTTTGTGTGAGCTTTTTTATGGAGAAATTAGTCTAAAATTTGGATTTTCGTTTTGAAATTCATATCTTACAATTGAGTAGAGATTCTCTATCGTCCTTATTTTTTGTGCTAATTTTTTATAAGATGAATTTAAATTTGAGTGATATATGAGAGAGAAGAAATGAAACAATATTGGTCATCCATTATTTTTTTTTTTTTTTTTACTGATGTATCATTAGATTATCAAAAATTAACAAAAAAAAAAAAATGATGATAGAAAATCATTGCTCCTTGCAATTAGACTTCATAAGATTATTCAAATGGATTGTCTCAAATTAGCAAATCAAATGGAAAATCATTACTAACCAAAAAATTATGCAATACAGATATTATTTGTTTAGGCGATAAGTAGGGATGGCCAAAAGATGTTTGGCCCTAGGAGTTACAAGACTAAACTCCTCAGTCATGTCCAATTCACTTGGTGACATATTGTTTGGAAGCTTCCAGTCAAAGCAATGCACAATCTGTGCTAACACTAGGCGAACTAAGGTGAGACCTAGTTGCATTCCAGGGCAGCCTCTACGGCCAGAGCCAAATGGAAGAAGTTGAAAGTCATGTCCAAGAAGATCAATATTACTTCCATCAAATCTTTCTGGAAAAAACTTCTCGGGATCTTTCCAGGAACTTGAATCTCTCCCAATTGCCCATACATTTATAATAACCCTTGATTTTTTTGGAATGTGAAAACCGTTAACCATGCAATCTTCCCTAGATTCATGGGGGAGTAACAATGGTGCCACTGGATGAAGCCTCAAAGATTCCTTTATAACCTTGTATAAGTATTCTAGGTTGTCCAAATCTGATTCTTCAACCATCCTGTCTACTCCCACAACATCTTTCAACTCATCTTGTACTTTCTTCATTACTCTTGGATGCTTGATAAGTTCTGATAAGGCCCATTCGACAGCAGTTGCTGAAGTGTCCATTGCAGCTACAAGCATGTCCTGATCAAAAGATATCATATGCAATTAAGAAAATAATATTTAGAATGTACGTGAATAAAACCAATTGACCTTGTGCACTTGACTCGACGCACAGTATTCTTTGGTGAAATATGTATTCAATTTATTCTCTAATTATAATGACTGCTCTAACCTTTTTTTTTTTTTCTGAACGGACATATATGCACTTGACTTTTATAGTTATGTATAAAAAATATATATACATTATATTGATCAATTAATCTATAATTAAAATAAATTAGAAAAATTTTTAACTATTTAAAAAAGTTATTAGTTTATTATTTGTAGGGAAATTTCAATTATTCTTAATCCATTTTAATCTTGTATATGAAATGTCATCTGTTTTACAAAGGCAAAATAGATTAATAACGACTGAAATTTTTGTTTGAAAAGAAAAGAAAAAGAATAATTTTTTCAGTTAAAAACGAATTTATTCTATTTTTCAAATATTTTTAACAATTTATATAAATTGAAATTACAACAAGATCCTTGATTAAGAGTATAGCCGCATAAACACATGCACTAGATGTGAAGTATAGTTACCAAGATTGTAGCTTTGATATGCTCTAGATCGATACGCTGCTCAATTTCTTCGGATCCCATGAACTCCAACATGACATCAACAAAGTCCTTGGTTCTATTTTCATCCTTGGATTGAATGTGTTCATCAATGATCTTCTCAAAAAACTCATCAAACACTTTGGAAACAGCCTTCATCCTCTTTGTGAGCCCTTGAAGATCGAGGAAAGCTATTTGAGGAATGTAATCAGCCAAGTTCGGAGTTGCTGCCAAAGCCATACCCTCTTGAATCACGGCCTTGAAGCCTCTCTCATCAAACTCCTTGTCCATGTATTTCTTTCCAAACACCATTCTACAAGTCATATCAGCACTAAGAGCTCCAACCTTGGCACTTAAATCAACAGCAACACCAGCACGAGCAGCCTCTTTAATAAAATTAATCAAAAGATCGAGCTCTTCTTTTCTCATAGACTTAAAAGCTCGGATCTTAAGATTGCTAAGCAGTTCTAGAGTACATATTTTTCGGACGGTTCGCCAGTAAGAACCATATTGAGAAAAAGTAAAGTTCTTCTGGTCATAAGAAACATGCTTGGAAGCCTCAAGAGGAGGCCTGCTAGCGAAAACAAGATCATGTGTTTTCAAGAACATCTCAGCTGCTTGGGGGGATGACACAACAACTGTAGGCATCAACCCTAACTTTAAAAACATGATGGAGCCATATTTTTTGGCTAGTTTTTGGAGATCTCTATGAGGATATTCTCCCAACAAATGAAGGCATCCAAAAATTGGAAACCCTCTTGGACCAGGAGGTAATCTCTTAGCTAATCTTTCATTTCTTATCCTAATTATTGCCAATGCTTTTAGGAAGAAGAAAAGTGTAACAATTGCAAGTGTGGCCCATGTCCAAGGCATGATGGTTTATGAGAGTAGTAGTCTTCACTTATGAAGAGAATGAAATGGTGGTGGTGAACTATTTATATCTATATCTTGGGCTAGTGGAGGCAGAAGGAAAAAACAAAGTGGATCGGAGTTAAGTTCAATGCATGGCTATGTGTCATCTTTTTCTCTTCTTGAAAATAAAAATGACTTTCATGCAACTCTTTCCGAATATCACACTAGGAAATCACGCAATTCTTTTGTTTTTTTATGTCTGCCGCCTCAATTCAACAAGAAAAGAGAATTTGAGATTAACAAAAACAAATGTCCCTTTCTTCTCTAGATACCGTGTTCGGCACTTGCATTTTGTTAAAAGGAATGCCCAAGCACTATTCCATTAGATTTATGATACTATTTAGGGGGCATTGGATAACTGAGCTATGTTTTACTAGCATAAAAAAAACTAAAGTCGGTTTTTCTAGCGCCTTTTTACTATTATTTTTAATGATAAAAATGTCCTTATAAATGATTTAAATAAATTGAAAACAAAAAAATAAATGCATCAACTTTAAAGAATTTGAAACTAAAGCAAACTAAAACTGCAACATGTAAAAGAAAGGGAAACTGGAAAGATTTCTGAATTCAATCAAGATAATTAAAGTAGATGAATTCGAAGAGTTTTATACCCCCTGAAAACAAAAAACCAAAAGTAAAACCCCACCATTTACACCACATCAAAACTTAAAAAAAAAAAGGGGAAAACCTTTTGCTTGGGGAGAGAAGACGAATGGCTTGAGTTATGTTGAAGAGAGAAGAACAACTGTCGACGACAAAGGGAGAAGAATGATCGGCGATAGCTATGGGAGAGATGAACTGCGAAGGAACTACATTGCGATTTATCATAATTTAAAGGTGAGTTTTAAGTTTTTTAGGTTGGGTTGTTGTGAATATTGATTGATTTTTGCATTTTTGAACTTGAATTTGTTGGATTAGGTTGGGTTTTGTGAATGGTGATTGATTTTGATTGTATGTGAACTTGGACTAGGTTGAGTTTTTGCGAAGTGTAAATGGTGATTGATTTCGATTGTACGTGAAGTTGGATTAGGTTAGATTTTATAAATGGCGATTAATTTTGATTATTCGTGAACTTAGATTGAGTGGGGAAATATGTTTGAATGATTTTGTTCACCACAGGCAGTTGGATTGAGGGGAGATTAGTCCACAAAAGGCATGAATTAGTGAGCAAACCATTCGTGATGTAATTCATGCCTTGCGACACTAAGGTACCAAAATTAGGATCTGCGATCTAATTGTGTGTGCGTGTATTCCGCAATCTAATTGTGAGTGTGTTCCATAATCTAATTGTGAATGTGTTCTACGATCTAATTATATGAGCATTCCGCAATCTAATTGTGTTATGTTCCATAATCTAATTATATGAGTGTTTCATGATCTAATTGTGTGTGTGTGTGTTTTGCGATTTAATTGTGTGTGTTTCGCAATCTAATTGTGTGTGTTCCGAGAACTATCGGAAATTTGTTTCTACTTACTGTTTGCTGTTTCTGCTTCCTGTTTCCACTTTGTACTTTTTATTTTTCTTTCTATTTTCTAAAAATCATGTGTTGGCTATATAATTGTATGTGTTTATGAAATAACTGCGCATGTTGACGAACTACTGGAAATTTGTTTCTCATTTTGTTTTATGTTTCTGTTTTAGTTTTCTTTATCTTTACAGAGGAGAGGTTTACAAAAGAACCTGAAAACACCCAATAATCATTACTACGAGGATAGCGTAACAAAGTGGAACCACATGGACACCTTGGAGGACATTGAGAATGCATTAAATTTGCTGGATGACAATTGGGCTAAAAAGCAACGGTTCAACTCCGCATGCATTGCAACATGAACTTCTTTGGGGTGATTGTGCATGAGTTGCTCATAAAGAGATGTATCACGATGGACCAAATGACAAGATGCATTTTGCCATGGACATAACTGAGTACAGGTTCACGAAGAGGGAGTTCTGTCTGATCACGGGATGAAGTTTCAGGTGCTCCCAAATACAAGTAACCTAGAAGATGTGGGTGGGGGTATTAATCAGAGATACTTCAATGGGGATACGGATGTTAGGGTGGAACACGTGAGGGCGACGGTGCATGCTTCCATACCACATTGGACGAGCGCCCTCTACGAACGTTATGCAAGCTTTTTGAGAGGAAGCAAGCCAACCGAAAACACAAGAAAGAGAAGTACAACCTATATGGGTTTGCTTTGGCATTACAGGTAAATTATGTGGTTTATTTGGCGTTACAAGTAAATTACGTGATTTTATCTCAACAAATGTGAAGTTCATATATCATAATTCAACGTTGAAGATATATTTCAAGTTGAAACTTTCTATTGCTATCAATTTTTATAAGTAGAATATTGAAATAATAACAAAAAATTTGTCTTGATCATACATAAGTAAGAACGATCAAATGTCAACTGTATCGACATTCCTTAAAGCTCCACATGACAAAATTTAGATTGCATCGACATAGAATCTGGACCTTGGTTTACCTAGTTTTTATTAATATGTTGTGGTGATAACTAATTGGACGAATATATTCGAAGGCGATAACAGCAATCATTAATTTGTTGATCTCTTTCAGCTAGCACAAGACCACTTCCCTATAATCAAACTGTCACCAGCAGTACTTTAATAATCTCATTTTAAAAACATCATTTTTGTTTTCAGTTTTTAAAAATAATTTTCGAAAAAATCAATCAAACACATTACAATTTTAAAAAGTTATTTTAAAAATATGTTTTTTAACTCTTAAAAGTAATTTTTAAGTATCATTTTAAAAATGATGCCAAACACATCCTAAGAGAATCCAATGCCAAATGATGATCATTGGAGCTACCAAGGCATTTACTTTCTGAAATCAGTTGTGTCTTCCTAAAGCTTTGTTATGTTATATCATAATATGTTATTTTGAAAGAGACAAAAACTCACATAAAAATCCCTGATCATATGTTTATTAATTGTTTTGTTTTCAGCTTTTAGTTGGAAAAGCAGGCATAGAAGCTGAGACGCCGATTCTAAACTTTTACAGGCTTCTGATAATAAGCTATATCATATATGGAAACTTTTAATTATTATATCAAACATAGTGCATCATAGCTCGCAAAATTCTTAATTTGTACAATTAATAATTCTATTGGCCGATTTTTGAGTTGGCAGTGACCCCACTAATAAAAAGAGAGATATACTTCAAATTTGCTTCCTAGCACTCTTGTAATCTGCTACACAATTTGCCCATTTGGATATTACTATAAGGTAGCGTCTTAATAGGAGATCAAAATTCTAGAATAATGTTTTAATCCGAATATATATAATTTCATAATTCTACGGTTTATCACTATAATAACATACAGAACTCCTTTCATGATAATAAAACTAACAACTCTTATCACATCCTTATTTTCCAACACAGGAGATCTTTCTTTCCATATTTATCTAATTGTTTAATATAATTATGATTTTCATTTAACTAGTTAAATTAATGTCTCATACAAATAACATGACTTTCCAAATATATAAAATGTTTTTCATGCGGAAAAAATAAATAAATTCCGACTCTAGTTTCAAACTTTTTCATTCCTAATCTTCTTTATATAAATGTTATTATCATGGTCTTGCAACTCGTGGATCCGTGGCGCAATGGTAGCGCGTCTGACTCCAGATCAGAAGGTTGCGTGTTCGATTCACGTCGGGTTCAATTCCCCACATTTTTATCTTTTCAGCTTCCATAAGGGCATTTACGTCAATTTACAGCGTTAGCGTTTCTCAATTGTCTCTCCACACCTCTAAAGCTCTCCGTATTTCAAACAAAACCCCAAATTCTCCACACTCTTATCACCCAAGCCCCTAATCCTCTTCAATTTATCAAAAGAAAAACCCACTCTTCACTGGATTCCATTCCAACATCAACCCCCCACCCAAAACCCCACAAAAATGCCCGCCATGAACTTATCTTCTCACTCTCTGCAACTCTTCACACTCTCTTCCTCTTCTTTTCCTTCTTCATTCACCCACCACTCGTCTCGAAGCACCAACATATCATGTGTCGCGACCCGGCCCAGAAGGAAAATGGGTAGCAGCAAGAGCGAGGACGCGGAGTCCCGGGAGCTGGTGCGGGTCCTGATGAGGAGTTTCAGTGAGAAAGAGCCGCTGGTGAGGACCCTTAACAAGTATGTCAAGATGGTGAGGACCCAACACTGTTTTCTTCTCTTTGAAGAGCTTGGCAAGAATGACAAGTGGCTCCAATGTCTTGAGGTATCCATTCTTTCATCTTGGTTCTTTGAAAAATTTCATCTTTTTGTGTATGTGCATTGGTTTGCTTTTGCTGTTGTTTTTAATGGTTTTAATGAACTTGTTATGTAGTTTGATAAGTTGAATGGTGGTGTAATGTTAGTGAATTGACTTCAAATTTTGATTTTTTTTAGTGTGAATGTCTTGAGGTGTTGATTCTTTCATTTGGGTTCCTTGAAAAATTTCAGCTTTTGGAGTGTATCTATTGGTTTGCTTTTGCTGGAGTGTGTGTGTATGTGTTTGTTTTTGTGTGTGTGTGTGTGTGTGTGTGTGTGTGTTTTGTTTCGATGAACTCATGATAGTCTGATAAGTTGAATGTTGATGTGTAATGTTAGTGAGTTGAGTGCAAATTTTGATATGTTTTGTGTGAATGTCATGAGGTGTTGGTTCTTTTATGTGTTCTTTAAAAAATGTCAGCTTTTAGTGTGTATGTATTGGTTTGTATTTGCTGGTGTTTGTGTTTGCTTGTGGTTTTTGTATTGATGAACTCATTATAGTTTCATATTGTAAATGTTGATGTATGATGTTAGTGACACAAGGGGACACTTGATATTGTTTTGTATGAATTGGTTGGGATTTGGGAAAATGAGTTACTTTCATGTGAAAAATTTTAGCTTTTAGTGTATACTTATTGGTTTGCTTGTGCTGATGTTTTTGTTTGTGATTGTGTGTGTGCATGTGTGTGTGTGTGTGTGTGTGTGTGTGTGTTTTTTTCTTTTTAGTTTTAATAAACTCGCGATAGTTCAATGTATTAAATGTTGATGTATAATGTTAGTGAATCGATTAGAAATTTCTATTTGATTTTGTGTGAATTTTGTTGGGGGAAATGAGTTACTTCATGGGAGAAATTTGCTTAGATTTTGAAGTATTTTTGGCTAAACTAGTTAGAGCAAGGCTTGCTTTTGGGTGCAATGCACCCAAGACCTTCTGAAGTTACTGTTAGTGATCTAATATGGTGCATTCATTCAGGTGTTCAGATGGATGCAGAAACAGCGCTGGTATATTGCTGATAACGGGGTTTATTCGAAGTTGATAACAGTTATGGGAAAGAAAGGGCAAACTAGGATGGCTATGTGGCTGTTCTCTGAGATGCGAAATAGTGGGTGTAGGCCTGACACTTCTGTATATAATGCTCTCATCACAGCCCACCTGCACTCCCGGGATAAAGGCAAGGCATTGGCAAAAGCTCTTGGTTACTTTGAGAAGATGAAGGGCATGGAACGGTGTAAACCCAGTATTGTAACATACAACATTCTTTTGAGAGCTTGTGCTCAAGCTCGAAGTGTTGATCAAGTTAATGCTTTGTTCAAAGAACTCAGTGAGAGCATTCTTGCCCCTGATATCTATACATTTAATGGCGTGATGGATGCATATGGGAAAAATGGGATGATCAGAGAAATGGAATCTGTACTTTCTCGGATGAAAAGCAATCAATGTAAGCCTGATATCATTACATTTAATCTGCTAATTGATTCATATGGCAAGCAGCAAGCTTTTGATAAGATGGAGCAAGTGTTTAAGAGCTTGTTGCGCTCCAAGGAGAAACCAACACTACCTACATTTAATTCAATGATCATAAACTATGGTAAAGCAAGGCTTCAAGAGAGAGCTGAAAATGTCTTTGAAAAGATGATTGTTATGAAATACACACCATCCTTCATTACGTATGAAAGTCTCATCACTATGTATGGTTATTGTGCCCGTGTTTCTAAGGCCAGAGAAATATTTGATGATTTAGTTATATCTAGGAAGGAGATGAAAGTTTCAACCCTGAATGCTATGCTTGATGTTTACTGCCTGAATGGTTTGCCTATGGAAGCTGATTTGCTTTTTGAGGAGGCACGTGATATGAGGGTGACTCCAGATTCATCAACTTATAAACTTCTTTACAGGGCCTACACTAAAGCCAATATGAAGGAGCTTGTACAGAAATTGACAAAGGTTATGGAAAGAGACGGTATAGTCCCTAATAAAAGATTCTTCCTGGATGCACTGGAAGCATTTGGCTCTTCACTGTCTAAACCACAATCTTCTAGTTCTGAAACAGATCCAAGAATGGCACAGCATAGTGCAAAGACTTAGTTTGAAATTAGAGATTCATCTGTTTGTGTGTTCTTCTGACTAATTTCCAATTTAGCGGAGATTCAAAGCAAAGCTTATATCACATACAAATGGTTCGCAAGGTATCTTCTAATTTTTGTGTCTCTTCTAATTATGTTGTCGTTGGGTTGATTGATAGGCCTCATATGATTTGGTATGTATTTCTTCCTAATGATGCTTGCATTGCTGATATTTATTTCAAAATTTATTCCTTGCCTAGTTAGTTTGAGTTTACAGCTTAGTAATTTGAGTTTTCTTTGCTTGTTTTTCATTGTACATTTGCATATCTTTATTATTTACTGCAACTATAATGTAGTTTCTCGGATTCAAAATGGAAACTCCATTTTCTCTGCTTGCTTTAAGCATTCCTATTTGATGAATACTCAAATTTCATACTGATATATTTAACATTCTTGAAAGTATATGGTACATGTTTTTGTTCCTTTTCTTGTCTTCCAGCTGTCTAGTACTGATGTTTTCGAGGAATCAGAATTCAGTCTCAATGTTGTTGCTTGAAAACATTAGTGGAACTTAGTTTTATATATATATATATATATATATATGTATATATATATGTATATATGCTATTGATGTTATTTTAGTTTCAGAAGAGTTGATGCAATTTCCATAATTTGCTCTAGCATCTCCTTTTTTGTTCCAGAAAGTTCCTGCCAATTAACTGAACTCTTTCATATTGTTTCAAGGCAATCAATCTGTTCTGACCAAAACCTTTTGACATTGTTAGTGTTTTTGGTTTAATTTATCAATACACAGATGGTTTTTGGTTGGATTTTTCTTGGCAGTGCTGGGGAGTATTCTCTAATCACAGTGGTCATTTGTTTTACAGGCTTGATCCCTGGAAACATTTACTTGCATCAAGGACTAAGTGTCAGGAACTCCTGAATCATCATTGTTTGTTACTCAACTTCAGGCAGGAATTTGCAAGCCTGAAACGGCCGGATTAGTAGCTCAGGCTTTCATTTCTATGTTTTGTAATGAGCTGATGAATATTTTACGGCACTAATATATGATCAGAAACTGAGGGGATATTGATGCTGGGAGATGCAGATGATGGCTAAAACAATAATGTTGTAATTATGTAACTCAACAGAAATTCTTTGTTCCTACATAGAAAATTTTGCAGCCTATTTGTGTTTACCCTCAAATGCTCTTACGTGGTCTCCTTATAATCCAGAATATTGGACATAATTTAACAGAATTTTACTTGTCTTGGCCAAAATACAACCACTAGTTGGATGTTTTAAATAGTTTATTTGTTTTAAGCAACATCTCTTAGTCATGGAGTCTATATTTGGAATCACTGAGGCTTTATTTTAGGCCTCTGTGGAGAGACCAAAACAAGGACATGAAATCTAATGCACTATTTCTTACAATACAATATAGTTTCCTTGGAACTACTAATTACTGTGGCAAAAGAGCTACATTTCATCTATAATTACAAGAGCAAGAAAAAAGAAAATTACATCAATTGGTAATATGCAAAACTAGATTGAGCTAAGAATTATGGTCAACTGTCAAGGTAACAGCAGCACTTCAAAACAATAACACAATCTCAAGTACAATGGAGGTACTTTCAGACCAGCATTGAGTGGGTGGTCACCTTGTATTCTTGCACTACGATCAGAATGAACCATTTGAGTCAAGTCAACCCTCTTCTAACTCTGCAATCAAGAATTCAAACATCAGAAGAAGCCTAAGACTGACTGTCCAAGTTTTGTGGATACATTACATCCTTAAGTTTTTGATACAGCTAATACAAACTCAATCGAAGCAGAAATACATCTGTTATTTTTGCTCAAGGAAAAGTTGATATTTGCTGTTCCATCCTCCACGTCAAACCAATAAAAAAGTTCCCCTAGCTTACTTTGGTTATCCAAAAGAAATTTATATGATTTCACTTCTGGATTGAATGAGAGCATGCCAGCTCTAATCCATACAGGAACCAGATCTTTTACTAGCTTACCATGTATGGCTTCCATGTTATCCTCCTTGTAGACGCCAAGTGGAGACCCATGAACAGATAAAAGCATCTCACCAGGTTTAGGGAGCCTCCGAGTTTTTGGTGTCATTCCAAATGACAGCCTTTGACTGGTAGCCTGCAACAATAACAACATTCGTTTTAGTCATTTAAACATCAAGAAACCTCCAAAACTCCATTAGCTGCCACAACAAATTTCAAGACCCTTCATAACAGATCTCACAATATCAAAGGGAAAAAATGCAAAACATTGCTAAATGGCTCAAATCTTAAGTCAGAGAACAGACAGGCTTTACGTAGGAACTGTGTTTCTCCACCCAATAAAAGTAACCTGTTATTCATTACAAAATCACTTTCATTTTCATATAAATTATTCATTTAGTAACCATCAAACATAATATAGCTAACTCAACTTCATGCGTATTCATAGTACAAAGTTGCAGCCTTGAATGTCCTGAAATTCACTAAGCATACATACAACTTAGTAGGTCGGGCTTCAGGTAACATTTAAGACAGACCACACAATTTTTATGCACATGGTCGGGACTTCTAGCTGCATTAGGTCTGAGCTCTTCAGCTGAGCTTAATCTGTTTATTCAATTGTTTGGTCCCTTAAGGTAGTTTTGATAAACAACACATGAAATTGTGTCCAACAGGTGAGAAGAATACACAAGCGAACAAATTAATGAACGGCTAAGCTTAATAGATACAAATAAGATAGTATAATAGAAACAATGAGAAAGGTACAAACCCCAGGAGTTTGGAGGGCGTCATGCACTCCAAGCATTTGAGAATCAGATGGCTCCTCCAAAACCTACAAAATAGAAATGTCAGATTTGTAATATAAGTTTCTTAATGCTTTTTCTATAATGCAGTTGTGTTAGGATAGTGCACCAAGATATGCTCTAATGAGTTAATTGCATGAGGGATAAGACCTAAAATTTACAAAAAAGAAATAAAAAAGAAAAAAATTACAAAAAAAAAAAAAAAAAAAAACCTGTTTGCACTAGATTGAAACTAAGTGAAGGGAGAGAGAAGTGAATGCTATCTAATGGATATATACTCTATGATAGGTTTCATTCCCAACATCAATTAAGCAACCTTGAAGAGGCTACAACAACAAGAAAGCTGATCAAAAACCATCTAAAAGTTATGTAACAATAAGACCTTACTTGGTTCTTAAAAGTACAACTGCTAGTATGTTTCATCCTACCTTGGCATATTTCAAGACATAAATAAAGGATATTAAAGGTACATACAAAGTCTCTGATCTGCATATTGTCAACACCAAGAAGGCTTGTTTTCACTGCCACCACGAATGTAACTCCATGTCAAACGAAATAATGTAAAACAATCAAATTCAATTTCCGTACATCAAAAACACTACAAACTCCCATTACCTGATTTGCTTGATAATTCGTAGCCACCAAAAGATGGAACAACAGAGCAGTAAGGATAAGCTACAGACATCCGACGTAAAAGAGAAGCATGTATATCTCTTCCATCAGCATCATCCATAGAAAAGTTGCCATCTATATCTTTCCATTGCAATTCAACATGCCCATTTTCTTCATTTCTCACAACTGATAAGTTCGGAAGGTTTTCTTTAAAAAATTGCAACACAGGAGTTTGCAGCTGTTCCTCATTAATAAATGAGCGGACTAAACGCAGACCAGTAAGTGAATTCTCAATCTCCACATCACGCATTGCCCTTACAGCTGCACTTCTTCGTTCAACTGAAGAAAGAAATACAAATTACTCATAAGAAATAACAGAAGAGGTAAACATTTGGGACACTTAATTTTGGATTAAAATCAAGAAAGAAAAAAGGGTGACAGAAAGACTAATAACTATAACGTTTCTCTTGAACTGTTTCGTGTTACTCAAATTGAACCCTTCAATTCAACCTCAAAATCTTGTAGGAGAGAAACTATACTTCTTACTTTGCCTTCGTTAACCTATCCATCCTCCTTGAATAATTTTTGCTTATTATACCAAAAACAATACAAAAGAACACAAATAAAAACCCACCTGGTAAAACACAATCACAAATGGTGAATATCACTGCATATTAAACAGCGAACTTAACCGGTGGTTGCAAGAAGCCAAGAACATAACTAAGAGCCACATTACGTGAAAAAGATAACTCCTTTCAAAAGCATATCTACAAAATAATTCCAGTCTGGCCAAATTTATCCACAGCCCGAGTAATATTTTAAACCAACAAGTAGCTTTCTCACTCATTCGCAGCAATCAAACAAAACCATAACCATCAAACACCACACACACACACAAAAAAAAAAAAAAAACACCCTAGTTAACTACATGTACACACAAAATTTCGTGAAGTTTAAACCACAAAGTAGGTTATACTTGTTTCACATCCTAACGAATTTCTCTACAACCCGAATAATAAGATTTCAAAGCCACAAGTAGCTCTCTTCACTCAATCGACGCACTCGAACAAAACCATAGCCATCAAACACATCATTCAAAAACTAGACTACAAGACTCTCTCAAGTGAATCTTTTAGTGATACTCATATCTCCAAAAACAACATTAACATTTTGATAAATAAACGAATACGCATATCCATACTACAAGCAGAGACTATATAATAAGTTAAGAATTCGAATCATATACCCTCTTCTTGCAACAATGCGAATTCTTTGTGATCAATTTGTGTCTCTTCGGCTTGCAAATCGGGTTCAGGTGATGTGGGCGCCATTTTAACAGGCTTTCGAGCTCTTCGCTTCACCATTCACACCAATCTAACAACATATAACTACTTGATTAGCTACAAAACCGAGTTATATCAAGTGAATTACAGAGAAAGGAGACCACTTACATTTTCCGGCGACAATTCGTCGAAATCTTGACGACCCAAGTTGGTTTTCCGGCCGAACTGAACTGGGTTTGCCTTGGCTTTGACCGATCTCTTACGTATCTCCCTCTTTGTCTGCTCTCTCCGGTTGAACAGTGGGAATTTGTGGTTTCCCCAAAAAATATATAATTTAACTTTGATGTTTGAATTGGGGATTAGTGGATCGGGTTTCGGGTTTTCAAATCGATCTCGGGTAGTAACCCAAGGCCATAACCCAAAAAATATTTAATTTAAGGGGAAATTTCATTTTCGTGCTCAAAGTTTTAAAAAAATATCCTATTTTTAAAACTCTTTTGAAAATAACTTTTTTAATCGTAATTTTTTCAAAACTTTTCAAAAAAGTTCAAATTATCAATCAACTGACAGTCAAATCAAACAAAAATATGAAAAAAAACACAATTACCTCTCATCACCTAAAATGATTAATTCTTAAAAAAAAAAAATCAAAATATTACATATCATATAACTAATAAAAATTAACGCATGTCAAATAATATGATTATTGCTTTTAAAACAAAAAATATGATTGTTATTTTTTAAAATTAAACAAAAATTATCAACAAACGATTTTTAGATCGTTCATTTGTGCTTTTTTTTTTTAATAATAAAACTCTACTGGCGTTTTTCTCTTCTTATAATCTATTTAATAATCTAATTGGTTTTTTTTTTAATAAATGAATTTGGTTTTCATTGCAACCCTATAAAAGTAGCAAATATCTCAGTTACATAACAAATTTCCAACATACATTATCAATAATCTATAATCTAATCTACTTTGGTTTGATGGGTTCATCTCTTTTTTTTTTTTTTTTTTTGTGTATATGTGTGTGTGTGTGTGTTTTTCTTTAATAAAACTCTATTTAGGTTTGATAAGTCAAAAAAGAAAATGGGTTGGTTGAAGAATATGAGGTGGGTTGAAGAAGCAGAGTTAAAGAAGAAACAAGGATGGGTTGAAGAAGAAGACACACCAGTGACTAGTTATTGCTCAGAGGCAGCATCAGCAATGATTGTTGCTTAAGGATGACCAGACGCATTAGCAATTGGTTTGATTTTTGGTTCACCCAAATTTTAGGAGTTCGATTTTTGGCTTGGTTTGATGTTGGGAGTTTGATTTTTGAATTGGTACACAATATGGTTTGTTCTGGTTTAATTTTTGGTTCATAATAATCAAGAGTTCGATACGAAGGAGGTGCTCTCTGTCGGGGATGGAGCCGATCTATCCATCTCCGACCGGTCTCCATCTCAAATGAAGCCTTGACTCCATTTGAGATGGCGACTGTATGAGATGAAATAATTTGACTTCATCTCCGACTAAGAGGTGAAGTGAACTACTCCATCCATGTGATTTTTTTGTATTTTTTTTAATTTATTTTGGTACTTTATCATCAGCTTGCTCCATGTCTGGTGCTCTATCTTCCTCCCTCCTCTTCCACAGTGGTGACTGGTTTTTTCAATTTGAGTGGGGCTTGTTTTAGGCTGGAAGCTTGGTTTTCAAATTTGGGTTTTAGATGAAGATGTTGGATTTTTTTCAATTTCTATTGGTGATATTTTTTTCAATTTTTGTTGGTGATAGTTTTTTAATTTCTATTGCTAATGGATGGGTTATATTTTAAAGATGAGTTGAATGGTTGAACATGGGTCTAGATTTTGTTAATGGATAGTTGATGTTTCTTTCTAGATGAAGAAAGAGATGGAGAATGTGGGTTGATTCTTCTTTTAATTTTTTTTCATTAATTTTTTATTTTAAATTTTAAATTTTATTTTTTTATATATTTAAAATCCTAGTCATCCACGTGTCACAATCTTAGCATTTTACATGAAAATACCATCTTACCTTTTCTATCCAAACTATCTGTAACCGTTGACAGTCAGTTGACTAACGATTTCAATTTTTTTAAAGAGTTTTGGAAAATAGTTATTTCAAAAAAAGTTTTAAAAATTGATATTTTTCAAAACCTCAAAAATTAAAATGAAGTTTCCCATTAATTTAATTTTAATAATTGAGTTAGAGATCAGTGGATTTGGTTTCGAGTTTTAATCTCAGGTATGCAACCCAAGGTCCATTGTATGCATGTGTAGAGCCACTCATTGGCAAGGAATTTTAGGTGGTGTTTTTTTATTATTATTATTTTTTGATGGCTAGAACATGCCCAGGATTTAATTGAACCAAATAAGATTTAACTTTGTGATGCGGCTCGGGGGACAGCTCCAAGACAGAAATAAGCATCCCATACATAGATGGGGGGGAAGGTTTACATAAAGTGGAGGGGACAACTGACATATTTTTTTTATGATGGGAGAATGTCTTCATGAACTGTAGAACTTGTACCTTTAAGGCAGAGAGGTAGTGGGCTAACCAACGATGCCACTAACCAACTATCTTTTAGGCAGTGTTTTTTTAAACCATTTTTTAAAAATGGTTTTCATTTTTACAAACAAAAAATGGAAGTAAACATGTTTGGATATATGTTTTGTAAGATATGTTTTTGAAAATGGAAAATAATTTTTTTTTTCAACTACAACTTTTATATATTTTTCATCATTTTTAGAACAGTTTTTCAAAATAATTCATCATTTCCCTTACAGACAACTAGTTTACTCATTTTCAAAAAGAACACCAAATACGTTTACATCATTTTCAATTTTTTAAAATAATTTTTGAGAAATCTAATCAAAGGTGTCACATTTTAATAAATACCATTTTTAAAAGAGAAAATATCACCAGGTGGCACTTTCAATTATTGGAATGACAATTTTATCTCATTTCAATAAAGTTAACAATTAAGTCTCAAACCCTATTTTTTTGGACACAAATACCCTTTCTAAAATTAAAACTGATGATTTTGGGAGGCAAATATTCTCTCTTCTGCTGTTCCTCTTACTCTTTCATTCTCGTCTTCTTATATATTTATATATATGCCTTCTTCAAATCAGGAAACAGGTTTTTAGCTGCATCTACTGGAACCTCAGACTCCAAGAAGGTAAGAAGAGTTGCAGGGATAATCCCTCTGATTCCACCGCCATCAATGCTATGAATGGTGATTAGATTTCTACAAGTTGAAGGCTGTAGGGCTGATTTTGGACTTTCCATGACCAACAGACAGATCGATAGATAGAGAACAGTTGGCGATGTTGAAACAGAGAGTGCTCTGTTGAGAGCTTGAAAAGTGATGGATGGATAGATAGATAGAGAACAGTTGGTGGTGTTGAAACAGAGAGTGCTCTGTTGAGAGCTTAAAATGAGATGGATGGATAGATAAAAGAGAGAGTCTATGTGAGAAACCAAGTGAAAAGAGCGAGAGAAAGGAAGATGATGATAGTAAGTTTGGCAAGGGTAGGCGTTTTTGGGTGATCCTCTACGGG
This sequence comes from Litchi chinensis, assembly GCA_019925255.1. Lineage (NCBI taxonomy): Eukaryota > Viridiplantae > Streptophyta > Magnoliopsida > Sapindales > Sapindaceae > Litchi > Litchi chinensis. The sequence continues at coordinate 23,203,918 of CM034471.1, forward strand.
TGCGTCCATGTTGCCATGCACAGCCACCCAGCAAGTGAAGAAAGCGAGAGACAGGTTATTTCAATTGGTTATGTTTTCGGTGAAATAGGAATAAAAAAATATATATTATGTATTGAATAAGAAAAAATTATAATTTTTGTCAAATCAAAATTCAAGTCAATCAAGAATTCAAGTTGTGCCCGATATATTTGTCAAACAATTAGGAAATTGATTGAAATAAAGAAATAAATCAATAAAGAAAAAAGATAAATTTGGAACAAATTAATTTTTAATTTTTTTTTGTGCTTAAAAAAGAAGCAAAGGAGAGAGCACTAGGAGTCACCTGATCACCATTTTAAAACACAAGAAACAAATCAAGAAAAGAAGGGAAAAAAAAAAAGTAGCAAATTTTGAGAGAAAAATCAGGCCTGCTAAGCAGTTTTATGGAAAGACAAAAACAGTGTCTTAGTTGAGCAATATAGAAGCAATTTTCAGTTTACAAAAGAAGATAACGCGACAACTATGTTTTTGAGAGAATTACAGCCACAAGTTCAACAAGATGCTGGGTTTTAATTTTCTTTTTATTCTTGTTATCATCATGACTGCTTGATTTCTTTTCTGAGATGTAGAATGAAATCTTATTGACTTTATAATGATTTTGTTATTTAAATGCTATTTTCAACTTTGTTTTTAATGTTTAATAATTCTTAATTTTATTAATTGATTAAATAAAAATTGTTTCGCTTTTAATATCAAGTATTTTTGGTAGTTACAAAATTATTTTATTAATTGACTTTGAATTTAAAAATGTTTAAATATAAGATTTTTGGTTATGTGTTTTTTAATATTAAATATATATAATATTTAGATCTTATAAATTTCAAGTCTTGAAGTAAAAATTTACATATGATTTATTTTTTAAGCTTACCTGACAAATCTTGAGAAAACAACAGATTGATTCCTAAGTTGTTTCATTAATTTTTGGAAATAATATTTTGAATAGTAAAATATTATAAGTTGATAATGGTGAATTTTAAACCTTAGATTTCTCGTCTATTATTTAAATTTTACAGTTTAATCTTATCTTGTTAATTTAGAATTTTATTTTCTTTAGTTCTAATTAATTCTCAATTTTCAAACATTGTTAACTATATTAGAATTAAATTTAATTTGGATTTTGATTAATATTTTCTCAATTTATGAGGGATTGATCTTGTACTTACGTAATTTATTTTACAATAAACTCGTGTATTTGTGAATACTAAAATTTACATAACAGGGAACAGCCTATGGTGCATGAAGCTGTTGCGGGAGAGCCATCATTGGTGCATGACAAGGCTATTGAAAATACTGGATCGATGGACACGTTTGGAAATTTCGGGCCATGGATTGTTGTACAACGTCCCAAGCGTGATTTTCGCTCCTCCAAGTCTATAAAAGGCAAGCAACAAATCAATGAGGGACTAGTCTTTAGGAGTGAATCAAGCAAGAAGAAAATTGATGTTACTCAAAAGGAAGGCTCAAGATTTATAGCTCTCCAAGGTAATTTTGAGTAGTTTTTTTAAGGGAGAAAGAAAGGCAAATGAGGAACAAATGGAGGAGGAATTTTAGCAACTAATAATGGAACAATCAAAGAAGATATGGATTAAGCGATCATCAACTTCAAATGGTAGTATTGGCTCGAGTCATGGACTTTTAAATAGAAAGAATAAGCAACTTTCAAAGTCCAGTTACTCTTTACCATTTCAATTGATGGAGATTTAAAATAGGGTTTTTTGCAAAACTAACCTCTTTTTCAAATTCAAATTGAACACTAACCCTTTTTTAAAAACATAGCATTAAAATCTGTTTCTGGACTTAAATACAAGGGCTAGAAATAAGTAATTTTAAAAAGGTTATTTTTCAACTCCTATATTCAAAAGAGATCATTTTTGCAATTATTTCTTTAAAATAGGCTTGATTAAAATGAGCCTTTGGATGCGCTAAAGTTGGGTTGCAATCCAAGTTTCAATATGGGGAATTTTGACAATGGACATGGGGCAAAAAAGGATGTTGGACCGAGTAATTTATTAATTAATAAGTCCTTGGTGAAATGAAAACTTTAGACACAAAACACAATGGGAATCCTCCGAATAAGGGTTTAAATCATCTAATTTTGAAGCTCTCAATGGTGGGCAACATGATAATATGATTAGGATCGACCCAAATGATTGGGTTAATATAGATATTGTCCATTCTGATTGATTTTTGCCCCAATGGACCTTTTTTGCTTATAATTATTTTTAATGCATATTTTCAGTTGGAATGTTAGAGGAGCTAGGAGCAGGGATTTTAGCAGAGTGATGAGGAATTATATCTCTAGCTACAAGTCGAACATTGTTATCATTTTAGAACTTCAGATAAGTGGTAAGATTGCTAATAAAGTTATTAGTCATTTTAATTGTATTGTATAGGTGAAAATGGATGCAGTTCATTATTCTAATGAGATTTGGGTGTTATATGTTTATGGGAATTGTTACATTAAGACAAAAAGACTCAATGAGCAATTCTTGTGTATTTCTATGACAGATGAGGATAACAATAGATGACTTCTGTCTCCCATTTATGCAAGCATGGATGCTAACCGGTGTAAATATCTTTGGAATGAACTTTTTGGTATTGCTTCGACCACAATTTATCTATCAGTTCTAATTGGAGATTTTAATGATATAACCGGCGGTAATGAGAAGATTGGGGGGGCATCAGTAGACGTGCATCGTTGTATAGGGTTTTCTAATTAGATTGAGTCTTGCAGTTTCATTGATCTTAGCTCTTTCGGTCTGAGTTTTACTTGGGAAAGTCCTCAACATAATGGATATGACAGAGCTTTTAAGCATTTGGATAAGAGTTTATATAATACTGAATGCAGAATTTTATTTCCCTTTGCCCTGGTGACTACTTTGCCTCGAGTTAGATATGACTATTATCTTTTCCTATTGTCCACTAAAGATAAGGTTATGCAAAGATTTAAACCAAGGCTTTTTAGGATGGAAGTAGTATGGCTCACTCATCTGGATTTTTCGAAGATTGTTAAGAATGGGAAGGATTTTTCTAGATATCTTTATCAAGAACTTGTCCATTTGAAAAACCGGCTTATCACATGAAATAAGTCTCATTTTGGTAATATACATTATAGAAAACAGACCATTCTGGCACGCCTGAGTAAAATACAGAGAGCTCTCTCAAGGGGTCGTAATTCTTATTTACATACTTTTGACTTAAAGCTGAGAAATAAGTTTGAATTAGTGTTGTTCCAAAAGAAGCTGTTTTGGTTCTCGAAGTCTCAGAGTCAATGGCTTAGTTTTGGGGACTGAAATACCAAGTTATTTCATCTTTCTATCATCGTACGATGCGGTAAAAATATGATTGATAAATTAAGAGGGGATACTAGAAATTGGATTAAGAATGGGGAAGATCTTTGTAATCATGTTTCTAAATACTTTGCTAACCTTTTTAGTGAAGAAAATTTTAACCGTCTTCCACTGGTGACCTATAATTATTTTCTTGAGTTTTCCATTTCTAAATGCTCAATTCTTAGCAACTCAGTCTCTTCTAATGATGTTTCGAATATTGTAAAAGTATGGGGTGGATTTCCCAGAATAAGCTTCTCAGTTCTAACCCATATTTTTTTGTAATGTTGTCTTTAAGATAATCACTAAAGTCTTTATTCTTCACCTGAAGCCGATTATGTTCAAGTTGGTGTCACATTCTCAGATTACTTTCATTCTGAGTAAACATATCAAAGAGAATGTAGTGATTGCCGAGGAGATCTTTCATTAAATGAGAGCAAGAAATTAAGGAAAGGTTTCATGGTTATTAGATGGATTTGGAGAAAGCTTATGATAGACTAAGCTGGAATTTCATTAAGGAGTCCTTCACCCTAGCTGGGATTCTTGTTGAGATTTCTTCTCTAATAATGGAATGCATTTGTTTTACTTCATTTTAGGTGTTTGGAATAAAGCCAAGTTGGATAACTTCCTCTTTATTCATGGTATTCGTTAATGGGATCCTATATCTCCTTACATTTTTGTCCTTTAAAAGGTTGACTTATTGTACCATTGATGTTGTTGATAATGGCTCATGCAAGCCTTTTGTCATTAGTAAGGATGGCTCTCGAATTTCTCACCTTATGTTTGTTGATCATTTGCTTCTTTTTGCTGAGGGGAGTCAAGAGCAAGTAGATATCATTAAGAAATGTTTGATGTCTTTTTGTGAAGCTTATAAGGAAAAGGTTAGTGATAACAAAATAGTGATTTATTTCTCTAAGGAAGTCTTAGACCAATTGGCTTCAGAACTTGACTCTAAAAGTGGTTTTTAGTACATTAAAAATATTGACAAGCATTTGGGCATCCCTGTTTGCTCAAGTAGACTCATAAGACATACTTATAACTTTGTGCTTCAAAAAACGCAAAACAAACTTTCAGGGTGGAAGGGTAGGGTTCTCTCGATAGCAGGAAGAGCTACTCTAGTCAATTCAATTTTACTTAGTTTGCCTCAATATATTATACTATGAGCCTTAATTCATAAGTGCACCATTCTTGAGTTGGAGGGGCTTTATAGATAGTTCTTATGGGGGGACACTACTTCTAGTAGAAAACTTTATGTTGTTGCTTGGAATGATATTTGTTGTCCGAAAGAGTTTGGAAGATTAGGTTTTAGATGACTGTGTGAACTTAATTCAACTTATCTTATGAAATTACACCAACACCTGATATTTTAGATACATCTTTTAACTTTAAGGAAGGGCGATGAGTGCATTATCTCTGGCTATCAAGTAAGAAAAAAAAAATGAAGAGTGCATTCTCATTGCTTATAATCAATCTTTATCATAAATGACATATTAAATGACTTCGTTTCTTCCTTTTGATAGCGTAGACATAGAACGGTGTAATAGAGTTTTACCTAAAATGGAAAATAATCATTATAACCCTTCATTAACAGCCAAAAAAGGCAATTGGGTGTGAAAACACATATGCGACCACATGGGTGTTTTGAAAAAGCTATTGCATGCTATCACATGGGCCCTTTTTTTTTCACAAAAAGCAATTGCATGTGATGTAAGACATTTTATTTGTTTTTTTCTCACTTTTTTTTCTCATTTACTCATTCATTGTATTGATGTAATAAATTTTGTAATGTATTTTAGGAAAATTACACTAACACCCGATATTTTGATACATCTTTTAGCAAAGGAAGGGCGATGAGTGCATTATCTCCGACTATCAAGCAAAAATAAATAAATAAATAAATAAAGTGTGTAATATTGCTAGTTACAATCCATCTTTATCATTGATGACATATTAAATTACTCCGATTCTTCCTTTTGATAGCGTAGACATAGCATTATCTCTCTTTTTTTCTATCCAGGGAAATGAAGCGAGAATTGAATTGGAAAATGAAGGGAAATAATGATACAATAATTGATGTAAAAGAATTTCATAGCATAGATTGCGGCTAATATGATGTAAAAGAATTTCTTTTTTTTTTTTTTGAAATATTTGTAAAAGAACATTATTAAAGGTTTTTATAAGATAATTTAATATTAAAGATGAGATTAAAAATAATAAATTCTAAATTTTATAGTAGTGTCTCAAGTTTTAGAAGGTTATGAGGTGGTTAATTATGACATGTAGATAAGATTTTGAGAAGAAAAATTAGTTTAATCAACTTAGCTATGCAATTTAGTAACATTTAACTCCTTCAGGAAGTAGTGAAGTGGTAAATGGATGTTTGCGATAGAAGAATCTTCGTGCTTGCGAAACCAATCCTTTATTAATTTGCAATATTCATATTTACTGTTGTGGACTCGGTCAATAATCCGTTTTAGATAGGCATGAGTTATGAGTGCCCCACGCTTCAAGAATTTAGATACAACTTTTAGCATAAAGGGTGGGTGATGAGTACATTATCTCAGGCTATCAAGTAAGAAAAACAGTTAGAGAGAGAGAGAATTTAATTGAGAAAATGGAAGGAAATAAAGATACAATACAATTTTATGGCAGGTAAAGCACATTATGGCTTATATGATAACACCTAACCCTACGTGATTGATAGATATAGATCGATGGTGGTGGGGATAGTTTAATCATTATAGTATGGTGTGATAGGGTTTTACCTAAAATGGAAATTCATCATTATAACTCTCCATTAACAACCAAAAAAAAGCAATTGAGGTCGAATGGTTGCTGGTGCCGTTGGCACCAGTCAACCTACACGCCATGTGTCGGCGTGGTTCGACACCCGCTGCCTCCCTCCTCTCAATTTCTCTATATCTAATAATATAATATATAATCATATATAATATATCCTCTATAATATATCGTATATTAATAATTTCTGTCCCACCATCAGTGTGGGTCGTTCTCCCATCCATGTGTGGGTTGTTGTTCTCCCACCTCAGTGTGGGTCTCTCCCCCACCTATGTGTGGGTGGCTCTCTCCCGCTTGGGAGTCGTCCCCCCGGGCCGTACCACAGTGTAATATCTCGGTTCAATGGTCTCGATTGTTCTCTGGACTTGTCCCAATTACAAGTTATTGTATTCAAAAAAAAAAAAAGCAATTGAGTGTGAAAACACCCAGGCAATCACATGGGTGTTTTGAAAAAGCTATTGCATGTGATCACATGGGCTTTTTTTTTTTTTGTTTCACAAAAGGCAATGGTGTGGGATGTGAGCCATTTTGTTTGTTTGTTTTTTCTCACTTACTCATTCATTATATTAACGTAATAAATTTTATTATACATTTTAGGAAAATTACATCAACATCGGCTGTTTTAGATACATCTTTAGCATAAAAGGCGATGAGTGCATTATCTCTGACTATCAAGCAAGAAAATAGTGAAGAGTGCATTATTGCTGGTTATAATCAATTTTTAATGTAGACGACTTATTAAATTACTTCAATTCTTCTTTTTGATAGTATAGACAAAACGTTATCTCTCTTTTTTCTATACGAGGAAATGGAGAGAGAATTGAATTGAAAAAATGAAAGGAAATAAAGATACAATATAACACAGCTTTATGGTGGTAAAGCACACACTTTGGCTTATTCAATAACACCTAGCCGAGGATTTATTCATTGAAATGATGTAGGGGTAGTTCATCAATTACAATATGATGTGATGGGGATTTGGACAAGGTGATTGATAGGCATGGATGGATGGATGGTGGTGGTGGTGGTGGTGGTTTAGCAATTACAGTATGGTGTGATAAGGTTTTACTTAAAATGGAAAGTGACCCTATTGGGTTTGCCTTTCTTTGTTTTTCTTTATTTCAAAGTCATGTACATGTCTACTTTGCACTACACATGTCTACATTTTACTTATCCTTGCAATTTTATTTAGCCCTTGGGCTGCATCCTTCATTTTTCGAAAACTAACATCGAAAAATAAAGGGATATTTTAACAAAATAGCTAATACATGCGGCTTCGGTGATAAACCAACAAATGGAATATATGAAATCCACACCTAACCTTCAAGAGTGTAAAAAACATTTTTTGCTAAAAAGTCAAGGACACTCTGTGTCCATTCCTAGGAATAATAGATGCTAGCTTTATTGCAAATTCAATGTCCATTGTCATTTAAAAAAAAAAAAAAATCAATGTCCATTGATTTATAGGGGCCCAGATAGTAGGACTCCTTTTCAGCCAGTTGTTTTTCACTCATGTACAATTTAACAAAATGCCAATTTTTAATGAATAATTATTGTACGATGGACAGGTGGACGTCAAATTGGCGCATCAATCATAACACCTCTAATCTTACACAATATGACATCCCTTCATTCCCGTCGGTATGAGATTTAATTTATATCATATCATTTTTTAATGAATATATATAAAAAATTTTGTTTTCTTAATAAAATTAGATATTATTAATTATTGAAATGAATGTTTAAAGTATAAAAATTATAATTAGTTTTATAAATATCAAATACATATTTGATTCATTCAATAGTAATTTAATAATAATAAAATACATTATATAATAAACATGTAGCTGTAGATTGAGAAAAACAGAGACAGTCATTTGTCCAAGAATGTATAAAATAATAAATAAATAACTAGAAAATATATATATATTTTTAAGTAAATAACTAGAAGCAAAATCAAATACTATTATTAATGTTAGACGCCGGGTTTGGTTACTAACAAATTTCGTACATTGATACTAGCTAGATGAGTAAGAGAGGACTAATTCTTTTATTTTAATTTTCTAGTCTTTTAGTTTTTAAGTTTTTTTTTTTAAGATATTAGATAAAAATTCAATAAATATTAAATGTCTCAATTAGAGAATATATATATATATATATCATGACTCTGAATGACAAAGATTGGTCTTTGGGTGAGTATATTGAAAAATGCTAGAAGTATATGGGTGATTCAATGATAAATAAAACCATATAGAGCAAGTTGGAAACTTAGAAGTCTGCATTTGATTATGAGACATCGATATATCATAATAATGTAAACATGTATCCTTATAGTACATGGTATGAAAAATTGAATAAAAAAATTAAATTTATTTTTTTAGACACAAAAAGCTATGTATTGATATATTGAAAAATAAATATAAATTGTTTAATTAAGTTTTAAGTTATTAACATGTGCCCTACTTTAACTAATACAAATGATGTATGATTTTTCAATGGTGGTATGTATGTATGGTGAACACCAGTTAACCATAAGGTTCTTTTATTGTTTTGTAAGAGGTTTTTAATTAAATTATGCACATTATGAAAAAAGGTATGACTCGAATAATTATCCAAAAAATCTTTTTTAAAACTTTTAAATCTGTAGAACAATAAATCTATAAAAATAACCAAGAGTGAAATATGTACATTTGCATTCTTGATATTACTTCGGAATTGAGACAAAGAGAGAAACTTCTTCATACTTAAGAGATTTTGACAAGCCGTCGTCTCCAAGTTTATGTATGCATTCTCTCAATGTTAATTTTAAGAGATTTTTCAAATTTGAGTGTGTGTGTATATATATATATATATATTCCATTTTCATATATTTTCCCATTTTTCCATTTCCATCCCTTTTGCTTTTGTGACTTTTTTGGACGCTCTTGTAATTTTATTATTATTATTTTTAAGTATAAAAGACGTATAAAGATTTATTTTTATTTTAGTTTGAAGTAATTTTTACTTATGTGTGTGGATTTTTCCTTCCGTATCTAAAAGCTTATTCTGGATCGTATTTTAGAGTTTATATCAGGAAGTCCCAGTTGTTTATTTATATTTGCAAAATATATTAGTAAATAGAAAAAAAAATGTATAAAGGTGTTAACATTTAAATTTGATTTGATTAATTGTTGCATTAAATGGATTTAAATTTATGAAAGGACATTATTTTTTTTATTGTTCTCCATCCAACCTAACCTGATGTAGAGAATTCTTGGATTTTCAACATGATAGTTAATATTTTATTATTGGTTCTAGAAATCTCGGAGTCAATAGCTTAGTTTTAGGGATCGAAATAAAAAGTTATTCCATCTTTCTACTATCGTACGACCTCATAAAAATATGATTGATAGATTAAGAGGGAATATTGGAGATTGGATTGAGAATGGGGAAGATCTTTGTAGTCATATTGTCGAATATTTTGCTAAATCTTTAGTGAAGAAAAATTTAACCATCCTTTGCTGGTTACCCATAATTATTTTCTTGAGCTTCCCATTTTTGAATGCTTGATTCCTAGTGGCTCAGTCTCTTCTAATGATGTTTCGAATGTTGTAAAGAGTATGGGGTGATTCGCCTGAGTTAATTTCTAACCAATATCTCTTTGCAATGTTGTCTTTAAGATAATCACTAAAGCTCTTACTCTTCGCTTAAAGTCGATTGTGTCCAAGTTGGTGTCGCCTTTTCAAATTGCTTTCGTTTTGAGTAGACATACCTAAGAGAATGTAGTGATTGCCCAGAAGATCTTTCATTCAATGAGAAGCAAGAAATTAAGGAAAGGTTTCATGGCTATTAAGGTGGATTTGGAGAAGACTTATGATAGATTAAGCTAGAATTTCATAAAAAAGAACTTGACCCTAGTCAGGATTCCTGTTGAGATTTCTTCTCTACTAATGGAGTGCATTTGTTTTACTTCATTTCAGGTGCTTTGGAATGGAGCCAAGTCAGATAACTTCTTCCCCACTCGTGGTGTTTGTCAAAGGGATCCTATATCTCCTTATATTTTTGTCATTTCCATGGAAAAGTTGACTTATTTTATCATTGATGCTGTTAATAATGGCTCATGAAAGCCTTTTATCACTGGTAAGGATAGACCTCGAATTTCTCACCTTATGTTTGCTACCGATTTGCTTCTTTCTGCGAAGGCGAGCTAGGAGCAAGTAGATACCATTAAAAAGTGTTTGATGTCTTTTTGTGAAGCTTCCGGGGAAATGGTCAATGACAATAAAACGGTAATTTTTTTATCTAATGGAATCTTGGATCAATTGGCTTCAGAACTTGCATCTAGAAATGGTTTTCAGTACACTAAAGATTTTGACAAGTTTTTGGGCATCCCTATTTGCTTAAACAGACTCACAAGATGTACTTATAACTTTGTGCTTCAGAAAGCGCATAACAAACTTTCAGGATAGAAGGGTAGGGTTTTCTCGATGATAGGAAGAGCTACTCTAGTGAATTCGGTTCTACTTAGTTTGCCTCAATATATTATGCAATTAGTCTTAATTCCTAAGTACACCATTCTTAAGTTGGAAAGGCTTTGTAGATAGTTCTTGTGGGAGGACACTACTTTTGGTAGGAAACATAATGTTGTTCCTTGGAAGGATATTTGTTATTTGAAAGAGTTTAAGGGATTGGGTTTCAGATGACTGTGTGAGCTTAATTCGGCTGACCTTATGATTATACCAACATCCAATATTTTAGATACATCTTTTAGCTTAAAAGAAGGGAGATAAGTGTATTATCTCTAGCTATGAAGCAAGAAAAACAATGAAGAGTGCATTATTGCTGGCTATAATCAATCTTTATCATAGATGAAATATTTAATGACTTCATTTCTCCCTTTTGATAACGTAGACATAGAATGGTGTGATGAGGTTTTACCTAAAATGGAAAATAATCATTATAACCCTTTATTAATAGCCAAAAAAAAAAAAAAAAATGCAATTGGGTGTGAAAACACCTATGCGATCACATGGGTGTTTTGAAAGAGCTATTGCATGCTATCACATGGACCCTTTTTTTTTCACAAAAAGCAATTGCATGTGATGTGAGCCATTTTATTTGTTTTTTTCTCACTTATTCATTATATTAATGTAATAAATTTTGTTATGTATTTTAGGAAAATTACACCAACACCCGATATTTTGATGAGTAAAGATTCTCTACCATCCTTTTTTTTGTTAATCTTTTGATAATCTAATGACACTTCAACATTTAAAAAAATGAATGATTAAGATTGATAAATTTTTTCTCTCTCATACATCACTCAAACTTAAATTGCTCTCATAAAAATATTAGCACCGTGTCAACATTGACAGAGAATCCTTATCCATATTTTGATACATCTTTAGCATAAAGGAAGGGTGATGAGTGCATTATCTCTGACTATCAAGCCGAAAAAAAAAAAAAAAAAAAAAAAAACAATGAAGAGTGTATTATTGCTGGTGATAATCGATCTTTGTCATAGATGACACATTAAATTACTCCAATTCTTCCTTTTGATAGCATAGGCATAGCATTATCTCTCTTTTCTCTATCGAGGGAAATGGAGAGAAAATTGAATTGAGAAAATGAAAGGAAATAAAAATACAATATTTAATGTAAAAGAATTTCATAGCACAGATTTTGACTGGTATGATGCAAAAGAATTTCATTTTTTTTGAAATATTTGCAAAAAAAAAACTTATTAAAGGTTTTTATATGATAATTTAATATTAAAGATGAGATTAAAAAGAATAAATTCTAAATTTTATAGTACTGTCTCACATTTTGGAAGGCTATGACTCTCAGCTTGGTGGTAGGAGTTGTGTACTCAAAAACCTTATAAGAGGTTACGAGTTCAACTCTGGACGCGACCCCAAGAGGTCAAAAGGGACTGCCTGGCGTGGTCTTCACCCCCAACTCGACACGGTCTTCACCGCCGGCCCCATACAAATTGTTCCGCAGGCGAGGTTCAGACCCCTCGGATATTGATCGATTCCGATCGTTAACATTAAAACGCGCATTTTAATATTAACGATCGGAATCGGTCAACACTCGTCAGCTTGGTGGTAGGAGTTGTGCACTCAAAAACCTTATAAGAGGTTACGAGTTCAACTCCGGATGCGACCCCCCGAGTGTTGACCGATTCCGATTGTCAACACATATATTTTCCCATTTCCATCCCTTTTGCTTTTGTGACTTTTTTGGATTCTCTTGTAATTTTATTTTTGAAGTAATTTTTATGTGTATTTATGGATCTCTTCTTTCGTTTTTGAAAAATTATTCCGAATCATATCTTAAAGTTAGCATCAAGAAGTCTTAGCTATTTATTTATACTTGTAAAATATATTAGTAAAACAGAAAAAAAAAAAAAGTATAAAGGTGTTAACATTTAAATTTTATTTGATTAATTTTTGTATTAAATGGATTTAAATTTATGAAAGGACACTATTTTGTTTTTATTGTTCTCCTCCAACCTAACTTGATGTAGAGAACTCTTGGATGTTCAACACAATAATTAATGTACACCAAGTTTAGGCAGACAGACGAATTCCAAATGAAAGTACAGACAAGACGGATTCCAAATGAAAGTAAGTGATGGTCATCTTCAAGGAAGCATACATCACATCACATTATTATCCAACATTCAATGAAGTGGAATCACTGATGGATGTTAGGTAGCACTGTAATATATATACCCACCCTTCGATATAACGTTGTACGTCCAACATTGAGCAACACAACAGCCTTTGATAGCCTCACAAGTCACACAAACGATCTCAGACATCATCTCACTCGACCACCCGTTCATCGTCGACGTGTTGAAACAGTTTTCTCGTCCTCATCAACCACTAGTTCAAGTCTCCAACATTTTGTACAAACCAGAACCGTTATCAATGGCGTTTCTGCAGACACAAGTCTTGAAGAGAACGGTGGAGGGAGCCAGGAGAGCCAAGAACCTGGTGTATAGAACCTCTTTTCCCGCATTTTCCACCGCCTCCTCCTCCTCCTCAGACACTCCGCCGCAGCTCCCGCCCTTCGATTACCAGCCGATACCCTACAGGGGTCCCTCCACTGCTCAGGTTCTTCAGACGCGGAAGACGTTCATGGGTCCCTCTTTCTTCCACTACTATAAAAACCCAGTAAGTTTTTCCTTTCTTTTTTTTGGTAAAAAAATCAAGTCTTTTTAACTTTTTATTATACACACACACACACACACACACACATATATATATATATATATATTTGTTTTTCAGTTATTTTTGTTTATAGTTTGTTTGTTGACTGATTGGTGTTTACGTGATCATATAGCGTAACATGTTATCTGGTGACTTCTTCGCTCAAAGTTTGTGAGACATCGTCACGCGTCTTGCTCCTATTGGACTGAGATGTCTTCTTTCTATTCGATCTTTCTAGTGCACATTTGTCAATTGGATTTCTCTGTTATATTGAATGGGTTTGTAGTTAAAGATTGAAATTTTTAAAGATCAAATTTTGTGTTTTAATGTTTTGCTATGAGTGTCTGCACTAGAGTAGTTGAATTGGTTTTGAAAGTTTGAATTTTGAGTGTGTTTGTGATACGGTATGCAGTTGAATATTGTGGAAGGGAAGATGCAGTACTTATTCGACGAGAGTGGGAGGCGTTATCTGGATGCATTTGCCGGGATAGTGACTGTGTCATGCGGGCATTGCCATCCTGAAGTTTTGGAGGCCATAGTGGAGCAAAGCAAGTTGCTCCAGCACGCGACAACAATATACTTGAATCATGCAGTAGCTGATTTCGCTGAGGCATTGGCATCAAAAATGCCCGGAAACCTTAAAGTTAGTTTCTCTTGAGTTTCTAGCATGTGATAGGAGCGTGATGGATTTCTCTTTCTCTTTTAAGTGTGACACCGTGTGTTTTTGTATAATCTTGGCTTTAGAAAGTCAATCTAGTCTAGTCTTCTGACGGACGAAATGAATGTTTCACTAAGGAAAATTAGATGCTTCTAGACAGGTTTTTTGGCTCTTACATGGAACTCCTGAGCCAGAACATTATTTTGACCGTATGAACTTCGTTAAAAATGTAGGTTGTGTATTTCGTCAATTCCGGGACTGAAGCAAATGAACTAGCAATGCTAATGGCCCGGCTTTACAGTGGTAATCTCGGCATGATTGCTTTAAGGAATGCGTACCATGGTGGAAGCTCTGGTACAATCGGACTGACTGGTTTAAATACCTGGAAATACCCCATCCCACAGGTTTGTCTACTTACTTTATGTCTAGAGGATACATATTTCGCATGCTGTTTTGATTGGCAGACTTACTTTGATGTCCTGGTTGTTATCGTTCATACCAAAAACATTGTATTGAACTAATTTTCCAAGGGCAGTGTTTTTTAGTTATTAACTTTTTACCTTCTCTCCTGTTTTCATTTCTTTGGAAGATAAGCAGGTTTAGCAGATGTCATTTCACTTGGATGCAAGTTGTGATATAACCTTTCTAAAACTGCTTTTGATTGTTTATTTGTTTGGTCTTCTTTTCCGGCATACATTGATTAGCAACTCTTCTGAAAATTTAAGTTAGATACTTGAAATAAGTGTGATATTGCCCTTAGTGAAATGGCTTTTTTAATTCATGTGAGAGATCCTGAACAATACTATTAACTTATTTAGGAAACTTCTGTGATTTCCAAGTTATTTACGCATAAATCCTGAAAGCACATTGTGTAAGCTGCAGACCCTCCCTAAGCCCTTAAAGACAGGACATCTTTGCCTCGTCGTTTCTAAGACCAGAATCATGCACTTGTCAATAATATGTTCGTATTGTGAATTTGGCACTTTGCAGGGTGAAATACACCATGTTGTAAACCCGGATCCCTATCGTGGAATTTTTGGTGCAGATGCCACACTTTATGCCAAAGATGTCCAAGATCACATTGATTTTGGAACTTCAGGAAGAGTTGCTGGATTTATAGCTGAAACCATTCAGGTTGCTGTTGGATAGTCGTCTCTAGTTGAACAAATTTGTTGTTTTTGGCAACCCTGCTAAACATTTCTGTTTTCTCCTTCTAAATTTTCACTGATTGTAGGGGGTTGGAGGAGCTGTTGAATTAGCCCCTGGATACTTAAAACAGGTTTATGGCATTGTGCACAAGGCAGGAGGTGTTTGCATTGCAGATGAAGTGCAAACTGGATTTGGTCGCACAGGAAGCCACTACTGGGGTTTCGAGACTCAAGGAGTCATTCCTGACATTGTTACCATGGCAAAGGTATCCACAATCCCGTAGTTTTTCTCCCCTAGAAAAAGTTCGTATAATTGTGATTAATCCTTTCTCTCAAAATGTTGTTTATTACAAGGGCTTTCTCCTTAAATTTCTGGTTAGTTTCTTACAGTTTTCTTGTGCAATCATACTTTTAACTTTGCTAATCTTTTATTTCAGGGTATTGGCAATGGTTTTCCATTAGGAGCTGTGGTAACAACGCCAGAGATAGCAAGTGTGATGGCTCAGAAGATCCAGTTCAACACTTTTGGCGGAAACCCAGTAAGTTCTGCTGGTGGACATGCAGTGCTCAGGGTTCTCGATAAAGAGAAACGTCAAGCACATAGTGCTGAAGTTGGATCTCACTTGCTTGGGCGCTTGATAGCTCTACAAGAAAAACACGACAGTAATTTCTATGAAACTAATCATTTTAAGAGTGTTCTATTCTTCCTCTCTTTGGTATGATATTATCTGTAAATTAAATGTTCAATTCAATTGCAAACTGGGCTTCCCATTAGCCTATTTAACTTAGGAAAACCCAATTTTTCTAGATCATGTGAAAAATTATCTCAAGCATACATATATACTTTTAGTTATCTCAGTAAATTAGTATTGTCTATATCTGGGGATGCATACATGCTTTTCCTCTGCATTTGGTAGGGTTGCTTGAGAGCAGATGCTTTTTGAGATCGGGAAAGTCATGTAGATCTTAGAAGTGTTTTTTGGGGGCCTACTGATTTATTTTCAACGACGACTTTAATTGCATACCCTTTTGACGTGCTTTAAACTTCGGAGTAGAAAGAAATTTTCTTGTATAGTTGGTCTCATATTAATAAAATCTTGTTTCAGTCATTGGAGATGTGAGAGGGAGGGGCCTAATGCTGGGAGTGGAACTAGTAACGGACAGGAAGGAGAAGACACCAGCCAAGGCAGAAACTGCTGTCTTGTTTGAGAAGCTTAGAGGTATCGATAACTCTCTCTCTCACTCTATTCAGCTCGAAAGAGAAAAAAGAACTCTTCGGTTCTCAATTTTTCATAAAAAGAAACCATACACCCTCCTTCGATACCCCTGCCGATTCTAACCATTGACTGTTTCATGACTTGAAGAGCTTGGTGTGCTTGTTGGCAAAGGGGGACTGCATGGAAATGTTTTCAGAATCAAGCCACCAATGTGCTTTACCAAAGCTGATTCTGGTATTTCTATCACCCTCTCATCGAAACGATTTTACTAAATTATCATTCCATTTTCTTTGAACATATTCTTTGTGGGCATAGAAGTAACAATTAATGACACTATTCTGTTCTATACGTACAGATTTTCTTGTGGATGCTTTGGACTTTGCTATGTCAAAGTTATGAGCATGTAGCTGCTTTTTGTACGTGGGATTGAGATTGGAAATGAATACAGGACTGGGATTGAAATGAATTGGTATGGATTGAATTAGATTAAAAAAATTGCTGATCCATGTTTTGTAGAACTTGGAATTGGACTAAAATTATAACATATTGTGTGTCATGTAGGTTGGGACTGGATCATACTAAAATTAGAGAAACTCTTTATCTGAGTTTGATTGGTGGGTAGAGAGGAAGATGGTTGCTGCTGCAATGGTTCGTCGGATTTGAGACGTTGGGAAGGAGACAAAGGGAGAGAGAAAGAGATGAACCAAATCTTACAGAGACAACACAACAAAGCGAGAGAAATCCCTCCCACTATTTTGGTCGGGAAATACTCATTCTCACAAGAGCCGGAAATGCGAGAGTTTGTGGTTGGGTTTTGAATCCCAAGCTTTGCTCACCGAACGCAGTATATCAGAGGTTGGGAGATTCTGATTGGGTTTTGAATCCCAAACTTTACTCTCCGAACTCAGCATTTCAGAGGTTGGAAAATTTTGAATCCCAAACGGCCAAACCCACTTGTATTTCGGTGTGCCAAACATGCCCTTAAGGAGCTGGGAAATTTTGTGTAACCTTGTCAAATCCTTTGAACGTCATACTCTGCAAATAACTAATTCTCAATAAAATAAAGCAAATATTTCATTGAATTCGACTTGTTTCCAAAATGATAAATTGCATCTTTATGTTATGTAGTTAAGTTATCCTTATTCTCGCTACTGTCGAATTCTTATAAAAAGGAACAAACATCTATGCTAGAAATCAAATGAGGCTTGATAACATCATACATCCTAGTAGGTAGAACTTCTGTTGTCTGTTTTTAATCCAGACTCAAATCCTTTCTTTCAATATCAATATTTATTAATTCAAATGGCTAATACTAAATCATGCTAAAAGTCATACATGAAATTTGCGAAAAATGTCAATTTTCTAGTTTTTTTGTCTAATTTTTATTTTTTCTATTTTAATCTTGATAACATACTCTTTATCAAGATCAAATTCAAATCTCTATATCCGTGTTAGGCTTCTCCAACTTCATTAGACGTCTCGACTTATAATATGAAACAGATCGGTATTGGTCGAAAATATGCATATAATGCGATTTTTCTAATGTTTTCTTTGAACTCTGTTATTTATTTTTAAATCCGATTTAGATCCCTCTTTTTAAGATCAACATTGAAACTCTATGCATGTTTTCGAGCTATAAAGAAATTTTTAGACTCTTTAACTAAAACTAAAGAATGTTAGAAGGTTTAAATTGGCATTAATAGAAGATGTGCGAAAATTATAATTTTTCTAGTTTTTCTCTAATTTTTGTTGTCTCTTTGTAGATTTGATTGACATATCCTTTCTAAAGATCAAGTTCTAACCGCTGTGTTTGTGTTGGGCTTTTTCAACTTCATTAGACTCCACAATTTATAATACGAGACATTAACAAAAAACATGTGTGTAGTGAGATTTTTCTAATGTTTTGCTTGAATTATGTTGTTTGCTTTTAATTCAAACTCAAATCTTTTTTTATTTTTTCTGTCTTTCAAGATCAAAATTGAAAGTTTATGGAAGTTTTTTTTTTTTGGCTTTATTAGAATTTTTAGATCTCTCAATTGATACTAAATGACGGTAAAAGTCATAAATCAGTAATAATTTAAAATATACAAAAAAAAAAAAATTAATTCTTCAAACTTTCTGGCTAATTTTTGTTTTGTCTTTCTTTAATACGAATGAGATACTCTTTCTTAATATCAAGTTCAAATCTTCATGTCCGTGTTGGGTTCTTTAACTTCATTATACCCCTCAACTTATAATATAAGAAGCTAATCAGAGCTTACTAAAAACATCTGTGTAATATGATTTTTCTATTATTTTCTCTGCATTCTATTGTCTATTCTTAAATACGACTCAAATCCCTTTTTTTCAAGATCATTATTGCAACTCTATGCAAGTTTTTGAGACATACATAAATTTTTAGACCCCTCAACTAAAACTAAACAATGCTAAAAGGTAGAAATCGGTGCTAATAGAAAATTTACAAAAAATATAATTTTTCTCGTTTTCTGACTAACTTTTGTTGTCGCATTGTAAATTTGATTAACATAGCGTTTCTAAAGAACAAGCTCCAACCTTTGAGTTCGGGTTGAGTTTGTCCAACTTCAGTAGACCCTTCAACTAATAATATAAGACGCTGACTGATGTTGATTGAAAACATGCACGTAATGCAATTTTTCTAATGTTTTACTTGAATTGTGTTGTTGTTTTAATTCAGTTTCAAATCCCTTTTTTCAAGATCAACATTGAAAGTCTATGCAAGTTCTTGAGCTTTACTGGAATTTTTAGATTCCTTAACTAATATTAAATTACGCTAAAAATCATAAATCGATAATAATTTAAAATGTACGAAAATGTAATATATGTAGCTTTTTTTTTTTTTTTTGGGGCTAATTTCTAGCTTTTTTTTTGGCTAATTTCTGTTGTTTTGGTTTTTTTTTTTTAAATCTGATTCAGATACTCTTTATTAAGATCAAGTTCAAATCTCCATGTTAGTGTTGGGCTTATCCAACTTCATTGGAACCCTCAACCTATAATATAAGAAGCTGACAGATGCTGACTAAAACATGCATGTAGTGTGATTTTTTTGTTGTTTTATCTGAATTCTATTGTTCTTTTAAATCCGACTCAGATTCCCTTTTTCACGATGAACTTTGAAATTCTACACAAGTTTTCGAACCATATAGAAATTTTTAGACCCCTCACGAATAAAACTTGCTACACTATTATAGGGAGACTTAGAATAAATATCTCCAACAACGCTCCTAGCATCTAGTTCAGCTACTGCAATCGAGAGGCTCATTTTTTGAGCCAACAGCAAGCCTTCTTTAAGGCAATCGACTCCCCAGATTCTGGAATGGTTTTGGAAATGGCAGCTTTGATCCCTCCTGACACTATTTTCATTCCTAGGAATAATAGATGCTAGCTTTATTGTAAATGATATCAAGGCTTTATGTAAAGACGTGGGTGTTTGTCAGTGTCACTCTATTTCTAGATTGGCAATGGGTTGGCTTCTTTCGTACCTTTTACTTTCGGTAGGATGATTGATTTGTATTTATCATTGGCTAGGGACTATAGTGTCACTATACATTAATAGTTCAAAAATAATTTTAGACATATCAACTCATATATTAACTTAAAATCACCTCTGTTCTGAACATACGTGGTTGTATACCTTTTCATTCAGTAAGATAACGAGAATTTGATTCTCATAAAAAAAAAAAATGTTTTACAAGTTTTGTTGAGTAGTTATCTCCCCATTATAAAAGTAGGTGTTCGACCAATATGAGTACTGATTGATTTTGGCAAGTTTTGTTAAATATCTAACTTGTTCAGTGCTGGTTTAAAAAAATATATTATTCTAATTTATGATGTATTTATTGATAAAGTGAAATTAATATCCAATGTAAATTGATGGCCCAGAACGCTCATTCAATTTGACAGTGTTCTAGATTGTAGTCATCTTCACGACAAGAAGCATCTAAAAAAAAATTCATAAATTGATAGATGTTTACAATGACTTATCTTACTTCTTGCATGCAACTATTCTAGTAAAAAAAATATAATTTAAATTTAACGGTGATCTAGATTGGAGTCATCTCCATGACAAGGAGTATCTAAAAAAATTGATAAATTGATAGACGTCAACCATGACACGTCTCACTTATTGCATGCAACTACTCATCAATATTTTGATTGCCACATTTTTGGTTGATATACAAAAGATGAAATGTCTTATCTTACTCTAATAAAAAATATAATTTCAATAACTCATGTTATGTATCTTTCTTTAAGTTTTAAATATTATAATTGGATCATTATATATCAATTTAAATTTTTCGATCCGATAGTAACTAACACCTCATATAATTATTTAAATTTTGTATTCTAGAATCCATAATTGAATTTCTTAAAATTTAAGCATTATTTGGCTAAATCTTAGAGTACATCAATTTAAATTTAATATAATTTTTATTAAATTTTAAAGTTTGAAAGGGATATTGTCGATGACAAAGGCTCTACCTGTAATCTCAATCGTATTGTGATTTTTATATTAGTGGATGGTAGGACCCAGCTGAATATTTCCTCAGAATGATTGCAGTTACAAAAGTCAATGAATGATAGCTTGACAAAATAAGCAAATTTATTACTTTGATGTAACAAATTCATTAGATTTTTTATTTTTTTCCATTTAATTTTTTTTTCTAAAATTAAATAAGAGATTATTTTTTTTTTATCAAAAAATTTATTAATCTTAAATATTACTGAAGATTGAACAATAATTGAAATATGAAATCTCAATGACTATTTTTTCTTCTAATGAAACTTAAAAATATATTTTTTAATATCTGAATATAAATATTGATATATATATTTTAAAGAAGGACATCTGAAAATTATATTTAAGTTTATATATTTATAACTAATGATTGGTATGCACTTTTATTGTAAATTATATATGTAGCAAAAAAAATAATTTAACAAATCTTAACCAAATTTATCTATATATTTCTAATTTTATATAAATGTAGTTTTTATTGATAATAAAAAATATATATTGTTTTTGAACAAAATATTGTTTAAAAAAATAAAAATATATATTTTTTTAATAGGATAAATTTTTTTAGAAACTATTAAGTTTACATATCTTATATATTCTTTTTAAGTTATAAAATATATGTCGTTAAAATTGCTATAAGATAGAGATTCAAGGTACTAGCAACAAATGAAAATGATAATTTGTAGGATTTAATGAAGATAAAATTGAAAATATGTATATTTTGGAAGGATAATTATGGAATAAAATATTTAATTATGATTAAGTGATAAGGTATTAAGTGAGACATTAAAATTTCTAAAATTTTATATTAAGGTGTTTTTTTTTTTTAACAATTTTAAGTTTCTGAACACTTAAAAATATATATATATATAACTTAATAAATCCAATTCAGATCCATTAAATGATAAATTGAAAAAACAAACAATCACTGAGTCATTGTGTTTATGAATATGACCTAAAACCTTAAATATTCCATTCTTTAACATACATATAAAAAATTTAACATAAAACTATTTTATATTGAGATACCATATGTGGTGTTTTGTTTGTAGTATAGTTATTATTATTATTTTTTAATAATAAGTGAATATACATTTCTTCTTTATATTCGAGACAAAAGTTTTAAGTTTCACCATATTTATTTATCAAGACGTGTGAGAAATGTTTTCTTATGGAAATAAATATTTCGAATTAAGAATTCTTCCTGGAAAATATAAAAGATGGGATTTGCGAGCCAAAAACTCTTACAAATTCCTATAATGGAAAGCCAACTTATCTCTGCTTTGCATTAAAAAAGAAAAAAACCTTTTAAAAATTAAATTACATTAACTCTACATCTAAATTAACTCTATTTTGTGTCTCTACTGAGTTTCGTCCAAATTGCCTTTGCTATGGTGGCAACGGCACTACCCGTTGAGCCTTCGTCTGAGATATAGTGTCATATTTGTGGTTTTGCCTTTTTGCACCTGCATGTGCACCTCTCTTTACCTTTATATGAGCTGTACTTCAAATTATGTGTGAGTCGTTCCTTTTAGTTTTCGAATTGTATCATTAGTGTCTTATATCATTTGATTTCGATGGTTTTTTGGTACAGGAATTAAATAATTAACTTTATTTTATTGGGATTCCGTTTAATGTGAAAAAAAAAAGGTAAGGAATCTCGAAATCATAAATATACCGATAAGAATAAGACCAAATTTTAAAGTGACATAGTACACGTCAGCAATCAATTGAGCAATTAGTGGCAGCAAGCGCCAAAATCACATTCAGTAATTAATTATATAGCCTTGCATGCAATCAAACACAATCCCAATTTCTCTCTCTGAAACATCAGATTCTGAATCCGAAAACCAGAACCCAGTTGCCGTTTGCAATGGCGTTTCTGCAGACACAAGTCTTGAAGAGAACGGTGGAGGGAGCCAGGAGAGCCAAGAACCTGGTGTATAGAACTTATTTTTCTACCGTTTCCCCCGCCTCCTCCTCCTCCTCCTCCGCTCCGCCGCAGCTCCCGCCCTTCGATTACCAGCCGGTGCCCTACAGGGGTCCCTCCGCTGATCAGGTTCTTCAGAAGCGGAAGAGGTTCTTGGGTCCCTCTCTCTTCTACTACTATCAAAAACCGGTAAGTTTTTCTCTCTTTCGTTTTTTGTCAAAAAAAATCAGGTCTTTTTATTTTTATTTTTATATATTTTTGTTTTTAGTTGTTATTGTTTATAGTTTGTTTGTTGATTGATTGGTGTTTACTTGATTATATAGTTTAACATGTGATCGGGTGCCTCGTCACGTGTATTGTTCCCACTCGATCTTTCTAGTGCACATTTGTCAATTGGATTTTTCTGTTTCATTGAATGGTTTCGTATTTAAAGATTGAAATGGACTATTATAAACTTGTTTTAAAGATCAAATTTTGTGTTATAATGTATTGCTATGAGTATCTGCACTAGAGTAGTTGACTTGGTTTTGAAAGTTTGAATTTTGATTGTTTTTGTTATATGGTATGCAGTTGAATATTGTGGAAGGGAAGATGCAGTACTTGTTCGACGAGAGTGGGAGGCGTTATCTGGATGCATTTGCCGGGATAGTGACTGTGTCATGTGGGCATTGCCATCCTGAAGTTTTGGAGGCTACAATGGAGCAAAGCAAGTTGCTGCAGCACACGACAACAATATACTTGCATCATGCAATAGCTGATTTTGCGGAGGCATTGGCATCAAAAATGCCTGGAAACCTTAAAGTTAGTTCTCTTGAGTTTCTAGCATGTGATTACTATTTTAGTTATTGGAGGGTCATTTATGTTGGGATTAATTGAATTCATTCTGTTTAATAGTGATTGTTGGAATGATTTGGTAAATGATAGGAGTGTGATGGATTTCTCTTTCTGTTTTAAGTGTGACACCATGTATTTTTGTATAATTTTGGCTTTAGAAAGTCAATCTAGTCTTCTGACAGATGAAATGAATGTTTCACTAACGAAAATAAGATGCCTCTAGACAGGTTTTTTGGCTTTTACATGCAAGTCATTAGTGAGAACATAATTTTGACCGTACAAACTTCATTAAACTGGAAATGTAGGTTGTGTATTTCGTCAATTCTGGGACTGAAGCAAATGAACTAGCAATGCTAATGGCCAGGCTTTACAGCGGTAATCTTGGCATGATTGCTTTGAGGAATGCATATCATGGTGGAAGCTCTGGTACAATTGGACTGACTGCATTAAATACGTGGAAATACTCCATCCCACAGGTTTGTTTACTTACTTTATTTCTGGAGGACACATATTTAGCATGCTGTTTTGATTGGCAGACTTACTTTGATGTCCTGATTGTTATTGTTTATACCAAAAACATTGTATTGAACTGATTTTCTAAGGACACTGTTTTTTAGTTATTAACTTTTTACCTTCTCTTCTGTTTTGCACTTCTTTGGAAGATAAGCAGGTTTAGCAGGTGTCATTTCACTTGGATCCAAGTTATGAATCTTATGACATAACCTTACTAAAACTGCTTTGATTGTTTATTTGTCCAGTCCTTTTTTTGGGCATACATTGATTAGCAACTCTTCTGAAAATTTAAGTTAGATGCAATTATCTAACTTAAATTTTCAGGATAATTGTCTCTAGTTGCACGTTATTTACGTGTAAATCCTGAAAACACATTATGTAATATGCAGACCCTCCCTAAGCCCTGAAAGACAGGACTTGGTTTCTAAGACCAGAATGATGCACTTGTCAATAATATGTTCGTATTGTGAATTTGGCGCTTTGCAGGGTGAAATTCATCATGTTGTAAATCCAGATCCATACCGTGGAGTTTTTGGCACTGATGCCACAAGTTATGCCAAAGATGTACAAGATCACATTGATTTTGGAACTTCAGGAAGAGTTGCTGGATTTATAGCTGAAACCATTCAGGTTGCTGTTGGATAATTGTCTCTAGTAGAACCAAATTTGTTGTTTTTATCAACCCGGTATTGGTCGCTGAACATTTTTGTTTCCTCCTAAATTTTCACTGATTGTAGGGGGTTGGAGGAACTGTTGAGTTAGCCCCTGGGTACTTAAAACAGGTTTATGACATTGTACACAAGGCAGGAGGTGTCTGCATTGCAGATGAAGTGCAAACTGGATTTGGTCGCACAGGAAGCCACTACTGGGGTTTTGAGACACAAGGAGTCATTCCTGACATAGTTACCATGGCAAAGGTGTCTATAATCCCTTAGTTTTTCGCCCCTAGAAAATGTTTGTACAATAGCGATTAATCCTTTGTTTCAAAATGTTGTTTATTCCAAATTTCTCCTTAATTTCTGGTTAGTTTCTTACAATTTCCTTGTGCAGTCATACCTTAAGGTTTACTAATCTTTTGTTTCAGGGTATTGGCAATGGTTTACCATTAGGAGCTGTAGTAACAACGCCAGAGATAGCAAATGTGATGGCTCAGAAGATTCAATTCAACACTTTTGGCGGAAACCCAGTATGTTCCGCTGGTGGACATGCAGTGCTCAGGGTTCTTGATAAAGAGAAACGTCAAGCACATAGTGCTGAAGTTGGTTCTCACTTGCTTGGGCGCTTGAGATCTCTACAAGAAAGACATGACAGTAATTTCTGTGAAACTTATCAATTTAAGAGTGTTCTCTTCTTCCTCTCTTTAATATGATATTATCAGTAAATTAAATATTCAATTCAATTGCAAACTGGGGCCACCATTAGCCTATTTAACTTAGGAAAATCCAATTTTTCTCTGTCATGTGAAAAATCATCTCAAGCGTGCATACATATTTTTAGTTATCTCAGTAAAATGTTTTAGAATTTTAGTACTGACTGAATCTGGGTATGCATACATGCTTTTGCTCTGCGTTGGGTAGGGTTGTTCGATAGCAGATGCTTTTCGAGATCTGGAAAGTCATGTAGATCTTAGAAGTCTTTTTAAGGGGCCTACTGATTTATTTTCAAGGATAACTTTAATTGCATACCTTTTTGATTTTAGACCTTTCGACATGCTTTAAACTTCAGAGTAGAAATTTTATTATGCAGTTAGTCTCGTATTAATAAAATCTTGTTTCAGTCATTGGAGATGTGAGAGGTAGGGGTCTAATGGTGGGAGTGGAACTAGTAACTGACAGGAAGGAGAAGACACCAGCCAAGGCAGAAACTGCTGTCTTGTTTGAGAAGCTTAGAGGTATCGATAACTCTCTCTCTCTCTCTCTCACACACACACACTCTCTTCGAGCTCGAAAGAGAAGAAAAGAGCTCTTTGGTTCTCACTTTTTTCATAAAAAGAAACTCTTGCTATGAATACACCCTCCTTTGATACCCCTGCTGATTCTAACCATTGACTGTTTCATGACTTGAAGAGCTTGGTGTTCTTGTTGGCAAAGGGGGACTCCATGGAAATGTTTTCAGAATCAAGCCACCAATGTGCTTTACCAAAGACGATGCCGGTACTTTTATCACCCTCTCATCTAAACAATTTTACTAAATTATCATTCCATGTTCTTTAAATATATTCTTTGTGGGCATAGAAGTAATAAGTATTGACAGGTTCTGTTCTATGCTTGCAGATTTTCTTGTGGATGCTTTGGACTTTACTATGTCGAAGTTATGAGGATCTGTCTCTTAAGGAGCTGGGAAAATTGTGTAACCAGCTTGTCAAACCCTTTGAACGTCAGACTCTGCAAATAACTAATTATCAATAAAATAAGGCAAATATTTCATTGAATTCGGTCTGTTTCCCAAATGATAAATTGCATCCATGCTAGAAACCAAATGATGCTAAATAATTTGCAGTCTGCTATATTTTTTAGCTTTTTTTTAAAAAAAATAAATAAATAATCTGAATGAGATACTTTTCATGAGGAGAAAATTCAAATTCCCGTGTCCATGTTGGGCATCTCCAACTTCATTAGACCCCTCACTCAACTTATGATATAAGCAACAGACCAGCATTGTTCGAAAACCTATGTGTGGTGCAATTTCTGTAATGTTTTCTTTGAATTCTTACATTCCTCTTTTTAAGATAAATATTGAAACTTTATGCATGTTGTCGAGCCATACAAAAATTTTTAGACCCCTTAACTAAAGTTAAACGATGTTAAAAGGTTTAAATTGGCACGGATAGAAAATGCGCGAAAAATGTAAATTTTCTAGTTTTTTAACTATTTTTTTTTGTTCTCTCTGTAAATTTGATTGACATACTCTTTCTAAAGATCAAGTTCCAACCTTCGTGTATGTGTTGAGCCTTTTCAATATCATTAGACCCCACAATTTATAATATAAGACCTTGACCGAAAGTGACCGAAAACATGTGTGTAGTGCGATTTTTATAATGTTTTGCTTGAACTTTGTTGTCTGTTTTTAATTTAGACTCAAATCCTTTTTTTCAAGATCAACATTGAAAGTTTATGCAAGGTTTTTTAGCTTAAATGGAATTTTTAGATCCCTCAACTAATACCAAATGATGGTAAAAGACATAAATCAGTAATAATTTAAAATATACGGTGAAGTATAGTTTTTCTAACTTTTTGGCTAATTTTGTTTTGTCTTTTTTAATTGGAATGATGTATTGTTTCTTAATGTTAATTTCAAATCTTCATGTCCATGTTGGACTTCTCCAACTTCATTCAACCCCTCAACTTATAATAGAAGAAACTGATCTACTTCGATCGAAAATATGACTGTAATGCTATTTTTCTATTGTTTTCTCTGCATTCTGTTGTCTGTTCTTAAATAAGACTCATATACCTTTTTTCAAAATCAATATTGAAACTCTATGCAAGTTTTCGAGCCATACAGAAATTTTTAGTTCCCTCAACTAAAACTAAATAAAGCTAAAAGGTAGAAATTGTCACTAATAGAAAATTTACTAAAAATATAATTTTTCTAGTTTTTTGACTAATTTTTGTTGTCGCTTTGTAATTTGATTGGCATAGCCTCCCAAACGATCAAGTTCCAACCTCTGTGTCCATGTTGATCTTTTCCAACTTCATCAGACCCCTCTAACTAATAATAGAAGACGCTAACCGATGCTGATAGAAAACATGCATATAATATGATTTTTCTAATGTTTTGTCTGAATTTGTTAGGTGTTGTTAATTCAGACCCAAATCCTTTTTTTCAAGATCAACATTGAAAATATTCATGCAAGTTTTTGAGCTTTATTGGAATTTTTTTTATCCCTCAACTAATACTAAATGACACTAAGAGTCATAAATCGGTAATAATTTAAAAGGGAGATTTATTGATTTCACCCAAATAAAAAAAAAAATTTTGTTTTTACCCAGCAATTTAAAAAAATTTGATTTTAACCTCCCAAACAAACTATTTCCATTGTATACCCAAGATTACCAAAATACCCTTAAGTTAAAATCACTAAAATACCCAAATATGAAATTACCAAAATACCCTTAAGTTAAAATGACTAAAATGCTCAAATATGAAATTACGAAAATAACCTTCTTCCTTCTCCTACCAATAGCCTCCCTTCTCCATCTTGTTCTCCATTACAGCTGAAAATTTCGAAAATTAGGAAGATTTTTGAGATCCATTGCAGCTGAAAAACAATTTATTGAGGGGATTAGTCATTCGAGCTTCTTCAACCATTGAAGTTTTTGGATCCATTGAAGGTTTTGAAGATTCTTCTTACATTTGAGTTTGAAAGGTAATGTATGAGTTTTTTTGGTTGGTTTTTAGGTTGTTTTGTTTATTTTGCTAGCTAAAAGACTATAAGAATGATTTGGTTGTGAGATCTAAATGTTTATGAAATCTGCGACGAAATCGGTTTTTCGTGATCGATAATTGGTTTTCCACTCTATGAGATCGATTTTTCAGAGCCCCGGTTACTGAAAAATCGATCCCGGTTTTCCCGATTTTTCAGTGGATGAAAAACAGATCGGTTTTTCATCCACTGAAAAATCGATCTACCTGAAAAACCGGGCTGAAAAACCGACGGGTTTTTCAGTGACTGAAAAACCGATCCCGGTTTTCAGTGGCTGAAAAACCGAAACCGAATTAAGGTTTTTTGAGAGAATGAAAAATCGGTCACTTCACTGGAAACCGAATTTAACACATTTTTAATGGTTTTTTTATATGTTTGTGTTGCTATGTATTGAATATGATTCGATATGATTATATTTTGTAATATTACCCTATTGAAATGAGATTTAATTATCATTTGATTTGAATGTTGCAGGAATGGCTCAAGAGACCGTTGTAATCAACTTTGACGGAGAGTGGAATGGATGTAATTACATTGGAGGGGAGTCGATCATGTGTGGGGTCCAGAAAAATAGTAGTTTTTCATCATTGGTGGATGTTGTATACAGAGAGGCTGCTATTGATAGAAGAAGGTGGGAAATCCGTATATATTATTTACTACAAAGTACAACAAATGGTCAGGTTAAAAAGATACGTATCATGTCCGATCTTGGTGTTGTTGGTTTGATGGCGATAAAAAATATTGATGTTAAAGAGATTTATATCGATAAGATTGCCAGAGATTTTGGAGCTGGGGTTAGTAGGCGTACTGTTCGTCCATTTGTCACTGATTCAATTCCAGGCATAAGACATGACGAGGCAAATATGGATAGACCAGTAAATCCACATATGGTTGAAAATCATTTTTATCTGACTTCAGGCATTGGGAGCAATCAAGTTGATACTTCTATCACTCCATTTACATCGGTTGAAAGTCCCATTCGTGATGTTAATGATGACTATACGAATTATGGTATTGATGATGAAGATGAAGACACAGATGATAATGGTGATGGAATACAAGATAGTGATGAAGAGCAAACCGGAGATAGTGATGAAGAGGAAACTCGATTTGATGATGTCGCAGAAGAAGAAGAGTTTCCAGAAATAAGATTTTCAGGTTTACAATTTCAGAACAATCCTTCACAACCATACTGGATTGTTCCTGGTGTAGAATTGGGGGACATTGAAGCTTCTTCAAGCGCTACGTCAACCGTCTACCAACGTGGTACGTTGTATAAAGGAGCATTCTTTACTAGTAAAGAAGAAATGACTATAGTTATTGGCGAATATGCTCTGAAAGCTAAGTTTGAATATCGGGTTAGACGTTCGGACACGGAGTGATTTGAAGCCGGTTGTAAAGATAAAACTTGTAGCTTTAGTGTTCGTGCAAGATGCAGAAAGGGTTGTTCAATGTGGTTTGTGTTGAATTATGTAGCGGAACACACGTGTCGTCAAACAGCCATGGAATCACATATGAAGAGTGTGAAGGCTATTGTGATCGGAAAATTGTATGCAGGAAAGGTGGGAAGAGATCTTTATACACCTAATCGTTTGGTTGGAGAAATGCTAGAGCAATATGGAGTGCAAATCTTATATAGTAAAGCTTGGAAGGCTTTACAATATGCAAAGAAACTAGCATATGGGCAAGCGGATGAATCATATCAACAGCTTCCGTCCTACTTCGAGATGTTAAAACTTTCAAACCCCGGCACAATGACAGCAATTAAGACAGATGAAAACAACCGGTTCTTGTATTCCTTCGTTGCACTTGGAGCTTCTATTGAGGGTTTTCGGTCTTACATGAGACCGGTTGTTGCTATTGATGCCACTCATTTGAAAGGTGAATATAAAGGGGTGATTTTTTTTGCTGCGTGCAAAGATGGGTCGGAGATGATTTATCCCATCGCCTTTGGATTTGCTGACGGAGAGTCAGACAATTCGTGGACTTGGTTCCTAAAAAGGTTGAGAAGAGCAATCGGGGTGTCAGACGAGTTGGTGATCGTATCGGATCGTCATAAGAGCATATCAAATGGGATGAAAGCAGCTTTTCCTGAAGTCCCACATGTGTTATGTTTTTTCCACTTGTGGCAAAACCTTAAGCAACAGTGTAAAAAGCGTTCAGATGTGGAAAATGCATTTTACAATGCAGCATACTGTTATGTGCCCGATGAATGCAACAGAATATTGGAAGAAATGCGTGCATTGCATCCGGCCACACATGGAGCTTTGGTTAAGGCTGGAGTGAGCAGGTGGTCACGAGCACATTGTCCAAGAAGAAGATATGAAATGATGACTACCAACATTGCAGAGTCGCTTAACAATTGCATGATGCAAGCACGTCGTTTGCCAATAACAACTGCACATGAATATGTAAGAAATGTATTGCAGAGATGGTTTAATAATAGACGTGTTGCTGCTGAGAAGCTCACAACGTATGTTACTACCGCAGCATACGATCGTATCATGTTGGCAAAAGATTTATCCACGGAAGGTAGCGTATATCCCATTGCAGAACCGTATCATTACAGTGTCATACATTATAGCAAAGGAGATGCGATGGTTGACATTCAACAGCACACATGTACGTGTAAGCAGTGGAACCTTGATCAGTTGCCATGTGTTCATGCATGTGCTGTGGCCAGGTATGGTAATTATACATTGTATTTTTTAGTATTTCATGTCATAGCATAACACTTAAATTGTTGATTGTTGATACATGTCAGGTTCAAGGGCGTCAGTTGTGATACACTTTGCAGTCAGTACTATAGCGTGGAGTGGCTAAAAGCTGCATATGCACGTCCGATTAATCCCGTCCCTAAATTGGCCAGTTGGAATGTTTCTGTGGAAGTTAGAAGTATGGTTGTATTACCACCGAAAGGTAAAAGACAAGCAGGTAGGCCGAAGGAGGTTCGGATTCCCTCAGCTGGGGAAGATCCTCGTCGAAAAAAGTGTGGAAGATGTGGTCAAAGGGGACACAACCGTCTTCGTTGCCCTAACCCCCCAACTTCTATCATTGAAGGGACAAGCGCAGAAGTGGATGCGGATGTTGGAACGAGTTCAAATGCTACTGAAAATGAGCCACGTTCTCGAAGATGTCGCTTGTGTCATGAGACTGGACACAACCAACGTCGATGTGTATTACGGTTTCCTACTCCCGATCCACAAATGGCTACTGACAGAAATGATGAGTAGCAATTGATTGACATTTTGTTTATGCATGTTTTATGTAAACTTTTTTATATTAATTACTCAATTATGTATTAATACAGCTGTATAAATTATTATTCCATGTGTACTGTTTTTGACTCATTTCATATCATCTCGGAACCATCAAAATCGGTTTTTCACGGGGCCTGAAAAACCGGTACCGGTTTTTCAGATATGGTGAAAAACCGATCAAGTTGCCTTTCGTTTCCCCGACGTAAAGGTATGTCGATCGGTTTTTGAGTAACTCTGAAAAACCGGTATCGGTTTTCCATGCCTCCTCGAAAACCGATCCACTGCCACCACATTTTCAAGCACGCCAAGTGTGGATCGGTTTTTAAGGGTTCCTCAAAAACCGGTATCGGTTTTTCATGTACTCCTAAAAACCGGTTTTTACTTGGGTTGATTTTATTTCTATTTGTATGTTCATTTTATTTCCCTTTACATGAATTATTTATATAAATCGTTATATTTAAATATATTATATAGATTAGGGAGCGTATAATTTTATTACAAACTATATCATTATTTTAATAGCATTATATATTAATTTTATCATTTATTAATATTCATATAATATTAGTAATTAATATATATACCTTTACTATAATATGTGTTATCTTGATATATCATATTAATATGGTTAATATTTTTCATATCATTTTACAATTATTATAACTATAATCCTAATATTAATATAACTTATATGGATGTAATATTAATAATATATATAATACACATGTAGATATTATTATATTAATATATGTTAACATTATATTAATATTTTCATTAATATAACATTATATTAACATTAACCTTAATATAACATTATATTAACATTAGATTACATTAATATAATGTTAATCTATTATTAATCTAATGTTAATATAATGTTAATATAATGTTAATATATAATGTTAATCTAATATTAATCTAATGTTAATATAATATTAATATAATGTTAATAATATAATGTTAACCTAATATTAATCTAATGTTAATATAATAATATAATGTTAATCTAATGTTAATAATATAATGTTAACCTAATATTAATCTAATGTTAATATAATAATATAATGTTAATCTAATGTTAATAATATAATGTTAATATAATGTTAATATAATGTTAACCTAATATTAATCTAATGTTAATATAATAATATAATGTTAATCTAATGTTAATATATAATGTTAATCTAATGTTAATAATATAATGTTAACCTAATATTAATCTAATGTTAATATAATATTAATCTAATGTTAATAATATAATGTTAATCTAATATTAATCTAATGTTAATATAATATTAATATAATGTTAATATAATGTTAACCTAATATTAATCTAATGTTAAATAATAATAATATAATGTTAATCTAATGTTAATAATATAATGTTAATCTAATGTTAATAATAATAATAATAATATAATGTTAATCTAATGTTAACATTATATAATGTTAATCTAATATTAATCTAATGTTAATATATAATATAATGTTAATCTATTATTAATCTAATGTTAATATAATATTAATATAATGTTAATATAATGTTAATAATATAATGTTAACCTAATATTAATCTAATGTTAATAATAATAATATAATGTTAATCTAATGTTAATAATATAATGTTAATCTAATGTTAATAATATAATGTTAACCTAATATTAATCTAATGTTAATATAATGTTAATCTAATGTTAATAATATAATGTTAATCTATTATTAATCTAATGTTAATATAATATTAATATAATGTTAATATAATGTTAATAATATAATGTTAACCTAATATTAATCTAATGTTAATAATAATAATATAATGTTAATCTAATGTTAATAATAATGTTAATATAATGTTAATATAATGTTAATAATATAATGTTAACCTAATATTAATCTAATGTTAATATAATAATAATATAATGTTAATCTAATGTTAACCTAATATTAATCTAATGTTAAATAATAATAATATAATGTTAATCTAATGTTAACCTAATATTAATCTAATGTTAATATAATAATAATATAATGTTAATCTAATGTTAACCTAATATTAATCTAATGTTAATATAATATTAATATAATGTTAATATAAGATTAATAATAGATTAACATTATTATTAATATTATTAACATTAGATTAATATTATATTAACATTATATTATTAACATTATATTAATATTAGATTATTAACATAGATTAACATTATAATAACATGTATTAACATTATAATAATATTTTATTAACATTATATTAACATTAGATTATTAACATATATTAACATTAGAATAACATTTTATTAACATATATTAACATTATATTATTATATTAACATTAGATTAATAATAGATTAACATTATATTAACATTAGATTATTAACATATATTAACATTAGAATAACATTTTATTAACATTATATTAACATTATATTAATATTATATTAACATATATTAACATTATATTAACATTATATAATCATTATATTATTAACATATATTAACATGTATTAACATTATAATAATATTTTATTAACATTATATTAACATATATTAACATTATTTAACATTTTATATTATATTAACATTATGTTATTAACTATAATTGATAATTATAATGTTTTGTTGGCAATTTAAAAATATAGAATGCAATACCATCAAATAAATAATGAATACTAATAAAAGAATAATTAAATTTATTTATATACCACATCTCCATCAGTGTCTACAAACCATTTTCCAAAATTATTAACTTTATACATAGGCTTTGAGCACATATATATGTCTCTGGCCATCTCGGACCTTAGTGCGATGACATCTGCAACGGTCTCATGTTTTCTTGATTTCCATGTACTCGTTCTCCGCTGCACAATGTCACGTACGTACATGGCCACATATGCTCCGCAGCTGGTCCTGTATATATCATAATATATAAACTATATACATCAAGATAATAATATAAACATATATTAACATTAACATAATTAAATATCATAATATATAAACTATATATAATAATTAAGCTATAATTATATAATAATGTTAATCATAACCATATATTAACATTATATTAATTTATGTTTATGTTAATATATTAACATAAAGATAATTAAATATTAAATATCATTAATATATATAAACTTACTCACCCATCAGGTTGCTGAGGCACAGCTGCTTGTTTAAGACGTTGAAGTCTCCACCGGCGATCCACGGGTGGCATACGTACCGGTGTCTGCTCATAAAATCCCAGGAGACGCAATAAAATAGGCATCAAACATACCAGCGGCTCAAGTGGCTCTCGTCGATAGGCTATGTCAAACCTTGCCAAGGGATCATATATTATGATTCTTTCCTGTCTAATGCGCACATCACAAAGGACCCAGTGTTGTTGATCCAAGCTACACGGTAGCAACACCTGCATTTCAAAACGTTAGTATTATAGGACTAGAAGGGATATTCATATAATAAATATTAATGTTCGAACTACACTTACACTATCAATCTTCCACCACGGGACTGCTGCGTCTATAAGCCCACGACCGTACGCAAGCATATCTGGGGGTACATCAGCTGTAATTGGATCAAATGTTCTTTGTTTGCTGGTGTAATGCGCCCTATAATGCGCTGTCATCATTGCCTGCAATAATATATATAAAAAATGTTAAAACCAATCAACCGAACGTAATATGAAATTATAAATGCATAACTAACTTAAATGTAAATACTTACAAACAAAGAACTGCCATGGACAGCGTATGTCTGATCTTCCATCTCATTCCACCCTTTTTTTCTTAGGCACAGCAAATAAGAATCGATGTGCTCATTCGTCAACCACTCGTCCACATTCTCGAGGGTGACCAATGTGGTTGGTATCACAGCATATGGCAAACGATCAATCGAACGCCTACAATTCAAAAAAAAAGTATTAAACATTATTATATATTTTCTTACATTACCAATAAGGATACAAAAATTAGAAACGTTTTTTTTTTGTTTAAATATACCTGAGATCCAATGTGGTTGCCGCTTTATATTCATTATAGACCACTTCTACAGGGTCTATAGACTCTACCACCTCCTCCTGCTGCTGTTGGACCACTTTCTTTTTCTTTTTCGCTGGCCCCGGATCTGTGTACGGTGTCCGTAGAGGTGCTGCTGGCTTTGTCTTTCGTTTGCCCCGTTCGTCCTGCAGTTGTAAGTAAATTCAAAACATGTATAAATTTAATATAACAATTATATTTCAGAATGCAACACAATAGGGATACAAAGTCTACCTGGTCATGCTCACGATCAGTGTCTGCAGTTGATACACCTCCTAAGATCATGTGGGACTGGTCACCCTGCTCCTCCTCCTGCTGGGGTGACTGCTGAGGTGGCTGCTGGTCACCCTGCTCCTCCTCCTGCTAGGGTGACCGATGAGGTGGCTGATGATCACCCTGCTCCTCCTCCTGTTGGGGTGACTGTTGAGGTGGCTGTTGGTCACCCTGCTCCTCCTCCTGCTGGGGTGACTGCTGAGGTGGCTGCTGGTCACCCTGCTCCTCCTCCTGATGGGGTGACCGATGAGGTGGCTGATGATCACCCTGCTCCTCCTCCTGCTGGGGTGACTGCTGAGGTGGCTGCTGGTCACCCTGCTCCTCCTCCTGCTGGGGTGACCGATGAGGTGGCTGCTGGTCACCCTGCTCCTCCTCCTGCTGGGGTGATCGATGAGGTGGCTGCTGATCACCCTCATCCTCCTCATGGATGGCTGACTGGCCTACATCAATAGGCGACTGACGGACACCCTCGCCCTGCTGTGGTGGTGGTGGTGATGGGTAATACATGTGAAAGCTCCTACCATCATCATCATCATCGTCATCGTCGTCGTCTGGATCATGCCTAGCAACCGGAGGCCTGGGAATATGTAAATGCTCTTCCACCCGTCTCAGCCTACTATCTATCTCCTTTACCATTTGAAAGGTTGCCTTTTACCTCCTATCCATTTTACTTAACTTCTTATGGGTTGTCTTCTGTAAATCCACAATAAACTCAAACAACCGCTTCACCTGTTTCATAGAATCATAAATATATATCATTTTACATACTACCCTTAATTTTAAAAAAAATTTGACAGAGTTTCCCCTGTTTTTTCAGTATCCAAGAAAATACAATCTGCATATTTAAACAAATTACACTTCGTCTATCATATTTAGAGACTCCGTCTCTTTTTCACACTCCGTACTACTACATAACATGTCCACATCTTTTGCATTTACTACAATTGAAATTGATTAAATAATTTTATTATATAAACAGAATATTTGTACCTCATAATCTACGTGCTGTACATCATGTGCCTTCTTTGTCCGAAACTCTGATAAGGTATCCGATGATTCTGATTGCACGCTTCAGACGTCTTTAAGTGGCTGATCGTCACCCTCCACCTCATCATCATCCTCTCCCTCCACCTCCTCATCATCATCCTCTCCCTCCACCTCATCATCAACCTCTATGTCAACCTCATCCCCTACACCATCATCATGGTCATCATCATCGCCATCATCATCATCATCATCATCATCATCATCATCACTCCCCCCGCCGCCATATTTATGTACTTCATCATGAACTATATGATTCGGATTAAATGATTTCCAATAATCCATCTCCCTCTCGGCATCAGTAGGCTCCAAGGTTTGTTGAATGCCAACTATCTGCATTATATCAATATATTTAGTTATACTACAATTATATACTTAATATAAATAACAAACAAATAATTGACACAAATTTAGGTTATGTTTGCCACTTACGGGGGGGAAATCATCTAGGCTATGTATATTTGTGGGTGTTCTCTTCAGTGATCGTCTCATACATCTTGGTAGATCGCTTTCCGGGTTCTTGATCGTTTTTGATATCTTCTCCCATAACACTGGGAACAACTCCACTAACCACCACTATAATGTAACAATGATTAAACAAAAAACATACATATAGTTAGTAATGGTCAGATAATATATAATGCAAAATTGATTAAAACATACATATAACCATATATAGTTAATGTAATAGAAGGAAGCAATAAATATTGAAAGTATTAGTTATACCTGAAATGCTAACACATAGTCATAAATATTAATGGTCTTTGGGGGATTTCTGACCCGCTCTTCATTAAGTGCCTTGTCGAGACAGTATAACAAGACACTATAGCATAATGTGCCCCAAGGGAATGTCTTCCATCTCTCTGTACTCTCAATGAGGACCCACATAAATGGATAAATGCTAGCTCTATCATCCAGTCCCATAAATAGATGGAAAGCAATCCCTACATTCGCCAACTTTAACAGATCATCATCATCTATCGGATCCTGCCCTGCACGGTCTCCCTCCCCTCTATCACTTCTTCTCTCAAGAAATGTGACCAACTCTTTCACCCCCGGTGACACTCCATTAAACATTCGCCCTAGGAGACC
The DNA here is from genome assembly GCA_019925255.1 of Litchi chinensis. Taxonomy (NCBI): domain Eukaryota; kingdom Viridiplantae; phylum Streptophyta; class Magnoliopsida; order Sapindales; family Sapindaceae; genus Litchi; species Litchi chinensis. Next base: position 23,242,250 of record CM034471.1, read on the forward strand.
GTTTGGATCATTTGGAGCTATTTCGAAGATTTTACGGTCGATGCCCCCAAAAGGAAGTCCGGTCACCAATAGAAACTCTTGTTTCCCAAACCTATAGCTTCTCTCCCCAATTTCAAACCACCTCTCATCACGGCGTGCATCACTACATTTATCTCTCTAGCAAGCACCCACAAAATCACAGAACCAGCAGCCGTATGATTAGTTTCCCTCAAAATATGTCCGAACGGACATTCTGCTATGAACCGATCGTATAGGTTTCTTCTTTTAATAACGGCAATTGTCCTAATAACCAATCTTTGACCAATGTGTGTGTTCCCGCTCGTATGTCTGTCAATTGTGTGTGAACTATATTTATAGTCGAAATCCATCTGTAGGAAAGAAAAACAGCAAAGAAATCATCAGTAGCAGAATCGGTTTTTGAACTGAATCGGTTTTTGAAGGCATCTGAAAAACCGGTTAATGAAATTGATCGGTTTTTGAAGGCATCTGAAAAACCGGTTAATGAAATTGATCGGTTTTTGAAGGCATCTGAAAAACCGGTTAATGAAATCCATCGGTTTTTCACTAAGGTTTTCCACAATCGGTTTTTGAGATCGGTTTTCCACTTCGGTTTTCCACCATCGGTTTTTCATTTCGGTTTTCACCATCGGTTTTCATTTCGGTTTTCCACCATCGGTTATTCATTTCGGTTTTCCACTTCGGTTTTCCACCATCGGTTATTCATTTCGGTTTTCCACAATCGGTTTTTCATTTGTTACCGAAATGAATAACCGATTGTGGAAAACCGAAATGAATAACCGATTGTGGAAAACCGATCTCAAAAACCGATCGTGGAAAACCGATCGTGGAAAATCGATCTCAAAAACCGATCCGATGCCGACAACTCTTCTCTCATCGGAATCGGCCATTTTCAACACAAACACGACCAAACACACTAAATCCAACCTATTCTAAACCTAATCATCCTAAACTAACATCCATAACACAAACACACATATCAAAATACCAAATCTCAATCAAAACATACAACAAACATTGAGAAATCTAACCTTCACACTTTCTGCAGGTTCGCCGGCGGTAGGAGCTGCTCGGGGAAGGTCGGCAACGTCGCGGTGGTGGTCGGAAACGTCGCGGGGAAGTCGGGTCTAGATCGGGTTCGGGTTCCGCAAAAACCGGTTGGTTTTGAGTGAGAAATCGATGGACTGTGCCTTTAGTCCATCGGTTTTGAGGTATATATATGGGGGGGCTGATTCGTAATTTCACCATTCGGTTTTTCGTAAATTTTAAACTGTTCAGGGTTTTTTTGTAAAAATGTCCAGGGGTATTTTGGACAATTTGGATATATCAGGCAATATATTTGTTTGAGGGGTTAAAAATAATTTTTTTAAAAATAATGGGTAAAAACAAATTTTACCCTTTTTAAATGGGTATTTTTTATAATTTTCACTAATTTAAAATGTGCAAAAAATATAATTTTTCTAGATTTTTGGCTAATTTTTGCTTCCTTTTTTAATTTCGTTCAAATATTCTTTCTTAAGATCAAGTTCAAATCTCCATGTCCATGTTGGGCTTCTCCAACTTCATTAGACACCTCAACGTATAATTTATAATAAAAGACGCCGACCACCACTAATTAAAATCATACATGTAGTGCGATTTATCTATTATTTTCTCTCAATTTTGTTGTTTGATTTTAAGTCTGATTTAGATATCCTTTTTCAAGATCAACATTGAAAGTTTATGCAGTTTTCAAGCCACATAGAAAGTTTAGACTCTTCAACCAAGGCTAAACGATGCTAAAAGGTACAAATTAGCACCAATTGAAAATGTGTTGAAAACGTATGAAAAATGAAGTTTTTTCTAGTTTTTTGACTAATTTTTGTTGTTCCTTCGTAAATTTGATTGACATAGCCTTTCTAAAGATCAAGTTCCAACCTCCACGTCCATGTTGAGCTTTTCCAACTTCATTAGACCCATCAACTTATAATATAAGATGCTAATGAAAACCATGCGTAGTGCAATATTTCTAATGTTTTGTCTGAATTCTGTTATCCGCTTTTAATTCAAACTCAAATTGTCTTTTTCAAAGTTACATTAAAAGTCCATGCAAGTTTTTGTGCTTTACCGGAATTTGTAGATCACTCAAATAATACCAAATGACGTTATTGGACAATTTATATCAATTTTAGTCCATTTATTGCCCATGTACATACAAACAACCTGCACTTAATACATATATATATATATGTATATATAAATATATATATTACATTTACAAATTTCTAGCAACATAGTCACTTGAAAAAACGTGTTGGCGAAGTCAAAAGATACTATAAAGGAAGGACACATTCTATATTGATAGCAGCTAACTCGAGCACACCAATGCACACATCCCTTGACAAGTTCTGGATGGTCATGAGGGAAACAACCTATCTCGTTATTGAGAGGGACATCATCAGCAATTAATTAATACTTATCCACGAATTGTTTCACAGACTGTAGATCTTAGCATTTGTGTTGGCAGAATTAGTGACCACTTTGAAGTCATCAAGGTTGCAACTCAAATGATTTACACCAAAGCCTACGTGACGAGTATCATGTAATGACTTGCACCATTGCATGAACCTATTATATTCCATCCCAAAAGATCAGCAGCACAGGCGGGATTGTAAAGTTTCACCAACTGAAATTGGTTTTATGACCCATCCTGAAGGAAGGTGAAGGCAAGGATGGTAACGGATGCAAGCTTTGCTGGTTGATTCATCACTTGGAGCACATAAAAGTTGTCAACCGTTCAAATAAGGCATCGTAGCGCCTTCAGTTTGCACGTTGCTGAGATATGGAAAGCTCATACCAGGTTGTGTTGCACTGTAGAATTTGTTGAAGGAACAGGATTGTCAGAAAAATTCTAACAATGGTGACAATTCTTTAATTTAAAAAAAGAAATAACAAAGAAAGATGAATTGTTATTGTTAGATATTTATCCGATTGCTAGTATCCGAACTGAAAGAATATAACATGAAAATAGATATATAAATAGGGAAGATCTATTGTTAGAAAAATTAGGATAAAAACAAAATTTCTGATTACTACGTTGCTTTTTGTCAATAAAAAATCTAACTTTTCTTAAGATAATTAAATATTACATATCAAAATAAATTTGTCGAAATGGCATTTTCCATTATAAATCAAAATGTGAAAAACATGGAACCACAGATAATGGCCCTTTGAAGTTCTGCTTATAGTAAATTGTATATGTATATTTATTTAAAGGGTTTCAGCTTCTAGTTTGAATAGCATAACTTAATTCTTCCTACTATTTCACAGTACTAGTCAACCTGGTCATACTATTCTACGTTGGTCTAACATATTTCACGTTGCTTTGGTTAATTCTAAGATGTTTCACATTGATTGGTCTAATGAGTTTGTTAGATATTGACATTTCAAGAATAACACAACAACAATTCCCAAAAAAAAAAAAAAGACCATCTAATAATAACAAAAAGAACACAATTGCAACATCTAAATTGTAAAATTTCTTATCAACATCCCTTAAATTACCGATCATGCATATATAATTTTCATCATATGATATGTTGCATGTAGTATGAATATATTTTTGAAAACTATGTACTTAAATCACCAATCAACACCCTATATTAGAAAATTAATAATTTAGTAACTAATTATAAACAATAAAAGAGAAGATACACAAGTAATATATTATCCTTCTTTTATATAGATCTAAGATTTCTTGATAACTATGTTATTTGAACTTCTCTTTTGCACCTGGGAAAGATGAAAAATAAATAATTATTGTCATCATTGTCTTAATGTATTAAGAGTACATACTTGTGGCTGCTGAGGCTTAGAAGAAATTCTAGTAAATTGTTAATCTGATTGTGGAAGCCTTGAATTTGTTAACTATGAAAGGTTTGATGCTTTGATCAATCATGCAAGTCTCCCTTTGTGTCATAATAGATAGGAGTGGGCATGGGTCAAGTCGGGTCGGTTTTGACCAAACTTGATGGAAAATTGATATGTTTTTCATTATGAAAATTGACATGACCAAATGTTGAGATGAAAAATGACTTGAATCAAACATAGTCAGTTTCATATGATTTGATTATTTACATCGATTTAGTAGTTCATCACCAACTGAAACAAAAATCACACATATTAGATAAAGTTCAAAACATAGCTCAAGAAAAGTCAACCAAATCAGCTAAAATTTAGACAAACCTGCAAAGAATAGTAAAAAAAATTGCCAACGATAACCAAAATCCAAATAATTCCATTCCAAATCCAAAACAACAGCAACAACAAAAATTACACAACACAAAATAAATAAACCAAAATGAGACTTTTGGAAGATATAAATTTGCATAATGAGTTGACGAGAGATGACGAACGAAGGCAATCAGCAACAATAAAAGTGACACCGATAGATTGATTACGAACAAATTTAAACAAAATTAAAAAAAAAAAAAAATAGCTTTTAGTTGAGAGGAGAGACAAGATGAGGAGAGAGTTGAAAGTAGATAAGATTGGGGATGATTACCTAAACGACAACAACAAAAGAAAAGAGTGGCCACAGGCAGGCTGTGAACATAAAGACTCAATTTAAACCAAAATAAAATCGAATTTTTTTTCTGCTTGGTTTGGTTCAGTTGGGGTTGATCTCGGTTTTTCTACCCATCCCTAATAACATATACGAACATGCTGGAGCATTCAAGAGAAAAAAATATATTTTTTATCTATATTAATCCTTCATTTATATGATCAAATAATTGTTTAATTTTATGAGAAAAATTTGAGGAGAAGAAAAGAAGGAAAAATAAAATAGAAGTTATAGGACACAATAAGGGAAAAGATAAAGGCAAGGATAGAAAACTTGTTTTGATGAGCAATGTGTGAAAAAGAAATCCAATTTATATTGCTATTAGAGTCCATAATTAATGATTGAGATACAAGTGAATCTTATCGGATTCGCTTGATCAAGTGATAGATTTTGAAAATTAAAAGACTTTAATTATATATAGGGATGTCAATAGGTTGAGTTCAGGGTATGATTAGGAATGCTCAACTACCCTAACAAAAATATATAGCCCCAAGCAAACTTGTGCCAATCTTGACAATTGTAAGTTGGAGAATTTGCGGGGTGGGGCAAGATGACCCTATCTCTACCCACCCCACTTCTACCATTTGGACACTGTAACTACTTTTTTTTTTAATGGATGTAAAAAATTTGTTTATGTTCACTAATTACTTTTTTTTAATAAAAGAAATAAAATTATATTGTAACTAAACTCAATACCAGTGCACAAAATATAGTTTAAATGCCAATAGTTGATTGTGAAATGAGATCTATGAAATAATTAATAAGCAATGATACAAAAGTATATTGTGAAATTTATGAAAGCAACTACAAGTTATTCCATCCTCAATCTCAAGACACTTAGAAAATATATAAAACATTGTTAAAATTATTTTATATGAAATTTAGCGATTTGGAATTCACATTTCTACATAACAATTTTATTACATTCGTTCAATTAGAAATTATCATCTGAAGACTTTCTTAAATTTAACTTTTATCTTGTTTTGATATACGATTTTGATTTTCCTAATTAAAACGATATTACAGTAATAAATCCAGTCTCCCAATGTAAGTATCTCTCTAACTTGTAAGTATCGCTCTAACTCTAACTATTGTCAAGATATAGAGGCACATTAGGAAGAGTGATGTAGGAAAAACAAAACTTATATCTATGCGTTAATTTAATCTACTATTTTCTTCAACATTTGATGAATGGAATTGTCTGACTTTATCTAAGGGAGATTTATGGTAATTAAATAGGACTTAAAGGGAAATTTTTTATAAGTTTGAAGAAGTTACAAGCTTAAAGGTACAATTTATAATTTACATGCATTGCATTGAAATTGAAACATAACTCAATATTTTTTTGACTTTGATTTTTGATGTACTCTCAAACTGGTAAAAAATTTAATAAGAATGTCAATCCTCATTTAAATGGGGGACAGAGCTCATTAGCTTTGTAGTGATACAAACAAAAATAGGAAGTGGGTCATTTGTCATATAAGCCCAATGTAGTCCAAACATGTAAAAACTCATTTTATTGCTGCAATGATACGACGTCGTATCCTGTTAATAGTAAATTGTCATCTTGTCATTGTGAACTCATATTCTTCAAATTAACAAACAGCTTCTAGTATTAGATTATTCCAACTCCATTTCTAGCCTCTATCTAATTGTTTTTTCTTTCTTTTATGTTTAGTGATGAAACCAAGAATATATGTGGAAAAAAATGATTTTTACAATTTTTCCTACCATTTTCCCAATTTTTTTTAATCTTTTTATATCATTGAAGAGGACACTAGGTCAAACCCAAAATAGAATGAGATTTTATTTTAATTTAACTGATGAAACTATTAAAAAGCAGTAGGGAAGTGACTTTATAATTAAATAATAACATAATAGTAAGATTGAATAAGGCAATATCGACCATTGAAATAATTATCAAATCATTATTACATTCTAAACAAGTATTACAAGAAAAATATCTAATTATAATACATCAAAAACCTGAAAAAAAAATTGTAAAAATTTTAGAAGTAATTAAACTTAAACATAGAATTTATTTCTTTATTCATGCAATACATAACATTTGGAGGTATATTTGGTGAAAATGAGAAAGGTAACATCAAACTGAATTGGGCATGCAAAGTCACTAACCAATAGAAAGAGCACCACAATTTAGACTGAGGTTTGTGGACGAGAAAAATTCAGCTGTTAATCCAAACCTACTGTTCATTTGCAAAGCATGTATCTCCACTTAGTACTCCAACCATCATATCACATTGTGGGCTCATTTGGCTGCTCATTGCTTGTCAAATATATAACATTGTTATATTTTAAGGATTTTTCCAAGTATGTTATATAAATTAATATAGACTAAAATATTAATCCGAACACATGGACCTTGAATGCATGTAGTGATCAAAAATTCTCAGGCCCAAAATGAAAGTCCAAAGCTTGTTGAAGTAAATTGACCTAGTATACCGTTCGACCCAAGCTAACAGCCCAATGCATGTTACTAGTAAACAACCCAATAATTTAGTTAATCTAGCCCAATTAAGGTTTATCTTTTTAAATGACAATCGACTGCTTTTAATGCATTAAAACGGATATTATAATAATTCTCTATAACCAACATTATTATAAACTCTATAACGGGTATTTTAATAAACTCCATAACAAACATCATAATAAATTTTGTAACGAACACTATAATAAATTCCAAAGGCTCCTTTTCCACCTATAAATAAAGGCTTTTTATCATAAGGAAAAATTCATCCCAACCTCTCTGGCTCATCTTGTGTAGACCACTTGAGATTTCTCATTTTTTTCCTTTGTATTTTTTATTTTTCTACTCTAGATTTAGAATTTCTCTATAATAGATTCAGTATAATAGTATAAAAGTACATATTTAGGAAGGGTTCTGATTAGGAAAGACTTAGTATTTAACTATATTCATTGTGATTGATCTTTCTTTTTTGAGAACTTATCTGGTGTACTATTTATGAACTACTTACACTATTCTATTATAAGAGGTTTTATCCATTGATACTCAATATTTCAATGTTCCTCTTCCGCTTCTCACCAAGCTTGTTGCTGTAATACCTATTGACATATATAATATACTATAGATCTTATAATATATTCTTCATTGGGCACGACCACTTGGTTCTCTAAGCCAATATCTCAATAATAACATGCATTGTCAACAAGAGAAAGGTATTTTACCATTGTCATAGGTGTCAACATGAGAAAGCGTGGTTAAAGGGTTACTCCTTGATATTCTATGCTATATATGCTATATATTTATTGCTTCATGATGGCCCATTCTTCAAGGTTGGTCTATTATTGTCTACCATTTTGCATGTTCGATCGACAAATTATTTTATATGATTAATTTATTATACATTTTGATATTATTTTTATCATTCTGCAAGGATTATATCAGCTCTTATGTAAGTATGATTTTTATCATGTGTGTCTACCACATATAATCAAGCTCTTATATAAATAGAAATCTGGCCTATATTAACAGTTGTTGCGCTACACCTATATCTACCTCGATGCTCAAATACTCATACGCTGCCACCCAACTATTCGTAATTTATACATTCACATGTTAATATTTATTTGCCATATGCTATTATTCGTTTATCTATATTTATATTAATTCCATTATTGATTTGAGTGTCAAAGTCTCTTCGGTTGGCCATTGCATCAATGTTAGGATCATCTGCGTTCTCTTTGTTTGATTTGTACAGGACACAAGTTATTAGATTTCAAGAAAGCTTACTAACGAGTAGGGACAGAACTACATGGAGGCCAAGGGAGACCTTGACCCCCTCAGACTTTTTGAAAAAAAAATCTTATATATAGAGAAGTCAATAATTTATGTTATATCTTCTAATTTGGAATTTATGAATTGGTTTTATTTTAGTTTTATGTTATATTTTACATTTGTAGGAAATTTGAGATATATAAATGTTAATGATTTGAAATAATTTAGATCATTAGATGATTTGATAAATATACTGTGGCCCCCCCAAATTGAAATGTCTGGTTCCGTCTTTGCTAACGAGGACCCCTGAAAGTCAACATACTGTAAAATTCATCCATTACAATACATAGTCCATTTGAACTTTTTCTTATTAATAATATATGGTATTTAAATTCTAATAATAGTCGAATGCGTACTTACCAACAAGAATTCTACCACTGGCAATTGAGATTATGAGAAATGCAGAAATATGCAAAAGCAAAAAAACAATGGTGTTTTGTTGTTTGCCTAAGCCATGTCACTAGCTCCTAATTATCTTCTCTCTAAAATGGAATCAAACTCAACTGAAAATTTGCTCTTAGGTTCATCAATGATTTTTACACAATTCACTAATATGAAAATTTGCGTAATTAAAAATTATTTGAAGAAACCATAGGTGAAATCAAGATTCTATAGCATTCATTTGTATGCCATACCTCAACTGAAAACTAATTGATGCTGTGATGTTTCAATGGTCAATAAACAAGAGTTTGTTTCAACTGAAGATTTTCTTTGTTGGCAATGTCAATTATGAGATTGAACTGCATGCTATGTATCAAGGCAGACACAATGACAATACAAGTTATTGTATTAAGAACGAGATCTCCACGAAGATGGCACGAGACCTTGTTGAGATGTCAACGAGATGGGGCCAAGACGGCAATGAGTCGGTGCTGCTACCACAACAAGAGATTAATTCATTTGTGAAAGTGTTAGCTACAAATATTGCCTTACTGCTGGTACTTTTTGAGAGGTGGTTCACCACTGGCTCATCAACCTTAGAGAATGTTGAAGAGCTAACACTTTGCAGAAGATAAACACTGATAAGTATAGAACTTCAAAAGAAAAAAATTATGTTTTTTGTGTTGATGATAATAAAGAGGATGGTGATGATGAGATGAAGATGGTGAATGAATAGAAGATGAAGATGAACTAGTGTATGTGTTTGATGTTCAACTTCCATCTTGTCAAACCGAAATTATTTTTTTTCCTATTTTAGGAAAATTTTTCAATCAATGTGTTTTTTTTTTTAATAAGATTTTTAACTTAATTTTGATTTCCACCGTCCATCTCACAGATGGACGGTGGAAATCTTTTTTTTTTTTTATTCTTTTCATTTGTCCTTTTTTTTTAAGAATGTTTTTTTCATTTTTTCTTAATAAATTGTTAGTGGAGTGTGGATCTCCACCATTGGATGGAACCCATTTGACGGTGAAGTTCAATCAAGAATCTACCACATCTTTCTTTTTTTAATTTTTTTTTTTTTTATCTTGTTCATGGGCAAAATAATCATTTGATTAAAAATCTTAGTCAATTGTTAAAGTTGATAAAGATAAGCTGACAACATAAGGTTTTTTGTAATAAAAGAGTAAATATGTTTTTGGTTTTAGGCATACTTCAGGGGGTGTTATGCAATTCATCATGGTTCAAATGTAGAGTTCAATTAGTGTGACATGTCAATTTTGGTTTTCTTTTGTAAAATTGACACACATAAATTTGATAGTTAAATTGATATAATAAGTAACTTTTATAGTTTTTTTTTTTAAGTCATTTTTTAAAAACAATTTTTAAACCTATGGATAATTATGCCTTCCGTTTATTGCAAATCATAAACAGAGGAACAATTAATATAATGTATATAATAACTTGGACAAATTCAAAACTGGCAAAAAAATGATAGTGAAAATTCAATTTCCCCCTAAAATATATTATTCTCTCTCACTCTTTTTTGCAGCTTCTTAAAACATTTTATATGCAGCATTATCAATGTATTGTTCTTTAATTATAAAAGAAAAAAAGGCTCAAAAGCAATTAAAATTTCATTTCGAACTAAAAATGTATAACTCGTTGTTTGAATGAAAAATCCATTTTCAATTTTTTTCTCAAGTCATTTCTAATAATTTTCACATAAAACATTATATTATCTTTGCACTCGATAAATATTTTAATAATTCAAAAATAAAACACAACAAATCACTCAACAGACATCCTCAACAACCCTTGTTAAGAGAGCTATAATTATCACCTTCGTAGAAAGGATTAGATTGAAACCAATTGTCAATATGATTACAATGTCATTCCCATACAAATCATACAGGGTAAAACTTAAAATTATTCTACACTAATTTTTCCAACATTTGGTATGGTCCATACTTAAAAACAAGAAACTGTAAGGAATACACGGTTACACATAAAACATACCAATTATGAAGACCATATTGTAAATATTTACATCACATAAAGTTTCCCATCTCTAAACACAAAGCATAGGACCTCAAGAAGACCCTTTCAAGACACCATATGATGTAACAACAACACAACTTCGAAACTTTTTGATTTTGTTTACGAGTTCCTCGTTGATGCAAGGGCTATTCATATTTACAATTTGTCTGAGGATGATGGTGGCTGCTTCAAAAATGTCAGCAGCTTGAATTACGGGAAATTATGCTTATAACAACATTACCTAGGGGTGCCTCCTCCTCAGCATGTGTAAACGAACAATCTGATCTTGGTACGAGCATTCTGCAATCGTGATTGTAGATTCTTCCTTTTGTAAGACTAAGCAGGCTCACGAGGGCGAGTAGCCCAAAGCGAGCTTAGAGCTCTAAGTCGTTGGAAGTACTCGCCCAAGGCAAGTAAACCTCTAGCTGCCTGCCGAACTGTTAATATGCGAGACATCTGCTGCAAGGTCTCCTGGCGAAGATGGTCAGCCTGCTTGAAGAAAATCGATCATATAGATGGTAAAGTCATTGAGAAAGTCAGGCACAAATGCCTATAAGACAGATGATCGCATTGTCTAAAGCTTATATAATTCTTGTAAAGCAGTTATTCATATGAACACTAGACCACATAGAATTTCAACGATAAGTTCGTAAACCACACCATCCATTTCCTAGGCATTTCCCTCCATATGTGTGTTTAAATAGTTATGCATAACGGCTCCATAGCTTGTTCATGTGTTAATAATACAAAAAATAAAATGCTGATAACATGTAACAAGAACGATAACTTACAGAGCACTGGAATAAAAAGACTTGATTGGACAGTGGTAAGAAGCAGTTAAATATACCTGGTTCACAAAGCTGACCAGAGCTTCCAACTTCTCCATCGCATTATTCATTTGCGGGACGTAACCTCCTTCTCCTAGCAGACCACCAGCTACAGTCTCAGAAAGAGTTTGTTGCAGTTTGTCCATGCCTTGTGAAAGAGCATCTTCCGCTTGCTGACAGGATTGTCTTAGATTACAAATATCCATGACTTGTTGATCTGTCAAGGGATCAAGTTGAGTAACAAGCACCTGAAATCAACATATATAAATGTTTTTTAGTGTCATATAACATTATGGTAAACAAACTATGATTAAAATAAGTCCTTTTGCATAAGTATAGAAATAGAAAAAGTACTTCAGTAAATGCATGGTGGGTGGGTACATAATAAATCAGGATACGTTGCCCTCTCAGATGCATGTTTACGCCATAACTATATGAAGAAGACTAATAGAATTCACGGTAGTTTGCCATGGCCAACTTTGAAATGGGAATGACAACACATATTCGAATCATATTATCAAGCAAGCGCACAGATGTAAATGATCAGCAGGAGGTCGTTCATGTGTTTAATAGTGATACATACACAAAAACGTAATACATATCAAGTAGAGCTATGGTTTCCAACATTTAGGCAGGAAAGCAAGCTAAGCCTTGCAATTCAGACTGAAGGTAACTTTCAAAATCAAATCTTAAATGCAACCCCAATTTCAACTTCAAAACAACCCTATGCATTTAAACAAATTCACAATTTTTCACTCACTGAATGTAACTGAATTATAAGCATTACCTTTAGAACTTCTGATGGGCGAAATCCTCCTATCCAAAAGAAAAAACGTTCAGCCGATGTCTTCCACATGCCAGACATTATGTAGAAAACATCAGCTTTGGCAGCAGCTGCTTTCATGCGGAAGAGTTCATAATAGTGGCTCATGCCACCTTCTACAAGTATGCGGAGCTCTATATCAGTTATGTGGGCATTCAAAGCGGTCCTCAATTCACTAATTTGTCTAGTTTGTTCTTCTATCCAGTGTCCATATTCCATCTCAAATGCAGCGATCCCTGCACAATCTTCAGTTAGGCTTGATAAGCAAAATGCAAGAATGTGACATACATGCCGCTACGTAAGGTAAAAAAAAGGAGATTCTGCAAATAAAGGCAAAAAAAAACAAACATAAAGCATCCCATTATACAGTGAAATTCAGGGTGGTCTCAGCTTTGCATACAAACAGCTTTCCAATGTTTATAGCGAGTACAGATGAAAATTCAGATTAAGAAAAAACGTTTAATTATTCTTGGCAAGGACTGAAATGAAGAAAATTTCTCTAGCATGAATCGATAACTTGCTACTATCAGCAGGAGGCCAAGAGAAATATGCATGTTTTGGTATAATAATGAACATCAAATACTTTAGATGCCTCAAATATCCAATAATGAAACTGTAAAATGCTTTGATACAATTTAAAAGTACAAACGTTTAGCTTTATAACCAAACATTGCTGCATTCATCAAACCTGACAATAAAGTTTATGTCGAGAAAATTCCAAAAGTTAATAATCCGCATAAGCATCCCAATTGACATGTTAAATAAATATGTTAGACTTGCAATTTCAACAAAACATAGCAATGTCTGTCAAGCCCAATATCAATACCAACAATGGCAACTGCCAGTGTTTTGAGAAACAAACCTGAGTTTATAGCTCCAGAGAACCCTGTAGGCATACCATCCATCACACCACCTACATACATACCCTGTAGCACAGCAGTCAATGTGTTCAGAATAATTAAGCAACTTTAACAGCACATAAGAAGGAGGGTGTTGGTCTCTAGAGTCTGTATAAGACCAAATAAATTGAAACACAGAAACGGCAATCTTCTCCATACCTGTTGTCTAGCTCGCTCCAGCTCCTGCTCCAACTGAACTAGCTTTAATCGACTTGTTTCTAGCTGCTGCACATATGCCTACAATACAAAACAAAGCAAAATTAGATTAGAGTGCCAAAGTCAAACCACTCTTCGCAAGTAGGGCATGTATTCCAATGCAGACCTTGTCACATCATACCTTCTTCCGCAAACGGCTTTTACGAGCAGCCTCACGGTTTTGCGCAAGACGTCTTTGTATCTGCGGATATTAGCAAACAAAGTCTCAAAACAACATACATTTCATGCTCAAGGAAATATTATTCAATAGAAACACAAAAAGAGAAATACAAAGGTAAACATATTCACAGTAATTATGACTTATGAGTCTACCGGACAATAAATCAATCATTAGCATGTATATGCATAAATGCATCCACATCAACAAGCAAGCACAAATGTAGATGAGACAAATTGCTAGAGGAAGAGGTACATTCCTATTGAAGGGCAACATAATCTAAACTAGGAGAAATTTCCAGTACCGTTAGTCTCTCAGGTACAACAACTATTTCATTAGCTTTCTCCAAACTTGGGGAACTTATGTGTCAATCATGGAAAAGTGGACTATTTTATGAGTCAAATAAGGAAGCACAAGCCGGAAAAAATTAGAAAACGTAGATGCTGATGTTAGTAACATACAAATATATAAGCAGTTATCAAGAACTATTATTGAAGTAATACAGATACCAACTTCACTGCAATTACTAGTAGTATGCAAAATTTAACCGTCAAAAGGGCATCATAAGATTTAATACATAAACCTAACTTCAGGTGGCAATATTTTCAAGGGCAGGCAACAGATAGCTCAAAAATGTTTGCGGGCAATCTTGAAAACATGCAACAGTAAGTTCAGAGAAGAATTAAGTACAATAGACATTTAAGGAGCAGAACAAGAGTCGGTGAGGGTCCAACAAACAGAATGCAAACATAGAAGTATAGAACAGGTAAGCTGGACACAGAATCCAGGACCATAAAAGAAGTGAGGAAAGGAACCCAGAAAACCCTCGTTGTACATCTTTTTCTAAATTTCCAACAGAACTATCTTCACTAACCAACAAATACTATCCACACAACAGAATAAGCTTGGAGAGGAAACTTCAATAAACAATAAAAATTTGAGAATAATACATGATCAGTTACACAATCATACCTTGTCAACAGGTTTACTTGCTTCTTGTTCATACTTGCTTGAAGTGCCAAAAGCTCCATGTGAAGTATCCTCGGACTAAACATCGAAATAAACAACAGGTTAGAAACCAGAAGAATGTGATCTCATCTTTCGGACCAAGAAGAATAAATTAGAAAGTTTTGCACCTGAGTGTCTAGTTTTGTATCCACGTCCGCAATAATAGATGTAGATGCATTTGGATTACCGTTACTCCTAAAGTTTTCTCCCCACATGCCAATCTGGTGCATGGGCTCATAGATGCCCATTTGTCTTGGGGTAACAAACTGAGTGGAAGGAGAGTTCATGCTGTTCAAACTGATAAAGAGGATAGCTCAGTGAATTTTTGGTTTAGATACGGAAATAAAGTTATTAACATAAAGATATCCCAGTGGAGTAAAATCAATATAAGAAGAATCTGAGAACCTACAATATTCAAATAATCGCTTTCAGGCTAGAATGAGAAACAAAAAGGAAACAGGTGTCATGATATGCAAAGGCTAACAGTAATATCAAATTGATAGAGCAGCTTGAGGAGCTAGATTGATATTCCAAGACTTCAGTGCTGATATAATAATGTGAGGAAATATCTAAAAAAGCCTTCAATCAAACAACAGCCTTCTCTTTCTCAAATGAAAACACCATGAAGTCCATACGTTTATAGCAATGCAAAAGGTCTAAAGTGAACCAATTATGTGGCGGGAGCCTGACTACACTAATCTAGTATCCCAAGTCACATTCTTGCTGCACATCACAATTCGCACACCAATTCTGACCAAAGAAGAGTTGGACATACAGGTGAAGAAAGGTAAAGGATATGTCCAAAAATGCCACTCCCGCCATGAAAACGACAAATTTAGCCATGAAAACCTCAAAATGTATCAAAACTCAATATCTGTATGAGTGTTTATTAAAGAAAAAGATGTGTATGACTTGTTATGTACCTAAATGAGATTTTGATTTCAACTGAGAAAAATTTCACATAATATTGTTTAGTCCAGCTTACTTGAAACACCAGTTTGTTTTGCTTCTCTAGTGTATTTAGCTAAGTTGTCAGCCGTTGATGGAAAAAACACAACATTAAATTCTTCCATGCTACTTGTTATTTGCCAATAAATTTAACCAAAAGACAATGCTAGACATGTATATACAGTTGTTCACAAAGCGAAATGCCAATTTATGCTGGCATTGGCATCCTAAGAATTCTGGGACACCACTGCCTTTATAAACTCCCAATGAACAATAATTGACTTTTGTAACTTTCTGCTTCCCTGGTTGCTTACGTTTCAACTTTCAATGGAACACCACTTAAAAAGGCAGAAACAACTGGTCCTAGTATGCTTTTCTAGAAAACTCAGTTTGGAGCCAAGTGGAAGAAAATTGTGGACAACAATAATCTTTTTGTTCCAATTCAGGTCTAAATAGCAAAGTCTTAACATTATTGGAGCTCACAGTTTAGTTGTGTCCTTTTATGTCATAATGGTGGACCAATTCATACCTCAAATTCCTTATTGCCTTCAGGATTAATATGAATATGACATTCCACTAGAAAATCAAGATTTCATAGTCTTAAACAGATGAAAGTAAAACTGAATATCATAAAATTTTAACCATCAAGTAAAAAAAAAAAAAAAAAAAATCGAATCACAAAAATCCGGAATAAACTAAACTGTGGTAACTGACACTCATTGAGTTGTAGGTGAAGAAGCATCAAGCCTACAACATGGAAAGTAACTGAAACTCAGACTTACGACAGATCACAATACACAACAGTAACGTTTGCAATCAAACAAGAACTAGTCAGATAACGGCGACACCAACGAAGACGTTTATTTTAGCAGGTTGGCTAAAGCCAGGAAAAAACATAGACTACGAAACACCTCTTCGAATTGTATACTACGAAAAAAAAAAAACTAGATATCAAAAACACCATCTCGACTACAATGCTTTTGACTGCTTTTAAATAAAGCAAACATAAAAAAGCCAAGAGAAATTCGCTTTGCTTCGAATGGGAAGTTTGATTTTCAAAAGCCAAAGTACCAAAGGAATTCAACCTTTCTACACACAAAAGAACTCCAACGACACGAAATTGAAAGCGTGAGATAAACTCCTTAAACAACAAACATGTAAAACCAATCACATACACACTAAGTAATCTATAAAAAAATAAAAAATACATAAAGCAGCTAGCTTTGAACTTCAAAAGTCAACCATCCACAAAAAGCACAATCAAACAAACAACATGCAGAGATAAGTACAAGTACAAACTCAATCTGTTCCAGTAAAACGAAATCCATTAAGTGAAATCAAAATTTCCAAAAACCATAACAACCAAAAAAAAAAAAAAAAAACAAACAAACCCTTCAAACAGAGAACCAAAAACAGAACATAACTTATAGCAACCAAAGCATACAACTTCAACAACTTTCCTTTCTCAGCAACCAAACAGACATCAAGAAACAACAAAAAGCTCAAAAGGGCATCTGAAACTGCATCAACATATGCATACAAAACTGAAAAACGCAAACCTTGAATTCAAGGTGACATGTATTATGACCAGTAACTTCTTTTCCCGCTAAATTTCCTTCACTCTTTGAGGGCAAAACCACCAAAACACAACACAAAGTTGATAAGTCTCAATCCAACCAGTAGTACTTCTAGCTGTTACTGCTGCTCTTCTTCTTCCTCCTCTATCAGAGACAAAGCTCCTAGTCTCATCATTTCTAAGAAGAATCTGAAGAACAACACGACAGCTTAAAAGAGACCGTCAAACAGTTGCACCATTTTTTTAACTTCATGTCACACAATTATTATTTTTATTATTATTGTTGTTGTTATTATTATAACAAATCTGTTTCTCTTTCTATCCCTCATTTTCTTTTTTATATGGGTTTTTATTTTTGGGTGGGTATAGCATAAATTATTAGTATATTTTTGTGTTTATCGTCTGCTACAGGGAGTCAAAGATTACGTGCACTTAAAAACGTATTTATCTTTTTTTTTTTTTTATAAATTATCAGATACGAACTGTTTATATATATATATTATAATATAGGTACGAAATGTTCGTATATACATTATAACGTACCAACCATCCGCATGCTTTTTTTTTTACTTAGTTAATGAAGAAGAATAATTTAGTTTCGTAATTTGTATAACGGATTTGTCATGGAAAATGGAATATCTAAGGTTTTTATTATTAATTTATAAAATGATAAATATTAATTTCATTGCATGCATCATGATCCGTTTTCATAGGCATAAATATTAAAAATTTTATTACAAATTTGATTTTTCGATAATATTTTTAATCTCAATAATAAAATATTCTAAGAGTACTAAAAGTATATTAAAAATATCCACGATATTTAATTTATTTTTGGTTACATTAGTTTTTCTCTAATAATAATGCTCACAATGTTTTCATATAATTTGAAATTCGGTTATTTATACTACAAAATCGGTTGCTTTGATATAGGTTCGAAGTCAAATAAGTTAGGGGAATGTATTCCATCTAATAATCAATTTAAAATTCATTAAAATTTAAAATATTTTAAAAGTTTAGTGTATTCAATCTAGATTTGAATGAATTTTATTGAAATGTACATGCATTCAATTTAGATTTATATGGAATTCATTAAAATCTAAATATATTCAATTCAGATTTATATGAAATCTAAGTGTACTAAAAAAGTTATCGACTTTACAGCAACAATAATAATAGAAATATAACAAATCTTATCATTCTCTTAAAAATTTTATTGAATTTCTCAAATAATTCTAATAATATCAACATAAAATTTACAGGATATATGAATTTAATCAAAATCGATTATTAAGAAAAATTTCATCAAAATCTCTAATTGGATTTCCTTTTATTAGTTTTGATCCGAAATAATTATTAGGTCATGGAATAGTTATAAACTCAATAATCTAGATTTTCTCTCATTAGTTTTAATTTGAACGATATCATTTTAAACTTTATTTTATTTTATTTTATTTTTTCAAATTTCTAAACCCGTAAATTTTATAAATTATTGATCTATAATTTAAAATTTCACTAGTTGAATAAGATTATTCATGGTAAAGGTTTGACTTTTATATTGGGATAGAAGTTTGAACCCAACGACGTTGCCATCGAACAAAAATCGAGTGAACGGCTGACGTAAAAATTAAATTATAAATTTATTACACAACATGTAATGTGATTCTACTTTTGTTTGTTGTCTCTTGTCATCCTTCCATTATCATCGCTAATGTGCGCTCCAGAATTGGAACTTTCTTCTCCACTCATTCATCTTAACCTGCACACCCCCTCGCCTGGCCTCCCGAGTGACGACGACGTGTTTCGATGAGATAGTATTCGACGGCGATGATGGGTTTTTTTTATTCCGGACATGGTTGAGGGGGGGTGGCGCGTGAGGTTTGTGTGGTCTTGCAGGAGAGTGAAGCTCACGCTGTGTCGAAGAGCGTGGAAGCGTGGAATTGTGGCGGGCCGGTGCATCCGCTCTCGAGGGTGGTTATAGCGAGTGGTGGCACGCGCTTTCTGTGTGATTGGTTTGTGGTGTCTTAAACTGGCTTGGTCTTTTTTCTTTTAACTGCCTTCGTATTTCGATTTTCAGTCTGTGAATAATTCAATGTAATTTTTAATTTTAAATTAGGTATCAAAATTTTTTTAGAGTTGACACTGAAACTATCAAAAGCCTATTGTATTACTCGCACTATGATCTAGATATATACTCAACACTTTAATTATAGTTTTTCTTCTTAAATATATTTAGTAAGAATTGAACCTTCATTATCTTAAGAAATGAAATGAAGAGATGTCCACTTTATCTACACCAATAAATGAGATTTAACTATCAATAATTAATTAATAATATATTTTTTTAGGATAAATATTATAATAATTTAACATAAATCTCTGCAAAACACTATTATTAGAGGAATTTGAATTCAAGCTCGCTTGTATATGGAAAACAAAATAATACTAGCTATTATAACTCAAGATATATACCAATCCCTGAATTTCTAATTGGAATACACTTCAATGATGTGGCAATTGGTAGATGAAGACAAACCACAACTTGCTTTGGATACAAATTGGTATGTTTAGGATTACTCTTAAAAGTAATCTATACTTATAAAAATTTAGTTACACTAAATATCTCTAAGGTAGTTTTATACATGATGTATCTATTGTTGTAGTAAAGAAAAATAAATAGCAAAAATATTTTTAATAAATTTTAGAACTATTAGTTTTTTAACAAAAAAATCAACTATAATATAAGAAAATTGAGTGCATTAAATGTATACAATGTAAAAATTGTAGAAATATACTACTTTAAGGTCACTTTTTTGTCAAAAGAAAAATATATATATTGAAAGGTACAATTATTTAGCTTGTACTTTGAATAATATTTTAACTTGTAAGGAAAGGTTATGCAGCTTGTTATTTGCCTATTTTTGGATGAATTTTGGCCGAAAGTGGGACAATTAAATAATGGGACTCACGTGATACCTATTGTGTCTATAGAAATTCGCAATTATAATTGGTGTGATTTTTTTTTTCTTTTTTTGTGTTTGAAGTTTCTTGAGACGTCCTTTTCTTTTTCCACTTTTAGACAATTAGGATCAATATTCTATGAAATTGCTGTAATGTATTTATACCAAATTTTGCGAGATTGGGTTTTTGAAATATTTTCCTACTTGTTATAATGGTCATTCTTGACAATACGGTCAATATTATTGTATGGAATCTAATCAAGACAAGTTTGAACATATGTTTGTTTTATTGAAAATAAAAGTATATTGCAAAGTATTTTTAAATAAAGAAACACTTTTTCTTTATTCAATGTTAGACAATTAGAAAGTATAGACATTGCATGCAAATAATGTGAAATTGGTTTGATTCAAAAACGTGAAAGTGGGTTCGTTTGGAAATATATTTATATTTTTAAATTGAATTTGTTGTCACACATAATTTAAAATGGACTTTTTAGTTATATATATTATTATGGTTGACTAAAACAGGGGAAATTTTTTTTAAATACTATTAGAATTACATAAAGTGTTTCATTATGAACGTTAACAATCACTTCGATCTATTATATTGAATAAAGATGCATCATATAGACAAAGATTGTATTAGTGTACCTTATCACTTTCAATAAGATATATATTTGTAATCGTTTATTCCAAAAATGTAAACGAATCGGTAAATTAATGGTGTATGTTAGACATATTTATTGTGTAACAAATTTTAAAAACTAGATATCAAGGAAAAGGGAGAGCGAGGGAAAAATTTGAAGGCACGGTTGCCATTTGCCCGATGTGATTTAATATGTTATTGACGTTTCTGATAAGGGCAGTACTCAACTCAAAAATTTAATTGCTTAAGAGTTGAATTATAGTTTTCAAAGTTAGTGTTGCAAAACTCGACGAGTAAGTCTGAGTACTCGTTGAGTACTCGATGATCGAGATTCTGTCAATCCAAAAACCTCTAAATCGGGAGTTCTACTCACCTCTGACAAGTACTGTACTTGGTGAGTACTCAGTTCAGTTAGATTTTATGAGATAGATTTACTTAATGAGAACATGATCAACTTGATGAATATTCCGTTAACTTAACGAGTACTCAACTCAGGTCAACTCGGCGAGCATTGTGCTAAAGTTGTTTTTGAGATTATATGAGACATATTTTATGATGTTTTTATGGTTGTATGATTGTATTTTGATCTTATAAAATTTATATATATATATTTTTTATAGATTTGACCATCAAACAATAGTTGACCATTGACTGAATGCTCGTCCAATAGCTAAATACTCATTACTCATTAAGTCATCGGTAGAGCAGCAAGTAGCGAGTTTGAAACATTATTCAAAATATATATTTATAGATTGACTTAATATGTTTGATTCAATTACATATCATGATTTGACATTTTGAAACGAATCAACCACCTCTTGCCCGACCAAAATAATTTAATTAAGAATAGTAATATTAAAGGAACAAGGGCAAATCCAATTGGGGTGCGTCCTAATTCACCTCAAAAATTAGTTTTTAATCTGCCCCTCCAAGTCCTCTTTGGATAAAAAAATATATTATAACAAGTTCGGTTACCTTACCTAACATAAACCTTAATTTTTTTTTCCTATCAAACTTGGCTTTTCACATCCAACAGAAGACAAGAGTGATCTCAAAACAAATCCAAGTAGCTACTTGCACATATATATATTAATTAATTATGGGAATAAGTTATAAACTCATTGTCTCATTTATGCTCCTAATATTTTGTTAAAAAATTTGTCGTACTATATGGATAGAGTACTTTACAGATTGTATCGAAATTATATATAATCAACAGGCAATAGTTAAATAATTAAAAATTTGTTTACATTCACATACGTATCAAATCACATTTCTTAGATATAATTATTTCTATATGCTTAATTGTTTTGTGAGGTCTCAAGGTTCGAATTGAATTATGAAAAGAGATGTAATGCATATTTATTATTTGTTTCTACATTACACATGAAGAAATAAATCATATATTTATATTTTTGACATATTATTATAGGACTGTTATAATTTACTGTGAGTTACAAAAGATAAAGTTGGTTCAATGTTAGGCAAGATAATTTTATGGAAACCCTAATTTAGACCATTTAATATTCTTATATTAATGCAATGCAAGTTGGACGGCATACATATTTAGAGTTAACAACACACTTTTCTTTTCTTAAATTGCTATTAGAAGACAAAAGAGACCGCATGAAACTCACTTTTGCTTTTATCCATATCTCTTAGGAATATCTATAGGCCTCAGAGATCTAACATTGGAATCTCTTCTTTTGTGGAATTAATTACGTTTTGGAGCAGATATCAAGTGGCTTTTCAACTTTTCTTTTCTTTTCTACATTTATTCAAAAAGAAAATTCATTTCAACTTGGATTGTAGGCGCTAAGAATCCAAATTATGTTGAGTACATACACATTATATATGTACATGTAGCTATTAATGATCATAAATCTGCAAAAACTAATGTCAACCATGAACTCATGGAAATTGATAAATTATAGTGTATTCTTAAATCCATAGAATATCTAATTATATAGTTTTAATGATATAAAGAAAATTTAAAAAACAAAAAAAATAGTAAGCTCTATGATTTTTACGACATCACCATTTCGGCAACTAATTATATATGAGATCTCTCTCTCTCTTTTTTTTTTTTTTTTTCTGAAAATGAGATCTATTGTTACACTGAAGATTTCTACTCAAGTTTTTAAAAATATTGTTACTGAACAATATCTATATAGTTGTGATAGTGGCAAGTAGTTATTAAATTATAATTTAAGGTTCATAAAATCAAATATTTAAAAAATAGAAAAAGTTTAAAAGATCAAAGAAAACAATTTATTCGCATCATTATGCATTAATAATATATTATATTATTCACATCTTTATGCATTAATAATATATATATATAGTACAGATTTAGTAATAGTTGGTAGTTATTATATATTTTACTTTAGTTTTTCAAATAACTAATGATTACAAAACCCAAATTTACCTAATGGGATCTCGAGATGTGTAGAGGAGCAACAACTTTGTTCATAAGTTGTAGTAAACAACTTGCCATATATAGTGATTGCCAATCACATGCAATTCCATCCTTTTCTTTTGGGGTTCCTGGAATCTCAAACCGACAATTGGGATCCCAAATGGAATCCCTCGGCCTACAATTCTTTAGGTCTCATCCAACTTATTGTAAATATTCTATTCCAATCATTTTAAAAATAACTTAGTATCGATACTTATTGTTAATTTTTACTACATTTTAATTTAATGGTTATAAAATTATTAAAGAAAATTATAAATAGTAAGTTAGAAAAATAATAATAATGGTGGGTTCTCTACAAAAACCGAACAGATCATATATAGCAACGAAATTGTTCGAGTTAAGAAAGTTTGTCTATAAATTAATGGATTATCTACATGGAAATAATAGAATTGAAGAAAGGATCGGATAAGTTTATAAAGATTATAATAAGTAGGTGATGGTGGGAGTGGGAATGATGTGTGAAAAGTTTCAATGATACATGCATGGATTGTGGAGGGTATAAGTAGTGGCTGTTGGCTGTGACTGTGCTCACCTTTTCAATGGTTGGTTGATTCCATTAGTGATTTTCCTTTTCATAGTCATATGCACACTTATAAACATTTATTCTCTCTTCCTCTCGTATGTATTTGTTTTTTTGTATTAATAAAATTAAATTTACTATTTATATATATAGCATCATGTAACTCATCCAGTAATTACACAAAAAGTTATGTAATCAATAATTCTGAATTTTACTCACAAGTGGATTGGTGTGATGGTTCCAATTCCACCAACCCCCCTCTCCCCCCCCCCCCCCCCCCCCTTCTTCGCAAAGTATTGGCAGGGTTCGAGTACTATTATCCATAAAAAGTGGATAATTATCTTTTAACCGATATGTTTATAAGCACATTTATATCCTTCTAGTTGAATGACAGTTTTTTCATTTAGTGTGGAGTTCTCTCTCGCCTATCAGAGAGTAAAGAGAAATAAAGTGTTGAGTTTCAAATAATTTCATATGGACACCCCCCCCCCCCCCCCCCACCCCCCCACTTCTTCGCAAAGTATTAGCAGGGTTCGAGTATATTATCCATAAAAAGTGGATAATTATTTTTTAACCAATATGTTTATAAGCACATTTATATCCTTCTAGTTGAATGACAGTTTTTTCATTTAGTGTGGAGTTCTCTCTCGCCTATCAGAGAGTAAAGAGAAATAAAGTGTTGAGTTTCAAATAATTCTATATAATCCATATCTAAATGGTCTTGATAATTGTAATGTCAAAAAAATAATTCTGAATTTTAATTTAAAGAATATTATTATTATTATGAGAGAGAGAAAATGAGAAAACGTCATCCAAACACTTGATTTTGCTTTTTGGCTTGCTCTGTTCGTGGTGTTGTTCTGCAAGTGCATATTAAAGTGGGTGGCCACTAAGAATGGCTATTGCTGTCGTCACAATTTTTTGCTCTTTCAACCAACATATTATTATCATTTTTTTAAGATTCTTTCTACCCCCCACAATTTTTGGATACCCTCTTAGCTTCCATGAGGATTCAAATAATTCTTTTTGAAGTAAATTTTATTGACCTCTTGTGTATTATAATTCAGTTATTATAACTGCAAGTCGATGCAAATAGTTTTACGTTAACCTCTTCTTAGTACTTTTACAATGTGAAATCGGTTGAAACGTCCGCTAAATCTTTCGACAAGAACTAGTTTGAAGGTTCATAACAGTAGAAATCACTAATACAAAGAACTTAGTCAAATTTGAATGATGATCTTTCAAACTCTACTTTTTTTCTTTTTTTCTTTTTTCAACTAGGAACATCAAACATTCAAACTGCATCTTTAGTAGGATCAAAAATAATTTGAATTCATATATAATATACAGTTGTATTAAATATTATCTTAGTTTTTAACTTATCCATTAAGTATGAAATTCTATGAATAGGGCACATCTCATCCTACTTCAGATAGCTATATGTATCTTCTCATCTATTTTAATGGTGGTTAAGTCTCATAATACATATTTTATAAGCATATGTAAGAAGTTTTCTCCTTTTATTTTATAAATATATGTCTAACGAATCTAAGATATTTCATCTACACAAATAGTTATTCCTCGTTAAGTCCCGACAGACCTCTAACACCAAAATAAGATTAGAAATCTCTAGATTATAAATGTAGGTATCTAAGTTGTAGATATCTAAGTCCATGTTAAGTGACAACTAATAAGATTAGTTATTAATCTCATGAAGTCCTAATAAATATATGACCCCTGTTTGAGGTCAGCTTTCAAAGAAAGAACGTAAAATATGACTAGAATTATTTCAATAAGAATTTTGTTAGCCGAACATGTCACTTTCTTATTTCTCTTTGATAACTACTTAACCTAAGAGTCTATACTATTAATTAAGGGCTCATATATTAATAGATAATGAAATTGATAAGAAATTGATATTTATTGGGGTATAGATATTATCACCCACAACTATGATTTCAACACCCATACTATTACATCCATTAATTTAAAAAACTTGCATAGTAATATAAGCACCCATAAATATATCAATATTAACCCCACTTAAATAATATTAATTATATTGATTTAAATCAAAATTTCTATATATCAATAGTAACCCTATTTAAATAATATTAATTATATTCATTTAAATCAAAATTTCTATTGTTGTTCTTTCCTCATTTCTCTTAAACATATAAATTCTTAACTTTAATCCTAATGTTACACCTTATCAAAAAGAAAAAGAAGAAGTCATACTTAAAGGTTGAATCCACCAAAATTTTTAGTAAGAATGGAAATTTATTTTGTGTTTTAATCAATCTTTTCCTTATTTCTCTTAAACATATAAATTCTTAACTTTAATTGTAATTTTACACCTTATCAAAAAGAAAAAGAAGAAGTCATAATTAAAGGCTGAATTCACCAAAATTTTTATTAAGAATAAGAATTTATTTTGTGTTTTAATCAATCTTTATTGTTTAGATGTATAAAAAATAAAAATGAAAATAGTGTTTTGCATTTAAAAAAAAAAAAAATTAGAGAATCATGTAATATATGTAAAGTTCATAATTTTTTTTTTTTTTTTTTGTAGGTTTTCTAATGGAAACATTTATGAATTTTTACCTGTTTTATTAACTTGAAATTAAATAGAAATACTGTTTCAAAATTTAAATAAACAAATTATTTTATTAATATGTGTTTGTCATTCTTTGTAATTTTATTTAAGGAAAATTTTGTCATATAAATATTTTTAGAAAAATGGGTTCAACAATATTATACTAGATAGTACTAGAATATGGTTTTAACACATACATGTGTCCCCTCATATGTTAATGTGAAGCGAGCCTCATCTGTTAATGTGAAGCCAGATGTCAAACACTCGTCACATTAATTTCCATTATGGATTATTATTAAAACCATCCAATCATATTGATTTCTTTCCTATTAAATAATGAAGAAGGAGAAAAAAAAATGTTATTTATACACGCGAGCAGTTGAAAAAACGTATTAAATTGGAACAAGTGATTTTGGCAATTAATAATGAGAAAGATTAAGTACACAAAATTGAAGCGAAAGCGACATTGATGGTCACTTCTGTGGTCCATGCCTCTTATAAACAATTTTTTTTTTATCCCATTAATTTAATTGATTTTAAGCAATTAATTTTAGTTTCTAACATTTTTTTAATTATTTTGATTTGTGGAATTTGTTTCAATCATTGTCTACATCAAGTAGCACTAATTTTATATATAAAATAATGATACTACGTGGGAATTCCATTCGATTTGTACATCTTAAAATATATAATTGGAGTGTTGGAATTTGATTACAAGCGTTTGATATATATATATATATATATTAAAATTTGGTTGATTTGATTAGATCTAAGTATATTATTTGAATATAACTTTTGAAACAAGCTAAAAGCTTAGAATATATATTTTTTTAATTTTTAAAATCAAAGTTGTCGTCATATATATGATGAATAATTATTGAGTTAAAAATTACAAAGTAAAAATTATTTTTAAAATTTTATTTTAATGTTTTAAAGTTAGTTTTAAATCACAAACTAAATGGCTTTTAAGAATATAACACTAACAATGTTTAATTTTTTTCAAACCCCCTCAATTTTAATGTGAGGGGATTTTAAATTCAAAGTTCCTTATTTATTTACTAGTCATAATAACTGAACCAATTGGTACTCAATATCCACAAGACTAATTATAATTATTATTTTTTTTCATGACAAAAAATTTGCGAAATATATTTTCCATACTTTCCAATACACAATAGAGACTATATATTAGAAATGTAACAATGCAAATTAGGTCAATTTTTTATTGGCTTTCAGAATTAATCAAAAAAATAATTATTTAAAATCATCCCAAACTTCTTTTATTGTTAAGTCAATTAATTAACAGAAAACTACTTTTTTTGCCCACCCAATTACCCCAAGGGGCATAATAACCTACATACTAAGTATCTGTTAGAAAAATGGGCAAAATGGGCAAAATTGGCACAAACAGTCATTTTAAAAACCCATATTTATTAGTTAGAGATCTTGATTGAGATGCATATCACGACTAGTTGTAGGTTTGGACAGCATGCAAGCGCACGTTTTGCAAACATGTATGCAGCCAAAAATTGAGCCATGCATGTGTACGATTAGGTGTTCAATTTTGCACCAGATATCTTTTTTTTTTTTTTTTTTCTTATTTGGGGGGTTGGGGGTTGATGATTTTAATGCAGAATTAATCATTGGAATAAATCTACATTTCAAATGGTTTGAATTTTAAAAGCAAAAGTTATTGAATTTGAAAAATTGAAACAACAGAATTGTTGATTTCAAAAATAAATTACTTGGATTGTTGGTTGATTTGGTTTAATGGCTAATTTTAAATCGATTCTATAACTACCCCTCCACAAAGACTATAAATTGGTTTCTAGTCTTGAAGAGAAAGCATACTTGCAAATAGCTCTTGCTTCCACATTTTCTCTATATTGTATTTTTCATTTTTCTACCTTAGATTAAAAATTTTTCAGTGATAGATTCAGATATAATTTAATTTACTAGTTGTTTCTCATTTTAAATCGTTGTATCAAGTGAGACAGACGCTGACTTTAACGATACGAGGTGAATTTATTTTAAGGACACTGTGATTTACACAAACCTCAATTTGTTAATTTTTGTTATTTTAATTCTCTTTCTATAGAATTTTTTTTCTCCTTGGTTTTTAATTCTATTTCTTTCTTTCTTTTTTTTTTTTTAAAGAATACCTTGGTTTTTAATTCTATTTCTTTCATTTATTTTTTAAAGAATACCTTGGTTTTTAATTCTATCATCTTCTGTTCTATAATATATTATATTCTATTCCTAATATCAAGTTGCTATTGATTTTAGCATAACAGCATGCATTGTATGTTTGATACATATTATGTGTTGAATGGATACCTATTGTGTGTTCGATAAATATGCATTGTGGTGTTCGATGGATATATATTATGATTTTAACCTCTTTTTGTACCAGTATCCTCCTAGACAATCTATTTTCTGTTTTTCTTTTTTTTTTAAAAAAAAAAAGAAAGTAAAAAAAAAAAAAAATGCTTGTGCTTTATAATGTAATTAAGTATAGTCTATAAAGATGAGGGAAAAAAAAAGTTGTATCCAAAATTGCTTTTGTACAATTTAAAATGGTTACGTCCAAGAAAGTACAAGGTATGATAAACAAATCTCACTTATCTTATCTTAGGTGTAAAGTTGTATTATTTTGTATTTCTGCAATGTCCAAAGCTCCTTTCTACTCTTCAATGATCTATCTACATGACAACATCTACTTCTTTTCTTTTCTTCTGTGTGGGGTATTTTATCACAAGGTAGTTGACAAGAAAATAATGATATTTGTATTAACATTTGAGAGTCTATACAATTTTTATCTAAAATTGAAATATTAACTACTTCAACAAAAAATGACAATCAATAAACTTCCATAAAAATAAGGTTAGTTTCATATCCATTTATACCTCTAATGTACTTTCCTTTACATTTATGATATGGATTCGAGTGTCATCTATTAGAGGGTCATAGATGTGAAGTAAGAATATGGAATGAATCCCACATTAAAAAAATATTAGTCTTTTGTATTGTAAATTTGTTCAAAATATATATACCACTTTTCAAAATCATATAAAAAAATAATAATTTCGAAAATTTTATTTCATCAGCATATATATTTACTTAAAATTTTCTCTCTACTAACATATGTGAAGAATTTTATACTGTGAGAGATATCTATAGGGAGTTGTCTCTCATTTTCTTACTATTGGTGTGAGTTCGATTAACACCAGATCAATGGTATTGGTTGACTTCGTAATTTGTCAACAAAAATTAAAAACATGGTTTGGATCGTTCATAGTAGTTATAAGAGAAATATTATCTATTTTTAACTTGTTTTAGTTTTTATGTTTAAAATGAGTAATACTAGGTTTTTCAAATTTTTTACTAAAATGACATGACATGTAAATTGTCAAAATCCTATTAATTATTACATCATCTTATGATTTTTAAAACATTGACAAATCATATGCCTTATCATTTAGGTATAGATTTGAGCAAAATTTTTAGGAAGTTTAACATTACTTTTTTAAAATACTTCATCTATTTAAGCCGTTAAATTGAATCCGATGAATCCGAATCAATTTTGTATAGTTACATGTCTAATAGAGTAGCATGACCATTATAACTTACAAACAAGGTTTCAAAAAAAAAGAACTTACAAACAATTTAAAAAAGAAATTTGGGCTGGGTTATGAAAGTTTGCATTCAATTTCTGGCAGGCCTAAAGGTGGCTGAGTCTTGGGCCACTTGCATTGGCTTTGATATTTTTTTTTATTTGTTTTTCTTCTTTTTTAACCCTTTAAATGTGGTTTTGATTGATCAAACTAATTACAAATCAATACATAGAAAATGATAAAAACAAAAGAATTTGTCAATTAAACAGAATAAATTAGTGAATGATGAGGAAAAAGTTACTAATAGCCGTTATCTAATCCAAACCTCCTAACTTTAATCTTATATGGATCTCAAATTTTAACTCTTAAGATGTAGTCCAACAACCATTGACAAGATACATCATTCTATTTTTTAATGATTTAATACACCAAAAAACAAGAAAGTGAATGCTATTTTTATTTATCTTAAATAAATAAAATCAAGCTATTGGAATGTTGCATCATAAGGAACTTAAAGCAACCCTACTACATTAACACCCAACAAGACACCTTAAATTAAAGACGCATATGACATAACAGCTATAGCTATAATCGATTACTATTATTAATAAACAAAAAATACAAAGGATTTAGAGACAAAAATCAACAACACAAATAAATTGGATTCTAACTTAAATGACATTAACCAACTAGTTTCCAAGATGTAATCAAAATGATGTCTAACAGCAAAATGAAATAGACACAGTGAAACTAGCTATAACAATAGTGGAATCCAACATAGATTTGATGCTCCATTAAAAACTTATAATGAACTAGGATTCTACCACTAGGATCCTAGTACAGTCCAATCCACCAACACAATCTAGTAACAAAGTCATCATTATATCACACTGTCAATTCTTCATATATATCCTCAGGGTTTGGATAAATAAAGTTTAAAATATTGTTAAAAGTAATATTCAATATTATTCATATTCAATTGACAAAAGCAGGCTAGACCAAGCCCACGAAGCAGAAGAGCAACACGAGAAGAAAAACCATATTTGTGAAGAACTATAATTAGACCCATGAGGATCATAATTACAGGAATGTTGAGTTCTTAAGCACTACTGGCCTGGTCCAAGCCCAAGCCCCAATTGGATAGCAAGAATATTGTTTTGGGAATAGTTCTTGAAGGGCAGTCTTTGTAATTCAAATGTATTGTTTGTGGGTTAATTTCTTTAATATATTGTATATTTTTGTTAGTGAAAGGATAACATTGGCTGATGATGGTAATATTTTCTCTTGTGAATGGAAATTTGTTGGTTATTAGTCAAATTTGGTGCTTTTCAATTCACTTTATATTGGAAAGTTGTGGTTTAATTTACTTAGTAATTTTGCTATGCAATGTAATAGTTTAGCATATAAAATACTTTTTTTTTTTGAAAAAAAAAATGATAATAAGTAGCTCAAAGGTTTACCAAACCAATCAAGATCAATTACTCATTACTTATGCAATTCAGAAAATTATCCAGGTTGATGACATTTGTTTGTGCAAATATTGTTCACCAAGCTTGTACTTATTAAGGTCGAAACTTGGTTTCGTTTCTCATGAATTGGTAAATTTGATTGGAGACTCACTTAAAATGCTTGGTGTTGAATTTGCAAATTAAGGGCAGAACAAGGATTGCCAGTTTATAAATTAAGGATGGTTAAGAAATGATGTTGTAAGATCAAATTATTTATAAGGGTGTCATGATCTTTATATCCGTCATCAATTTAAACATGTATACAAAGATATGGACAAAATATTCACTTCACTTAAATTTTAAAAATTTAATAGGAAGATGATTTTTGTCAACTGTGTTAAAGTTGATTGTCAATTTTTTAATCAAAGAACTTAAATTAAAACGTTTTTAAAATACTGTGGATAAGACAAGATGAGATTACCTTAATGATATGTCCCTTGCACCTCTGTCATATTGTAGTTGATTTCAATCATTTCTCTCTCCCTATATTTAAAAATAATTGCAATATTCCAATAAATAAAAAATAAAAAATAAAAAGTTAAGGACAAAAGAGACTAATATATCAATGTCGCGTAAAAATGTGACACTTTCCAATAACTTAGGGACCATAATGTAATAAGCTACAGGCTACAGAAAACGATCAAAAAGGCTTCTAAACGACGTCGCTTAAGAGCAGCTGTGTTCCTTGTTTGGAATGAACTGCAACAGGGAACCGGTGACTGAGAAATTTCTATCAGCTGTGATTGATTGCATCTCTTCTACCAACACACCGGTGATTTCTCTCTCTCTACAAATTTTCCCATCTTTTAGTTACAAAAGTTTCAAGCTTTTTTTTTTTTTCATATTCTTTTTTAATTGTTTTGCCACCAGTTTTTATCAGTCTTCAAGCTGACATTTTCCAGCACATATAATGGCTTCAAGTGGGTTCTGTATCTTTAACTGACCAAACTAAAACTGGGTTCTGTAGAAATATCGAATCGGTTATGTGGGATTGGTTGTTTGGGTTGGCTTGTTCTGTTTTTGTGGATATCAGTAACTGTGATTGATTTATTTGTAATTTGTGTAGGAGGTTGAAGAGTTTTGATAGAAAAATATGTCGAGGTTTCGTGCATTGTGGCAAGCTTCTTTGAATGCTACAAAGAAAGGTATTTTGTATAGTTGATTTCCCTTTTGTTGTTGTTGTATATGTAAGTGTTAAAGATTGGTTTTTGAGCTTCAAGTTTGAATCTTTGTCGATGTTGAAATGATGGATTCTATGTTTTTAGTGATTACTCTTTTGTGTTGTCACTTTAAGACTACGAAGAATGAGTGGTTTGATAAAGGGTATTGGAAGAGTCATAAGAGAGAGGCGCCCGAAACTAAATTTAAGTACAACTCGTGTAATTGAAGTTGGATTAGTGGTTTTGTGTGTGTGTGTGTGTGTGTGTGTGTTGTTATGAGTGTGAGAGGGGTGCAGAAGTTCCCTCTCTGATGATGTAATCGTGTGTATTTGAGATGCAAAGACTCTCTTTCGGATTGTATGCCAATGTGTGCAGAAGGTGGTATGGGTATGGTTAAAGGTATGACCGTATGAACTTGGAAGTAGGGGTGTATAGCAAATGATGGGATCATATCTTGAAACTAGAGAAGAGTTCAAGTAAGTCAATGTGTTAGCAATATGGTGGAAGTAGATGATACATCAATTTGATTTTATCATTGCCTTTTTTTTTTCCCCCTAATGGGAAAAGTGCATTTTTGCGTGGTGGACAGATCTCTAAGAATTCATGAATTAAAATTTTGTAATCAAGGCATGCCGTATTATCCTCATGTGACATAAAGGTGATTAACGCACTCAAATTTAGAGGTTTAACTAGCCTATGTTTTCTGCCCTATTTATTCTGTTAATATTATATTAGCAAAGGCTAGATGACATTGAACCAACCTTAAAATTAACTCTTAAGAGCTGAGAAAAATAGTACTACTGAGTTCCTTAGGAGGTCACCTTGCTTCGACTTTATTTCCGTTGTTTGTGATTTATTTTAGTTGTTAGGTTGTTTACAGATAAGCTTATATTTGGATTGTCAGTGTAATCAGTGTAATGCATGAGATTGAGGCAGCATTCTTTAGGAAAATGATGACAGACAACCACATTTTTCTTTACATTTTCCATTGACATATAGTTTATATTTATAATAATTTTTTCACTGTTTACTTGGCAATGTCAAATTGTAGCACTTACTGGGAACCTTGAAGATATGATGCCTCCCCCTGAGAAATATGTTTTCAATTTCAATTCCAAGGAAGAACTAAAAAAGTGGCATCTATATTCAGATTCTGAATATGGAGGTACGTACCCTTCCAAATCTTTTGTCTTATTGCATTTCAGCTTGAAACTCAACCCTCTCTATAACAGTTTTCTGGGTGATAGAAATTGGAACATTATTAAAGGTAATGCATGGCATTGTGAGGAGATAATGTAGTTTCAATGTTTCGATTATTTTTCAGGGTTGTCCTCAGCATCTTTGGAGATTGCAGACTCTCGAAACGGAACAAATGGTACTACTTAGCAATACATAATTTTACAAGCCGTAGCATATTAAAACAGTCATAAATTTTCGAATTTTTGTTTTTTCTCTAAACAAACTTTTATATTGCATAAATACAAGAGTGATGATCCACATCCGATGAAGGGCAATCCACTTCAATAAGTGATTTGTCTGCAAAATATCTTTCCGTGGCGTATGCTTCAATCTTTCTACTGGTTAACACTGTTTAAGTTATTAGTAAAGTTAATTTTAGCAGCAGCTGGTTACAGTTTTTGAGCTTCCATATAGAAACTGATTCTCTCTAATATCTCTGTGTGTGTGTGTGTGTGTATTTGTTTTGAAATGATGTTAAGACACTACGACATTACATAAAAAATTGCACTTATGTGAAGAGTTCTGATGATTTTAAAATCGGTCTCTTCTTTTGGGTTGCATCCTGTCTCTCTTCTTTTCTCATGTCTCAGTATATGAACTCATTTTATTTTGTTGGCATAGTATGCTTTGTGGTCCTCTATGGAGATTGCTCATGCCACAGATTCTAATAGAGTTTTGATTGGTTTGTTAAAATCATAACTTTTCCTGGAGATAGGTTTCACCACTCTTAACATTCGTTATGATTAATAACTTTTGTAATAACTTTTGAGTGTATACGAATTATGAGCAACTGCCATGACGATCTATCTTGATAATTAAGATATGACTTTATTTTTTTCCTTATAAAATGCCCGTAACCTTTTGCCTATGTAATAGGAGATTTGTAAATTGATGAAAACTCCTCTTGATTAACCTTAGATTTCTACCTTTTTACAATTTGTTCATTTTTTATTATATCCACCTGGACATTCAAAAATGATCACTTTGACTAGTAGGGATTTTCTCTGGAAACCTTTCCTTGGATGTAAGTGAGGGTTCAAAATGGAACATTACTCGGGGTGGCTTCTGTGGGATGCGATCCAAGAAGGTTAATAGGTTTTCTAACGTTATAAGACATCTATACCTTGAGTGATCATGAAGACTAGTATCAGTAGAGTGACATTTATCTGGTCATTTGTATCTTTTGCAGTTCGATGGCTTCATTGATTTAGATTCATACAATGCAATAGCACTAAAGCTTAAAGGAGATGGGAGATGTTACATATCAACTGTGAGTTATTTTTTCCCCACTTTATGTAGAAAGAGATGGGAAAAAAAAGGAGGGCTTCTATGTCTCAATTTGTCATTCTGGATATATTTAAAAATGTTTTCGGACTGATTGCAACTCGTAAAATTTTGAACTGAAAGCTTTGTGTTGGTGCAGATATATACAGAGAATTGGGTGAATTCACCTGGACAACAAGAAGATAATTCTTGGCAATCTTTCATTTTTGTCCCCAAAGACAGCTGGTATATCGCAAAGGCAAGTTTCTTTTCCTCAAACCAATGTTCGTAGGAACTTAATATTACTGACTTGGATTCCTTATTGAACCATGAATCCTAAATTCTGAAGCCAATACACAATTAGTACACTGCTCCAAAAAGCATAAAAATCACTCTTATCAAATCCATTCACAATGACTTCAAATATGAAGTAAAAGAGTTATGTACATATCAATGTTCGATGCCTTGAGTCACCAATCTAGGATATTATATCTCAATAGTTTCTGGATTGCTATGGTTGTTAGGTTTAGTAGTCTCCCATTTGAAGTCTGATGAATAGACAAAAGTGAAAAACCATGACATACAAGTTCTTTTCTTTCTTGTCGTGTTAAATTTAATATACCATTTCGCCTTTGCTTAACAATGTCAACAATGTTCCAGCTTCCTCTTGCTCGATATTTGCCGACATGGAGAGGGAATGTTATAGATGTGAACCTGGAGATGAATCCATCCCGAATCGTGGGCATGTCTCTATCTGTTAATGCAGAAGGTGGCTACCCTGGTGCAAGATCCGGACCAGGTGACTTCAAGGTAGAGATTGATTGGATCAAAGCCTTGAGATCAGAGTGAGTTGTTATACATTGCAGTCTGGAGGAAGAAATTGAAAAGTTTGGTTGTGTCAAAAGCTTGATTATCTGCTGCTGTAATAATCTGTTTTGCTTCGCAATTCCAAAGCAAAAATCAATTTTGTTAATTATATTAGTATTAACATGTAACATGAACACATCTTATAAGGGCATTTTTTGTTTTTCAGTGTCCTATTGCAGGACCTTTGTATACTGATCGGACCCCATTTTGACACCCACATGATTGTGGCCTGTGAAATATTTTGGCAAGTTTTGAAGTGAAATACATCAAATAATATTTAAAAGATCCTTAATGGTTCTGAGATATTATCGATAATCTATCTATCAAAACGCGTATGTGTTTGACATATTACATATACCTTCATCTACGTATCAAAAACGTGTGTTTGACATAATACGTATATCTTAACCCATGTATCAAAACATGTTTGTTTGATATAATACCATATATCTTAACCTAAAACACGTCTGTGTTCGATATAATACATTACGTGCACAGCAATTTGAGTCTGATAATGATTATATTTTTGTATATTTATGCCCTAAATCGCATCTAGGTTTGGTTTAGTATAAGCAACAAGCAAAGTTGGTTTCAAGATGATATTTTTTCAGGCTAAACTTACAAAAAATAAAAAACCAATTATGATATGGTGTGACCAACTAGCCAAACATAAACTATGGCCTTGCAAAGCGTGTGCAAACTATTATTATTATTATTATTATTAGGGAGATTTATGATTTTTAATCAAATAAAAAGAAAATTTTTGTTTTTACCTAGTTTTTTAAAAATTTATTTTTTGTCTCTCAAACAAATTATTTTCATTTTATACCCAAGATTACTTAACTACCCTTAAGTTAAAATCACTCAAGCCTTCTTCTTCCTAACAACATTCTAACCATTTTTCTCTACTTCATTCATGGTTTTTCATCTTCCATTCACCATTGTAGTCGAAAAACAACCTCTTAGTAAGGGATTCTTCATTGAAGCTTCTTTATCCATTGAAGATTTTTGATCCATTCAAGTTTCATCCATTGAATGTTTTGAAACTTCTTAAATTTCAAGTAATTTGAGTTTTGAAGGTAATATATGTCTTTTTTTTTTTTTGTTGGTTTTTAGGTTGTTTGTTGAGATTGCAAGCTAAAAGTTTTAAGAGTGATTTGGTTGTGATGTATGGTATCCGTAAAGCAAATCAGTAGTTTCTGTAAAATTTGTGACGATATCGGTTTTTCAAACAAATGAAAACTAATTTAAGCAGGAGATTGATTTTTCATTAGGATTAAAAACCAATATCGTTTTTTCATTCCAATGAAAAACTTATTTAAGCAATTTTTTTTTCATATTTTTTATATTTATTATATTTTGGATGTTGTGTATTAAATTTTAGTGTTATATGTTATTGGATATGATTGTATTTTATCCTATTTAGTTGGATTTGGCTGGAGAGTGTTGTGATTTGTTTTGTGCACAATAAATCCATTAATCGATTTTTTAGTGGACTAAGAAACTGATACCGATTTTTCATTCACTTAAAAATCGAGTTAGTCAATATTGGTGTCATTTTGATATTTCTTGTGTTTTTTTTTATGCTGGATATCGATTTATAGTGTTAGATTTGATTCGATATAATTGTATTTCATAATGTTGACCCATTGAAGTGAAACTAATTTATTAATATTATTTAAATGTTACAGAATGACTCAAGAGACGATCATAATCAATTTCAATGGAGAGTGAAATGGATCTAACTACGTTGGGAGTGAGTTGATCATGTGTGAGGTCCCTAAAGATAGTAGTTTTTCATCATTAGTGGATGTTGTGTACAGAGAGACTGATATTAATAGAAGAAGGTGGAATATCTGTATTTATTATTTCCTACAAAGTATGACAAATGGCCAAGTGAAAAAAGATATGCATAATGTCTGATCTTGTTGTCGTTGATTTGATGATGATTAAAAATATTGATGCTAGAGAGATTTATATCAATAAGATTGTGAAAGATTTTGGAGCTGAAGTTCATACCATTCGTTTATATGTCACCAACTCAATACCAGATATAAGACATCACGTGTCAGATACGGATAGACTTATAAATCTGCATATGGTTGAAAGTCAATTTTATCTTACTTCAGGTATTGGTAGCAATTAGGTTAATACTTCTGTCGTCTCATTTACATCTATGGAAAGTCTCATTTACAATATTAATGATGACTATATGAATGACGCTAGTGATGATGAAGATCGGGACACAAATGATGACGGTAATGGAACACAAGATAGTGATAAAAAGGAAACTCCAAATAGTGATGAAGAGGGAACTCAATTTGATAATACCGTTAAGGATAAATAATTTTCAGAAATAATATTTTCAGGTTTACAATTTCAGAGCAATGTTTCACAACCATACTAGATTATTATTGGTGTAGAACTAGGTGACACTAAGGTTACTCCAGTACTGTGTCAACCCTCTACCAACGTGATATGTTGTATAAAAGTGCATTATTTGATAATAAACAAAAAATGAGTACAGCTATTAAAGAATATGGTCTAAACTCAAATTTAAATATTGGGTTAGACGTTTAGACACGTAGTAATTTGAGGTCGGTTGTAAGGATAAGAGTTGTAGCTTTATAGTTCGTGCAAAATTTAGAAAGTGTTGTTCGATGTGGTTTGTATTAAAGTATATGGCAGAACACATGTCGTTAGGTAGTCATGGAATCATATATAAAGAGTGTGGAGACTAATGTCATCGAAAAATTGTATATGCGAAAAGTGGACAAGAGATATTTATACACTTAATCGTTTGATCAGAGAAATGCGAGAGTAGTAGGACATGCAAATCTTGTACAGTAAAGGTTGGAAGACTTTACAATATGCAACGAAATTAGTATATAGACAAGCAGATGAGTCATATCAACAGCTTTCGTCTTACTTTGAAACATTAAAACTATCAAACCTCAGCATAATAATGACAATTAAGAGAGATAAAAACAACATGTTCTTATATTCGTTTGTCACACTTGGAGCTTCTATTTTTCAAGCCAAATTCAACCTAATTTAACCCTATTCATTATTACCCAACTTCCATAACATAAAACAAATATAAAAATTGGCAACACAAAATCAACAAATCATAAATTTGCATACATTCGGCTAATAGATTTTTTACTGGATGTGAAAAACCATCAATGTTATTCTCCATTTTTCACATCCCAATCAAAAATCGATGTTCAAAACCGGTGCTCTTACACATGCTCTCAACGGATTCCTCCATTTGTCAAGCCAAATCTAACCAAATCTAACTCTATTCATTATTACCCAATTTCTATAACATAAAATAAAGCTAAAAATGACAAAACAAAAATCAATAAACAACAAATTGTCATACATAACAAATTATCATAAATAAACAACAAATTGTCATAAATCGGCCAATCGATTTTTTATTGGGTGTGAAAAACTAGTCAATATTATTCACCGATTTTTCACATCCCAATGAAAAATCAATGTGCAAAACCAATTAAGGTGACTGAAGACTATGACAATGCTTTCATCAGAATCTGCCATTTTCAACCTAAATTCAAGTAAATCCAACCTATTTTAACCTTAGTCATCATAACCCAACATCCATAATACAAAAAACATCTCAAAATTGTAAAACAAACCAAAAAATCACAAACTTTCAAATGGAATCCAAACTTCACGTACCTTGACAAACGAAGAAGGTTATCAAGCTCCACAATTGAAGGGACCCAACCTGGATTTCCCTACTGAGACCTGAGCGGAACCCTCCCGACATCGCAACAAAAGTTCTTGTAGTCTTCTACTGGTGATTGACTTAAAAGACTCCGTGGAGTGAACCTGTGATAATCTCCATTTCATAATAATCTAAAAATCAGGGTGAAAAAATTTCTGTAGCACAACAGTTGTTTTCCGAACTTTTCAACTCTTTCAAAAAACTTGTAAATCAATATATAAATACTTCTAAAATCATTCATTCATTTCTCCACTTTCAATATGGATCTCAGGTCCTCTTCACAATCAAACTCAATCATAAAATAAATAAAATAACTTAATCATCAAACAAAATAATTAAATCAGAAACCACGTCAAATTTCAAAATATCTCATCGTACAAGAATCTCAAATATTTATATAAGATTAAAAATAAATATTCACTTTATACATGTTTATGAAACATCAAAAATATATACATTCATTTCACCGTTGCATTGTTAGAAAGGTTCGCCTATCTTTGCGTCGTAAATTCACTCGCTCTGGGCACTTATATCTGCACCTGGGGACGTTTTTCATAATAAAAACAAGAAAAGAGTGAGCTTATAGAGCTTGGTGAGTGTTATCCATTTCTATATAAACATCTTTTCTAAAAATATCCTCCTAAAAACCATTTTAAAAGAAATCTTGATTTCCTAAACATTATGTTTCTGAAATCATATACTTAATAAGTTCAATAAGCATTTATAGAAGCTCATACTTTGAATAACATATTAAAGTTTTAATATATATATCATAACCTTTTGAAAATTGGTTACAAAGCTATTTTTCTAATCTCACATATAATAAATTTGCTTTTCTTTCTAAAATGAACTAATGAAAACCTAAGAAGCTATAATCACATAGCGACTAGACTAGCACTACACAATGTCAAATCACATGGCAAAATTGTTGGCACCGCTCACTGTGACAAACTATAAAGACATCTCAATTCCCACACAACAGAAACTACCATAGTATACGTAGAGTAAGATAATATCCCACACGTGTAGAGGGCGACACAACTGACTCAACTCTCACACACAGATGTTAGTAACACAGTTTACTTAATAAAAATTCATTTAGAAATAATAATGTTTTAAAAATAATAAGCTAATAATGTATTTGACGTTCGTAAAATAAATTTACACTCACAATTTTCTAACTCACAGAATATTCGTGATTTCCTAGCTCGCAATAATTTTCGACTTCGGGTAGCTTCGTCTCCACGCTATCTACATATTTGAGCATTTTATTTTTAAATATTGTAACTAAACTTATTCACATATTTTCCATCGTAATCACATTTACACATAATATTAAGGGCGTAAATGGAAGTCCAATTCATAATGCATCACACTTTCGTAATAAACCAAAGTTTAATCATGAAATACTCATTTATATTCTAATGTATTCCTTTGAATAACTAAGCTATTTTCATCATCAAAACAAATTACAAAATTATTCAAATCACTCAAAAACACATATCCACCATTCTAAATTCATCATGGTCGAAACATAGTACTTCTAGATACCATGTTTTCGTTTTTCTTTTCAACACCAAAAATTCAACTTTTTAGCATATTTTTCTAGCATGAAAACCATTCAAATAAATCAAACTCAATATAACCTTAGATTCCTTGATTTGGCCGAACCCTTTACAATCATAAACATCCATTTTCTTCACATCCAAATCCAACATTTCAACACATTACTAGCATGAAAATCACTCAAAATAATTTAACTCAAATTTGGTCTATGTTATCCCATTCTTGGCCGAACTACACACCTTTACATTTTCAACATTCCAACAATATTTTACGAATCAATATCATACAAAATTCATGGCAAAAACACTCAAACTACATTTAAACCATCCACACACCATTTGGCTGTGAGTTCACATGCATCCAACACAAATTTTCTTTTCAATTTTTATACCAAACTACATGCAAGTTCATACTCATTCTTTTAAGGTTACAACACCTCAAACCCATACATTATTTCATCACAAAATCATCCAAGACCATAACACAAACTAACTCATGTAAAACTCAAATTTTATCTTTCAAACTAACCTCAAATGGATAGATTTCATTTCTAGATTGGTGCACACCTCTTGCATGTGTGAAAGAGCTTCAAAAATAGCTTCCAACTCTCACAAAACAGTTGTTGTCTTTTATGGTGTCTCACGACAGAACAACTTTCTTCTTACTTGGCAAAACTATTCTCTTCCTTCTCTTGCCAAATGCTTCTTGCATGTACCAAAATTACTCAAAAACAACTTCCAAACTCACCATTGAAGTAGCTACCTCGGTCTTTTTCTCTATGGCAGAACAGCTCCTTTCATTTGCTTCTCTCTCAACCAAAATGTCCCTTTTTCCTTTTTCCTCTCTTGATGAATGTTGACCGAAACTACTTCTTGTTATCTTTCACTTCTTTGTTTGTTTTCAACTTCTCATTTTATATATATATACTTCTTATTGACCATCCACTTGCCATCAAATCCTTAGATCACCTTACACTTGTCAAGCTTTTATGTTTTCATGTTGACATTTGTCCCACTTACATTAATTTCTAATTTCCAATCTCTTAAATGTCCTTCTTGTATTTGGAATCGTTTCAGGTCCGTCTGAAAATTTTATTATAACTCAATTTCATATCCTAAAATTTTTTTAGTATTTGATTACTAATCCGGATCTAATTATTTTAAATTATTTTATTATTTCGCAAATAAAAGTCATCTCCTGACCTATCCCAAAATCCCACTAAAATTTAATTTCACCTTCGGGCATTTTAATTTATTTTTATTTCTCTATAAATATGTCACATATAATACAATTCACGTATAGTACAATGGTTCGAAAGGGTATGTTATAGCAACGGTCAAAGATGCTCTAGTAAGGTAGACAACTGTGCAAGAATGGTCAAAGACGGTAGAAATGGCTTATCGACTCTCAAGTAGATACCAGGAATACAAACAAGTCAATTTTGGAGTTTTGAAATCAATGGTAATAAGGGTTGATCGATTTCTTAACCCCTTATATATACAAGGGTTGTTTCGTAATTACATACTCTGATTTTTTTATAAAATTTTAAAAGTTGAGGGTTTATGAGTAAAAATGTGCATAGGCATTATGGGTAATTTGATTATAGGATGGAATTAATTTGTTTCAAAGGTCAAAACAATTTTTTTTTTATATATATTTAAAATAGTGAGTCACAAAAATCACCCTTTTAGAATGGGTGTTTTTGATAATATCCACTTATTATTATTTTATTACTAGCACCAGGTCAGAGTACTGTCGGAATCAGTTGAGATATAACTCCGAAGTATGACCCAAATCTCTACTCCAAAAAGTGAAAAGGGGCCCAGATCTCTACTCTAGAAATAGGAAAGACAACTTACATAACGTGGGAAAACTATCCACTTATCAAGTCGGATCTTTACTCCCAAAAGTGGGATAAGACAACCCATATAATATGAGAAAATTACCCACATATCAAGTGAGAGGAATGTGCTTTGAACCCACCATTTGGCATGGGTAAGGGGTGGTCTTAAACCATTAAGCCACCCCTTCCTATTAATTTTAATTTTATTGAAGTGTATCCCTAATCAATTGTGGTATAAATAATTAGTATAAAAACAATTGCATAGACTTTTAAACTTACACAAATTTTAAAGTTCTAAAGTTATTCAATTATTGTTACTTATAAATTATAATTGACATTAATATATATATATATACAAAATTTTTATTATCAGTGTATTCTAACTTTTAAATTGTTAGAACCATTAATTAAATTAATCTATTGTATTTGAATTGGATATGATATAGAAATTTTTTAATAAATGAATTTGATCAGTGATTTTAACAATTTAAAAGTTGTAATACACTGACCATAAAATATATATAGATATATATTACCATAATCTAGGTATCACTATGCCATATAATTCTTTATAAGTGGAGTCAATGCACATATACCCAACTAGCACTTACATTTTCATTTGCCTAACCGACCATCTTATTAAATTGATAGTTGTCAATTTTCAATATCGAGCAGTTGATATAAATACAACTTTTGTCAAACTTACCTTAAAATTTTCAATTTTTCTTCGTTGGTAAGTTCCACCTACTTTCAAGTTTTGTTTAATTAATATAAAATCCGTTCAGTTGACGAAGACCTTTTACTACTTGTGAATTCTCTAAAGAATTATAATACTTTCACGTTTTGTTTAATTAATATGCAATCCTTCCGTTGACGAAGACATTTTGCTACTTATGAATTCCCTAAAGAATTATAATACTTCCAAGTTTTGTTTAATTAATATGCAATCCGTTCTGTTGATGAAGATTTGCTACTTATGAATTCTCTATAGAATTATATATCTACTCATAATTCAAATGGTTCACACTTACATTTGTTAAAATTCAAGTCACACCTTATATATTTTATAAATATGTGTGAGAAGTTTTCTTTTTTTTATCGTAATAGTAGATTTTTGGAGCCGCACATTATATTTCATATCGATAAATCGCGACAGATCCTTAAATCCTATTGTCAAAAAATTTTCGATTACCTAATATATAGATACATACATATATATAATTATATATAATTCTCTAAAAAATCATATCCTCTACTAATATGGGACTTAAAATAAACATATATATATATAGAGTGTTAGCATGTGTTATTTGGAAGTAAAATATTCATTTTCCTTATATTCTCTTTTTGAGGTTAACATTCGTAATTTTTAAATGTGTTCAAATAAAAGCTCTAACAACCTTTTTTATTTCAAGGGTTTGTGATAATTTTCTCATTCCTGTTAATATAAAATGTTTAGTCCAAGTAAGACAGAGCCGATTATTATTATTATTATTTTAAAAAAGCCAATTATTCATACATTTAAGGATGTCATCAGTTTTCAGCCCATTGGGCTTGGT
Source organism: Litchi chinensis (assembly GCA_019925255.1). Classification (NCBI taxonomy): domain Eukaryota; kingdom Viridiplantae; phylum Streptophyta; class Magnoliopsida; order Sapindales; family Sapindaceae; genus Litchi; species Litchi chinensis. The sequence continues at coordinate 23,287,137 of CM034471.1, forward strand.
TGTTGGAGCCCATTTATTACAATAAAGTTCAAAGATGGAATATGAAATGCCAATTGAACTGACTCAATAATAATAATAATAATAATAAAATGATAATCGAACAAACAAAATAAAACAAATTTACAATTTGACGAAGACTTTGAGAATGACAACTTTTATGTGCTTTAAAACCCATTTGATAGTGCAAACCCCCCTCCCCAAGTTAAAAATAAAAAACAAAATTTCTTTCGAATCATATAATTTCTAGCAAATTCTACCGTAGAATAATCATACTGGGTCTTAGATTATATTTTAAAATGTACACATACAATAAATTTCTCACGCAACATTCAAAATTAAGTCAAATAACCCTAATTATTAAAGATCTATCGTAATCTATTAAAATTAAACATTATATCAAATTCGAATTTATTCCAAAATAATATATATTTTTTTTGAAAAAATTCATACCATTTCAACAATTAGATACTATAAAACAAGAACCTCTTATTATATATGCAAAAGAAATGTACACTGTCTCTAACGATCGAAACTTGACGTTTAGATATTATTAAAGGGGCGGAGGACCGAATCATAAAAGAAAATAATGAAAGTAATTAGAATGAGATCCAAGAGATTACAGCTAAGAAGAAGATATTTTTTTGAAAATTCAAAACAGTGGTGTGTTGGTGGGGCCCACCGGTTGGGAAGTTGTTGGAAAATTTTGAAAGCACAACTCCAACCAGAACTAATCAAAACCTTGACAGTTAGTTAAGCCTGGTGAAGCCCTTTATTCCAAGTTTACTAACCAAACCTTCAACCACAGTCAATACCAAAAATATAAATAGATATTTTTTATTTTTATTTTTGAGTCATTTTAATAAAAATATATTTTTAAAATATAAACACAAAAAATATAAATAGATATTTGCATATAGTATTATTTTTAAAATAATTTTAAAATGAAATTAAGAATACAAATTTAATTACCTTTCAAATAAATGGAAACCCAATCTTATGGTATTTATTATAGACAGTATTATAAAATTGAAAATAATTAATGCACTTTAAAAGTTGTTAGAAACGGTAAAGTAAGTGATTTTTTACTTCCAAAAAAAAAAAAACACTAAATTAATCATTTAAACGCAAGGAGAAACAATAAATTAATCTTCTAGGCGCTTCTCTAGTTATGCGTTTGAATATATTTGTTTAATTTCAAAGATGCTTTGTAATAATAGATTAATAAAAGCATATCCATTCATAGCATAATTATACATATATATATATATGAAAGCTTTTATAATCAGATATACTTAATTTTAAAAAGTAAAAATTAATCAATTAAATTAATCTATTATATTATCTCTCCTAAAATAAATTATTTTTCCTATTTAATTCAAATGTAATGGATAAATTTAATTAGTTGGTTATTAATTTTTAAAATCAGATACACCTCAGGATCAGGAGATACAAAATTTGACATAAATTTTAACATAATTTTTCAACCAATGGATTGAAAAACAATTAATGATATAGATTTATTTTTTTTTTTTGACAATAGAAGAGTTATTAGATAGTTGTATTGCACCAAATTATTGCTTGTGCACCAATCTCTCTCTCTTCATTCATGTTCTTTCATATTCTTTATTTTCTTTATTTATTTACTTCTTAATTGGTTTTGATTTTGGGCTATTCTGATCAATATATTTGTTTAAATATATGTAATATGGATCATATTTGAAATTTTATGTTGAGAGCTTTAAATTCATATATTGTTTGCATGATTTGATTAACTGATTAAAAAGAAAAAATTAAATAAAAATTAATTTGATAATTTTTTTATTTGATCTAAAAGTAGAGATAAAATACGGTGAAATATATAAATTCAAAATTAACAACTAATTTACACTATTCAATACTTTTCAATTTAAAAATTTATGTCAAAATTTATGTCCCTATTACTTGCCTTGTATATATATGAAATATATGAATATAGGGCAATCTATAATGTATTTGAGTATAGATATATTTATAATTTTGACCTTTCGATTTTTAATAAGTTAGATATAAGAATTGATACTTAGTCTTTAATTAATTGATTAGTATCATTAGATTTAATCCATTAAAAATTCAATGATTAATATTATAAGGATATTTATACCCAAATGCATCGAAGATAGTTATATATGAACGTGAAACACGAGGGACCATACGATTTGACCAAGAAAACACCATCCATAAATTTGGCATGAAAAAACCTTAATCAACTAAAAAAGAATGCTTGGAAAGACACATGGTTTACTATTATAATCGAAGTATTATTACAATATTCTGAACCCCCCATGATTACTTCGCAGGTCCAAATAATAACGTAAAATGTAAAAAAAAAAAAAAAAAAATCTAAAATCATAAATAAAAGAAAGAACACTTGTCGTGACGTGGCTGCCCGAGCTGCCCGGACTCCTGACTGGAAAATTACGGGCAGGCAAGTCAGTCAGTCAGTCACACACACACCAGTCACCAGTACTCTCTCTCTCTCGACGCGATATTATTCTCCTCTATATCTTGCTCCCTCTGTCTCTTCGATCAAGATCCGACGGTCCACGATGCTCGCTCCCTTCTCCTCCTTCTAGATCTCCGATTTCTCTCAGATCTCCACCTCTCTCCTTCTTTTCCAGGTACTCCTTCCTCTTCTTTTCACTTCTCTTCATATTTCCTCTTATTTTGTCTCCATCTCGCACCTCCTTTCGCTCTTTTCACCGTTTTTTAACACGATTTCGTTTCGAAATCGAACGAATCCTCTTACTAATCATAAATTCTAATTTTTTTTCGAAAAATTTCTATTTTTTTACCGTCACGTGAGATCGGACGGCTGAGATTGCGTTGTGAGTCTGTAGATCTAACGGTGGCCGCCTTGTTTCCCTTTTTGCAGAGTTCTATTTTTGTTTTTGCTTTTTGTTGGTCCGTACGCATGGAGAGTCACTGCAAGGGTTCAGTGATGACAGTTACGACGGTTAATTATAAAATTAACGGCCTGCTAACGTGCGCCGTGGCGTTGGAGGAGGCTCTTGTAACTCTCTTCGTCTCTGCTCTTTTCCAAACCAGACTTTTGACCGCTCTTGTAAGTTCCACGCTAACTTGCGCCTCTCTCCTTTTTTAATATTTATTTTTTTAATTTGTGCTACTTATTTATTTGTATTATCTGTTGGTTTTTGCTTTGAAAGTTTCCGGTAACATGTTCATACTCCGGTTGATTTTTTACTTTTATAAATTACTACAATTAATTCCTTAATAAAACGAATATAATTTAAATTCACAATTTTATATTGTAAGTGCGAGGAATCTAGTGCCAGTATATATTTTTATTTTGATTTTTTAAATTTTTTTGTTAGAATTAATTTCATGTAACAAATTTTAAATTTTTTTTCGTTCCAAAAAAAATTAAATTTTTTATTTCTTAAAAAGCTTTGAAATTTTATATAAATGAAAGTCGAGGTGATCCACTGTTATTCTCACGTCAAGGGTGATGTTGTAGTAATTTAAATCATATTCGATTTTTGAATTTTAAATAATTCAAATACATATATATGATTTAATTCGACCTATGTTTCCGCTTCGATTTATGTTAAACCATCAAATAACTATCGAGATTCTGAAGAATATCCCTTTTTCACTAATTAACTATATATTATGAAAATATATTCTAAAAATAAAATTAATATCTTTATGTCAAAAATAGAGTTTAATAACATTATATTTCTTTTTAGAAGATTTTTTTATTTTTTTTCCTTGTATGATTAGATTCTATATATTAACACTACGAGGCTAACATGCGCGGGGGGTGTTGGTTAGAGAAACAGTGACGGAATTGGGGAGAGAAAGTTAACTGTGGTTTAGATGGATGGTTTGAGTTCCAGGGTTGATTTGTGTTTTAAGGATTATGGGGTCCACTTGACTTTAATTATATTATTATTGTATTAAAAAAAAAAAAACATTATCTTTTGTCTGATTATTTTAGGAGATAGGAAATTTGAGTGAGAAGAAAACTTCAAAGTCATAACAGAAAATTGATCGTTTTCTACAAGTTTTAAGATATTTTCGATGGTGGAAAGATTGGGAATATTCCTAGTTCGATGCTTCTTCTAGTTGTTGGGACACGTGTTGGTTCCTAGATTGACATTGACTTTGCAGGACCACTCAACTACTTAGGTTTTGTCTTGGTCGTGGGTGGGATACAGATTTTGCAGACCAGATAGGTTTTGTATTAACTTGTAGATCTGTACTCTTTGTAATTAAAAAATGGTTTATTTTAAATGGTGGTGATTGATTAATAGATATACGAGCCTATGGTTGGTTTTCATTTAATAACTTGCTTTAAATATTCGACGGATAAAATTAGGATCTTTTGTCGATCTGAACTTTATTAATTTATTTTTAAAAACTTTTTTGTTGACTGGTATAGTAAATTCAAAGTTTAGGAAATGGACAATGATTCCATTTTTTTTTTCCTAAGATGTAAATGTGACGGGGTATACTACCCAACGACCCTTACCTTGTCAGAAAACTATGACTTTTGAATAGTGGAGAAGTGAGATTGTGTGTCCTAGATATTGAAAATGTTTTGACAGTCACAGAAAGGGGATAGGTGGGTGTGTAGGTTTGGGATGTTAACAGAAAAGAGGGTCTAATTTGGTTTTATCTGCATGTGAGAAAATATCTGACCTAACATCTTACACTGTTGCAGCAGCGTCACATCCTCAACAGATTGGTTGAGACTTATAATTATAGTAGGACCCCCCCGATATGGAAGGGGACAATATGGTCCAAAGAATATGTATCTTTTTTCCCTAAGTGGTGGAAGCATATTCTCCGTCCACTGAGGCACTAACACCTTGTAATGATACTTTTCTTTTTGGGAAAAGACAGAACAAAGTCGCAAACAACCCTTTATGTTTGAATGAGAATAAGAACAATGGGTATATATTCTATTACCTTAGTGCTTATATTCTAATTATAGGTTAAAATTTCATTTGAGATTCTTCATTTTCTTAATAGTGTTTAGAAGGAAAATTTAAGTTAATACAATTTTTTTTATGTTGTATGACTTGCTATGAATGCTTTATATGTGTGGCTTCAGGATCTTTTTGGGACCTTGATGTCTACTAAACTTACAATCAAGGGAGATGTAGGGAGTCAACTTGAGCCTTTTGATGCAGAGGGAGGCGATGGTAATGGTGAGGATGGGGATGATGATGAAGATGGCGATGGTGATGGCGGGTTTGGAGAGGGTGAAGAGGAATTGTCTTCTGAAGATGGAGGGGATTATGGGAATAACCCCAACAACAATAAGAGCAACTCGAAGAAGGGTCCGGGAGAAGGTGCAGGCGCAGGTGGTGGTGCTGAGAACGGAGAAGATGAGGAGGATGAAGAGGATGGAGAAGGCGATGACCCAGACGAGGACGACGATGAAGACGATGATGATGATGACGACGATGATGATGGCGGTGAAGAGGATGAGGATGAAGTCGAAGAAGTAGAGAACGAAGATGAGGAAGAAGATGAAGATGAGGAAGCACTCCAGCCACCAAAGAAGAGGAAGAAGTGAGAATTAGGAGAAGAAAGAATTTAGGGCCTCCTCCTCAGAACAATGTTTCCCTATATGACTTGGTTTGTCTAACTTTCATGGATTATATATCTTAGCTTAAGGAGGAGGCCAATTTAGGTTAATGTTTCGTCTCATTTCCTTTGCACCATTAGAGTACTGTAAAACTCTGAGCTGCGGCCACAATTTAATCGAACAAAATGTGATGGGTAATTTAGCTACTCTTAATGAGCTTCTGTTAACATGTTATATTTGTTGCTAATTTCACTAAACAAAAATCCCCACTTTGTGGTCATGTTAAATGGTACTATATTAATTTACTTTGTGATCAATATTGCGACAATAATCGAATTGGCATGTGTTATCCTTACTCAAAATTCTTGAATTGAAGAATAAAATTAACATTTTTTCACATCAGAAAATTAGACTTATGCACCCCTACGTTCACACTTAAGCTCCAAGGACAATTTAAGATATAACTAAAGGTCACCAAGAGATTAATAATCTCATTGCCATCCAAACTTGGAGATTTGAATTGAGTCTTTATCTAATTTTCATATTAACTTTGTCTTATTGAAATGCACCTATAAAAGACTTACATGGGCAAAGTTTGTATTTTGCCTCCCTAATGCAAGGAGTGTTTCATTCAAAAATCACATATTCTTGAATAACAATTTACATAAAATTCGGACCAGTATTAAATCTGCTTCCAACTTTGGACATTAATAAGTTCCTTATAACTTGCTGGCAACCCCAGATGTTCCAATCAAATGGCAACAACTCTAAACCATGAATTCTCAAAACTTACACAAACAAAACCTTTGAGTACAATATTTATCAATGATTAAAAAAAAATGGTGAATTTCAAAATCGCGTAAGAATTCATGACAAACAAACCCTAGGAAGAATTGAGAATAGAAATTTTACACTCTTAACAACTGGAAGAAACATGTTACATGTAGGTGCAAAGTTGTCAAAATACACTTAGCAACAGATTTTGAGGTACATGATACTTGCAAAAATAATGAACAAAAAGGAGAGAACAGAGCATCTGGCAGTAAACATTTGGATTCTGCTAACTAAAATATCGATTTTCCTATTTTTGATCTCTAAAGAACATGAACGATGAGAAACATGTAAGCAATAGTAGCAGCATAGCGTAATCTCAGTCACACCAAACAAACCCACAAGACAACTGATAAATATAACACATCCCAACTACTCAATTTAATGTAAATCAACGACCCTTATTTGACACAGAGGCACATCGAAATACTCTCTCAATAAAGTACGCTAATACCTCTAAATCCAGTAACATAAAAGCTAAAATATTCAAAACTGAAAAAATGGTGATGAGAAGATTTGTACTAAAACAGGGGGAAGAGAATTAAAGCTTATAAAGATTGTTAAAATCTTGGGAACTTTAACCGACATTAAAAAATAGATGAATATTCTGAAATAGCTGAAAACTCTAATGAACTTGAGCTAAAAATAAAAACTGTCGCCATAATATACAAAAGGAAAGATGAGGATACTCATATCATGTTTGTTTTTAAAATTAATATTCATGTTCTTACACTCATATATAGCGGCTTCGTTGGGCTGAATCCTGTGCTTTTCGATGCAGGCATAGATTTTTAGAAAGAAGTTACCAAAAACAAATAAAATGTATATAGAAATAAACAAAATAAAATGGATTATGGAACTAAATGTCTGTGGGGAAAAAAAAAAAAAGACTTGTATAAATTCCATCTTGAAACCCTTCATAGAAGCCAAAAAATGCTCAACTTGATAATTGACCTCTGTTTCATACCAGACCAAATAAATGAATGTAGTTTAGGAAAAAAAAATGATAAAAAACTTAAGTCTTACAATACATCAAATTTTCAAATAGCACAAAGCTCGCTTTAAACCCAAAAACTGCCAAACCTCTGAAAAGGAAATCTCTTAGTTACTCATAAAACTGAGTTAGTTACAATTTCATATCCCAAAAAACTGATTCAACAAATCTATCTAAACCAAGCTTCAGACCACAGAAACATTTTAACAAGAATTCATAATCAGTGACTTCTGATACCAACCTTTCTGACACTAAGCTCTTGATTAACTTTTTGATACTAATGACTTCTACAAGTTAGCTTATGGTTTATTTTCTTTTAGATGAAATTTTCATGACTATATATGTGAAAACTGTTTAAAATATGGGAACTTCGCCAAAACCAGAGCAAAACAAAAGGAAAAAGAAGTCAAACTAACTCAATTGGCAGAAAATAGTGAAAGAGATGAGAAGTATTAATGATCTAACAACTACGAAAAGAGTAGCAAATGGAAAAGAGATTATACCCAGGATAACAGAGTAAATCCATAAACAAACCTCAAGCCAGATACATATATATATATATATATATACACATATATATAAAAGTAACAAAAAGAATAAATAAATCATAATGCAACATACAAATACTTAGTTTACTCCATTGAAATAAATAGAAAAAGTTCAAGACAAAGAAAGTCATGAAACAAGACAAAGAAAGAGGTAAGAGAAAAGAAAATTAATAAAAAAAAGTTTTAAAAAAAGGCAGAAAATGAAGTAGAAGAGAAAATGATCACCAAGTTCGGGCAGAGCTTGGCTAATTACAAAATTACGAAGCGTAAGAAAAGTTCACAAACTTCAAAGTTCCCATAGCAATTGACCCAGAACAAACTACTAGACAAACACTCCCAAATGTGGATGAATATCGATCCTCAAGCTCAGCTGGAAATCATCTGCAAATACAGAGTCCAGGCATGTAAAGAAAGTAAAATAACATAAATGATAATTGGCCTCTCAAACGAAAGTATTTTATAAAACTTTTTTTAGCCTAATGCTTATCACAGCAAAAATACTTGTCCACACCGTATTGACCATAATGAAAAAACAAAATAACAAATATGGACCAAAAACCAGGTTGGTTATTACTAACCATCCAATGTAAATGTTCTATGAACATTACAGACTAACGCACAGCATAAATAGAATCAGCAATTGTCACTTAAGCATGCAGCTAATAGGGGATTTAAGAAGATATTTTAATGTAGCAAAAGGCTGAAATTTTCGAAACGAAAAGCATGTTAAACACTTTCAAGCAGTAGAGATGATGGCAGTATCCACAAAAATCAAAATATAAAAAGATGTTAAATTAAGTACAAGACGAACATACCACTGCAAATAAATATGAAGATAGTGAAGAAAAAGATAGATTTTATTCAAAAATGAAACATTGTGGTTTCTCAAGTTTTAAGGGATCATTTACTCAAGAATAAATAGCAAAGAAAACAAAAACACCCAACAGACGTAAAAAAATAAAAAAATAAAAAAATACAAATATAAGTATCATATATTTGTGCTAGAAGCAGTGCAGGACCTGATCTAACACAAGCACTTGACAGATTTCAAAGCATTGGTTCAATGAAATGTTAAAGCCTGCTAGGGTACCGATAAGGAATACCTAATACAGTACATGCACACAAAGACCTGAAACTATTATTGGGAAACAATAAAAAGACACGAGTTTCTCATTGTGCTATGATTGTGGCTACCAAAACTTTTGCCATTCTGGCAGCAACACACTCTCAAACTTATAAAAGGAAGACACAACCAAGTTGCGATTAACATGAGAAATACTATTGAAAGCCCTACAACAATTATGTCTTATGCTACATGCCTAATCAAGCCCATATACATGATAAAACACAAGAAAATACCCTCTAGCTTCACGATGACAAATTCATGTATACAAACTATATAAATCTGATGTAAACAAAAGATAGGTAATCTGATTGGCAAGCCCCTGAAACAGATAGACTCTCAATTTGAAATTGGTCAAACTAGTGAATTTTCCTCAAATTTTGTTATGAATCTCACTCACGAAGGTCATCACTGACATGCCTCACAGTTGCACCACCAATGGGCAGCACAGTTAAGAACTTGCTACATTCTACACTAAACCAACAAACATTGCCACAGCACAAGCAATCAAGACTAAACACACACAACCACCTTGAATTCACAAAAAGAAGCAGATGAAAACCAAACAAACATAACAATGAATCATACCACATATACGAAGAATAACCAGTCAATGACCCAGGCGTCCCCTGCTTTCTAACTGACGCATTAGGATAAACAGGCGGCAACCCCTGAGCGGTCCCATATGCCCCTAACATCGACGAATCCACCCCTCCCAAACCACCCATTGTCGTCATCACGGGATTAATCAACCCCGCTCCATAAACCGCCGGATTCATCACTACAGGCGGATGCTGCTGCCCGAACAAGGCCAGATTTTGCGCTGCAGCCACCGCAGCCAGCCCCTGCAACGAAACCTGACTATTCCCAACAACATTACTATTAACATTACTATCACTATCGATATTACTACTACTACTAGCATTACCCCTGTTTTTTGAATCTGTTGCCTTCTGGCAATGTAATTGGTGTCCTTGAAAGAGCTTGTGGGGCTGCTCCAACACCCTCCTGGCAGCCTCCACTGTCCTGTAAACAAAAATCGCGAAACCCCGCGATTTGCCTGTGTTGATATCAAAGCCTATAGGGCCCGTCTCAATCTCTCCGAATTGCTCAAAAAAGGACCTCAGACTCTCCTTGTCAACGTCTCTCTGCACATTGCTCACATATATCTTCCTCTCCCCAACGGAGGAGGAGGGCCCGGCGGTGGGGCCCACCGAGGCCAGCTGGCACGACACCATCCGGTTGTTGATCCTTCGCTGTGGGGTCTTCAGAGCCCTCGCCGCCGCCTTCCGGGTCCTGAAGAGGACAAAGGCGTAGCCTTTCGACTTCCCGGTGGCCTTGTCGGTGACCACCTTGCACTCCTCGATGTCGTCGGACGAGGAAGAGAAGGCGGAGACGACGGCGTCGCGGGTGGTGTCCCAGCCGAGGCCGTGGACGAAAACCTTCCGGTGGGAGACGTCGCCGTCGGCCATCTCGATGACGCGGTCGTAGAGGGCGGGGTCGTCGGCGGCGGCTGCGGAGATGAAGTCCATGAGCTGCTCCTTGGTGTAGGGTTGGAGGAGGGAGATGAGGTCTTCCGGCTCGGAGTCAGACCCGGAGGCGGATTCGGAGTCGGAGGAGTCAGATTGGGATTCGGATTTGGGTGGGGGGTAGTCAGGTTTCTTGGAGGGGTGGTGGGGGGGTTGTTTCTTGAGGATCTTTTTGGTGGGCTTCGTGTTGTAGAGCTTCAATTTCTTGGCCTTTTTGTTGGATCTGGTCATCTTCGTCGTTGTCTTTGGTTCCGACACTGATTCTTTAGGGTTTTAGCGGCAGCAACAAGGACGAGGAAGAAGAAGAAAGGATCCAAGTAGATAATGGACTTTTTTTTTTTTAATTCGTTTTTAAGAGTTCCTCAATCCTGGTTCATAATACATTATGCAAAATAAATAAATATATATACACATATACATGTACATAAACATATACATATACGCACACTTTATTTCAATACTCACTCCTCATCGTCATTTGGCTGCTGGTGCCGTTGGCACCAGCAGCTCCCACACCTTGTGTTGGCATGGGTTCGACGCCCGCTGCATCCAAAATATATATATAATATAATATAATATAATATATAATAATGATAATATAATACTATAATACTAATGATAATTAATTAATTAATCTTCCACCAATTGTGTGGGTCACTCTTCCATCCAAGTGTGGGTCTCCCCTCCACCTCCGTGTGAGTCGCTCTCTCCCAATTGAGAGTAGTCCCTCGAGCCATGCCATCAGCGTCATATCTCGGTTCAATGGTTCCGGATGCCCCCTGAGTTTGTCTCAATACAGTTGTTATATTCAAAAATAATAATAATAAATACTCACTCCTCGTTGCCACTACTTGCTGCGTGAGGCAGCGAGAGAACTTAAAAACTTGGCGAAGGGCAAAATTGGTAAAAGGTGTAAAACAGTTAAAAAAAAAAAGAAAAAAACAAATATCCTAAAGAAAATAAGTAATTCAAAATAATAAAAATGATTAAATTGTAAAAAGACACTTGGTTTTTTTTTTTTTTTTTTTTTTGAAATAAAGGGAAACAATGAAGGGCATTTTTGTCTAAAGGTGGAAAAATTTAGGGGCATTTTAGGACTAATATTTTGGAAACCTCTCTCTCGTCAGCCAAATCCCCTTCCTCCCAATTCTCATATTTTCTCATCTTCTTCACTTCTCTCCTTTCTCTATCTCCACATCTTGATTTCTTTCTTCTTTTTCTTTCGATCTCTGTGTCTATGGGTGTTAAACGACATGCAAAGATGACAATGAAGAGCAAATTTGGAAGAGATGAACAATAGCAAGGGTGACAGTGATGAATGGATCCGGGTTGATAAGCCCATCAAACTCAAATTGGCAATGAATCAAGTGACTAAGCAAAAAGAGATAAAGAATATAGCAATGAATCCAGTGATTGAGCAAAAGTTTTGTTATTGGTCGTGTTCTCCATCGCGGCTATGATCGATGACAATAAGTGAGTTTTTTGTTGATGGGTTTTATGAATATATATGAGTTGTTGATGGGTTTTGTGGATCGACAACAAGAGAAGAATAAGAGTGACTTTTTTGGTTTTCTTTTCTGATTAGGTGAGTTAGGCCAAGTTAGACGGAGTTGTCACCTCTGGTAGGCAAAACTTTTGATCTAGAGGTTCTCAGATCGATGAAGTGTCAATCAGTAAGAACCGGGTGAGCATTCAGCGAAACTCGCCAAGTTATATATATATATATAACTTGTACAGTCATTGCCTCCTAACTTTCAAACCAATTAAATTTATCCATTGCATTTGAATTGAATAAAAAAAACAATTTGTTTTATGATAAATAATACAATTGATGAAATTTATTAGTTCATTCTAAGTTTTTAAAGTTAGAATGTACTAACTATAAAAACATTACATACATATATATCTTAGCCCTACTATCGGCTTCCTAGACACTAGCAACCTATAAAAAGTCATATAATGGGATGAAATATCTTGCCAGATTGGTACTGATTAAAGACATTCTGACGTTTAAATTAGTAAACTTAATTAAAGGCATATAAAAAGTAAATTGACAAACAAATACTCCCTTTCCAATTGATATATCAAATGTCAACATAAATTTGATTGAAATGATTTTATTTAATTAACTGGCACTAAAAAAAAAAGCAAATTATGCTTGCTATTAGCAGAATGCTATTGTAAGAACAAGGCTAAAAATGGATTGAGTGTTTGATTAGGTAGAATGATGGTAGCTTCTTATTTTCCCTCCCTTTTTTATTGAACTAATGGCCTCCCTTTTATAAGAGAGTATCTGCTTATTCATGTGTAGTAGTATGCTCTTAAGTCAAAGGACATGATCCATTATCTTAGCCTTGGCTTGACTTGGTCACATTTGACTACGTCAAATGATATTTGCAAATTTTAGCCTCCAGGCTCCAATCGAGCTGAAATTGGTATTAGGCTATCATTTCGACAACTAATCAGTAGGCTCAAAGTCATTCACACTAGCGATTGAGCCAAACTAACTTGCGCTTACAATTTTGACCACTATAGTGTGTCCTTCACTCCTTTGGTCAACATTGTCGGTCGAAAGAGTGCACGACGACTAAAGACTAGATTTCTTGTATCGAATTGATCTAATTGTTTAATTATCTCACCATATCGTTACATTAAACTAACGCGTCAAAATTGCAATCTATTTGCTAACCACCCAGAGCGGCTAAAGGAGGATGAGCACATCATTCAAATGTTTATGGATTCTTAACCCTAATGTTACAACCACTCACATAGGACGTCACAGGTTGCATGTGCCAACCAAATTGTAGCGCCTCAATTATCATGTAAACCAGTGAATGCATGTCATGTGTCTTTAAAAACTTTTCTTTTTTTTCGTTCATTTTATCCTCCTTTTTTTTTTTCATGTTTAGAACTTAATATTTGCAATTTTTCAAGGTTTACACTTTGTTTTACATCGGAAACTCGTGGAAGTCTTTAACCAAGTAAGTTTTTTCCTTTTTTATTAGTTTTTCAATGATTTCTTACTCCTAATTTATTTTAAAATTCATTTTCTTGTAAGAACCCTTCTCTATGACTTGTTCTAGAAATTTTTTAATTTCTTGTTTTGTATCTTTTGCAGTTCTATGTCTAAACCACTTTTTTATCTTTAAAATATTTTTAATTCATTAAATGCTTATTCATGCCACCACTGTAGATTCAACCCGCATTTTACTAACCCTGACTTAGGTTTAGAGTTAGGTCAAGTACTAACATTTAGGTTTTTATATGTTTGACAGCTATAATCAAATACTAAACCCTGATGTAATAATCGATGTAAATACAAGATGTCAAAGTCAAGCTCACTTTTGTTGTATGAGGAGAGGATATTGGGTCTCGAAGACAAGAAGTTGGACGAATCGATTGCCTATAAGGGAGATATCACATAGTACACCTGTTCCTAGGTGATCCTGATGAGTTAATCCTTCCAATAAGAATGGTCAAGGGCTCACCTTGGAGTAAACAAAAGGAATCAATCCTAACTCATACATCTAAGGATCGACCATCAACTGCTATTATAATTGTCCAGGGTTCAACCTTGAACCAACCGTTAACAAGTCATCCAATAAACATTTTGAAAAGCAATGTTCGTAGTAAACTTGTGGTGGATGACATTGCCAGCCCAAGGTGTAGGTATAAAGATTCAATTGGAGTTGGGCTTAAGACTCCTTATGGTAGCGAAAAGGCAGATTGGGTTATCTCTAGTTGGATGATTTTTTATGAATTATCTTTCAAACTTGGATTTTGTTTTCCAGTATTTAGATTAGCCAAGAAAGTTCTAGAACATTACAAATTTTCCCTTAACCAACTGATGCCTAACTTTTAGAGGTTTATCCTTGCTGTCAATCACCTTTGCAAGTTCAAATAGATCAAGTTCACCCTCGTTAACCTATTTTACTCTTATTATCTGAAAGAGAGTAATAGGGATCATGGTTGTTGCACATTTTGCCTTCAATCAAAAAGGCAACATCTAGTGACTGAGTTAACCACTAATGACCTCAATTGGAAGAATAAATATTTCCTCATGAAAGGGAAATTAGTTAACAAAAATAGTAAAATCCCATTTGCTTGAAAAATTGTGGGTCCATTTGTTTAATGTTGAACGTTTTTATCTATTCCTAATTATTTCTTACTAATTAATCTTGTTTACTTGTGCAATCAACACTAATGTAGCTCAAGCAATCAAGGGACTGCATTGCGAGGAAAGGACTCAGCAAATATTGAAACTCCCTAAATGGAAAGAAGTTGAAAAAGACTACTAGTCGAAATGTCGCTAGAAACCTATTGATTGAAGAGGTACTTGTTGTCCCTTAGTTAAGTTAATATCTCATCTTATTTTAAAAAGATTAAGTGTAAAAAAATCTTCGGTGGGGTTAAGGGTTCTTAAAACCTATTTCTCACATTAAACGGATAGTCGTAGAATAAATTATATCGACTCTCACAAAGCGCATTCGCAATCCTAATGATGTCATGGCTCATAGAAGAAAAAGAATAG
Source organism: Litchi chinensis (assembly GCA_019925255.1). Classification (NCBI taxonomy): domain Eukaryota; kingdom Viridiplantae; phylum Streptophyta; class Magnoliopsida; order Sapindales; family Sapindaceae; genus Litchi; species Litchi chinensis. The sequence goes on from CM034471.1 coordinate 23,302,289, forward strand.
CCAAATCAATGAGTAAAAAGTCAACAATTGATTTAGCAGCTTATGCTTTAACCTTTGTTGCAAAATTGTCAATCCCTTTTATCCCAAAGAAGACTCCTACATAACAACCTTTCAAAAAGAGGGTTTAACAAGATGAGGTCTGTTTTGTAGAGAAGCTAACTGAAAGCACTCGATCCTATATCTCTCTCGAGTCCAGGAGGATTTCATGAAAACTGAGATTTTTCTTATTAAAATCTAGAATTTAATGAAAATCATTTATAAAAATCATAGTAAATTTTATAATTTCTTTATAAATATAAATTTAATAAATAAAAAAAAAATTACATTTCTCACGTTGGACCTATATACTTGATATATAAAATATATTCATAAAATATATAGAAAGATATTTCATTTCCAAAAGTATTCTTGAAATACATTTATAAAATCTGATTAATTAAAATTAATATATACTGATGTAAAATATTTTTACTTAAAAATAATATGAATGCATTTGGTTATCATCATGTTGTCTTTCTCATGATATGCACTAATTTGCATAAACTTACGATGGATACCCGAAAAAAAATAGTATTATAAAAGAGTAAGCGCTAACACTTTGTGACTAGATATAACTTTTTAAAAATATTTTTATTAAAATTAAATGTATTGCTGATAATGATAAATAATGCTTATTTCATAATAAAATTGTAACTTTTATATAAATTATTTATATAATAATATAATCTGTAAAATTTTTATGGAATTTCTCTATAGAATTTGATTTTCTATAAATCTCTATATGTACTGATCAAACTCAACACATAATCTCTGTAATATGAAAATTTACACCAATTAGTATACAAGAAAATTTGTCATACGTGATAAAGATACTCAACACACACGCAGAGCGAGAGATAAAATCTATCATACACGTATCGGGCGACTCTATGACCTCATAGACATCTATCATATACATGTTGGACGACTCTCTCAGACTTACATATGTGAAACTTACTTGACTGTTAGAGGGGAGGGTACAGTGCTGATATTCTTAAAATCTCATTTCATTCGTTTCTTAACTCAAATAATTTTCATATGCAAATTTGTATTATTCGATTTCTAAAAAAAAATTATAATTATTGATAATAACTATTCTAAAATCAAATCATAAATCATAATACATAATTAATAAATCAATTAACTAATTAAATAATTTTTTTCTAATAACAATTAAATAAATGAAAACTGAAATTTAAATAATTTAAAATAACTCAAGTAAAATGAAATAAACAATCCAAAAAATTAATTATTTAACAAATAATTTATTTAAAATAATTCATAAATAAAAAATCTAAAATTATAGATAACGATAAACAATTAATTCAATTGAAATAAAAACAATTCACTCGTAGAACTTCTTTGCTCAAATCTGACTCTAAAACGAGTTTTTATCTCATTTATCATAATTCTGAATTCACTCTAAATTACATAAAACTGAATTTAGAACTTATGAAAAAATTAACTAATTTTCTGGATTTCAAATTTCTTTAAAATAGAATAACTTATTTAGATAAATCATATTCTCAAATGTTTTGTTCACTCATCTGGAACCCTTTTCCTTTTTCTCTTCTTTTCCTTCTTCTTTCGTCTTCTTTTCTAGCCAGTTTTCGTTCTCAGTCCTACTTCTGATGTACTCATCCAACCATATATATATATATATATATGATGGTTTCAATCACTTTCTTCTATGCTTAAATTGCTTATCACGCCTAGAAGTGAAACATCTGTCTCAATTTAATTAAAAAAATGCTACTCAGATATGAGGCCAACATGTTTCTGTGTTCTCTTTAATATATATATTCTACTTTTGCTTTTCAATTTGTGCATGGTACCTACTTTTGTCTTATTCTCCATATAACTTACCTCATTCTTTGTCTTACACGCTAAGCCTATGCTTTTCTTTTATTTCTATCCTCTCCGCCACTAACTCCTAACTCATTTTATTATAATAAACTTACCACAATGCTCTTTCTTTGGTCCGCCACTCACCAAATTTCAATTTCAATGTCAACAATTTTTTTTTTTAATTATTTTTTTTTAAAACCCACGGCCCATTTGTCTTTTGCAATTTTAGACTTTTTTTTTTTTTAACATTTTGAGAGCCAGTCGCATGGCTTACTTGTCTATATTTCATTTAAAATTTAGGTTTCAATTAATCTCTTGGATTCGTTAGGATTTAGGTCTTACACAAACTTCTTCATTTCATTCCAGTTGCTTTTTATTCACTGATCCTAAAGAAGCAGTCAAAAAAATTTACTTCTTCCTGTAGATGACAAACTTTACCGCAAGATGAAGCTTCTAGAGATAATTGATTATGAGTTGGCTCATACTTTGAAGGTAGAATCCCTTTGCAATAACTTTTTCCTAGCAAAGTAGGATGCGAGGAAAATAAAAATGAAGTCAAAGAGCTGATGAATAGGGTCAAGGAACTTGAATTAGAGAAAGCCAAAGATAAGCTATCAGTCATAGCTTTTGGCGATCAAGATGTCATCTTGGAGGAGGAGTTGAATTAATTAGCAGCAGAGTTCGCTACAGAAAAATGGAGGTTAGAAGAAGAGTTGACGTCGACTAAGCTAGAGCTGGAAGAGAGGAATGAAAAATACAATCAATCACCAATACTATTATCATGAAGACTTGTGCTACAGTTATAAAGGAGTTCAAAACCGAAAAACAAGGGAATTGGAACCCAAATCGAGCAATTACTAATTGGGAGGAGCTCCAAAAATACTTGAAGTCGAAGTTGAAGAAAGGAGACAAAGGTTATCACAGAAGAAAATACAAGAATCTACTGATGCTGACGATAGTCGAATTGTTGAGAAAGTCACCAATTAGTGGAATTACATGAAACTCCCTATTAATGAACGATTTGTAGCCTTTCGATATCAAGATTTATAATAGTATTTGTGGTTTTTAAACTATTACATTAATTGGGTACTTTTGAATGATATTGATTTTTCGTAATTGTTGATCGATTTCTTACTGTTTAATCACTCTACTTATAAATTTGAATATTTACAATTGAATGTGATTCAAATTTTTATCGCGAAGTAATTTAAATTATCCATGAGTGGGTCGATTCTTATGTCGACCATTCAAACGATTCATGGTTTTTCAACACTTTATTTTGTGAAAGTGGATAAAAATTGACACTCCTATCAAGTGTATTATTACTAATTGGAACATTTTAAATGAAATTTGTGAAGTATGTTTTCTACGGTCTTTGAAGTAGAGCTTGGTTCTACTATTAGTTTCCTAGGCACTAGCAACCTGCAAAAAGTCAAGTAATGAGACAAAATATCTTGACATCGGCTTGGTACTGGTCAAAGGCAATCCAACGCTCAAATCAATAAACTTAATTGTAGACAAATAAAAAAGTAAATTGACAAATAAATACTCTCTTTCCAATTAATATATCAAATGCCAACGTAAATTTGATTGAACTAATTTAATTAATTAGAACTAGAAAAAAAGAAAATTATGCTTGGGATTAACATAACACTATTTAAAGAATAAGGCTAAAAATAGGTTGAGTATTCAATTGGGCGGAATGATGATAGCTTCTTATATTTTCCCCTTTTTCGTGAACCGATGGCCTCCGTTTTATAAGAGAGCATCTACCCTTAATGAGCAGTAGTATGCTCCTGAGACTAAGGGACGTGATGTATTGATCCTAGCCTCAGCTTGACTTGCTCCCATTTGACCAAATCAAGTGACATTTGAAAATTTTACCCTCTAGGCGCCAACTATGCTAAAATCGGTATTAGGCTATCACTTAAGCGACTAATTGAACCTCAGTAGGCTTAAAGTCATTCATACTAGCTATTAGACCAATGCAGATGTGGACTTACAATTTTGACCAATATATATACATATATATATATATATATCAATCATACTTTCATAATCATTTATTTTAGTTATTTTTTTAAAAAATTAATTATTAATCTATTTATTTAAAATCTTCTATAAGGTTCACAAATATTTATGTTCTTTTTCAATATTTTCATAATAAATAATACTAAACATCTCATCTTGTATTTCAACTTTAATTTTTATGACTGAACACTTATTAACGATTGTTTACCTCACTGGTGTAAAAAAAATATTCATTCACTAGTTACATTGGGATCAATTTGAGATACAAAAGGTAAAATATTTTTTTTTTTTTTGAGAATAAAAGGTGAAGTGTCATTATTGTTCATAAAAATAACAAAAAGTTACTAAACGTTATCGTTAATTACATTACAACTCACCACACTTTACTTTCTTGGTCTCATTTCACATTTTTAACTTAGAATAAGTTCAGCAAACTGTAGCCGAAGCATAAAAGGAATCTTTTATTTATTTTGAATACTTACCGACAGTGTGTACACGTAATTCTTCAACTACAAAACTCCAAGTTGCCCCTTGTTTATCGTCATAAAATACATACAACTCATTGAGAGAGTTCTAAATTTATATTGAGATTAAAAAAGGTAAGATACAAAAAGTGAAATATCATTATTGTTCATAAAAATAACCAAAAACCTCTAAACTTTATCCTTAATTATATTACAACTCACCACACTTCACTTTTTTGGTCTCATTCAACATTTTTAACACAAAATAAATTCAGCAAAATGTAGCCAAAGCATAAAAGGAATCTTTTATTTATTTTGCATACTCAGCAACAGCGTGTACACGTAATCCTTCCACTATAAAACTCCAACTTGCCCCTTGTTTATCATCATAATTAAAGCACACACAACTCATGGAGAGAGTTCTAAATTTATAGTGAGAGAAAAATGTTTTCAAACTACTTAAAGTGTGGAAGAGGTTGCCAGCAGGAGCTCTGATATGGTAGAAGGATAGGTCCATATAAACGTAGTAAATGAAAAGGAAATGAAGAGTTCTCCAAAGTACCGAGCCAAGGAAGATCTTCAAGGCGAGCCAACATTCTACAATGGGCTTTGAATTGTTGTGGTCAGGACATCACGAACGATGCAGACAAGCTGGACATACCACAATAAACTGTCGAGCTTCTGTAGTATACATGAGGGTTTTTAACAAATTGTGCAGCTTCTGTAGTGCATAAATTATTATTCATATGGGTGCAATATATATTGTGACTCAATATCTACACTAACCACATCGGTTTTTAGTCATCAAGTTCAAATGACTCCAGATCCATTGCGTTCAAATGAATCATACTATATGCATTACAATTTTTGGACAATCTGTTAATAGCCTTCATGTATGCTATAGAAGCTTGACAGTGCATTGTGGTATTTGCAGCTTGCCTGTATGTTTCAAAAATTGGAACAAGAAGAACGAAGAAGAGCAGACGGAGGTAGATGTTGGGTTTTTTAAATTATTGAACTTAATTATGTAATTATGCTCTTATTAAATTGCATCTAGTGTTGTCGTAAAGCCTACAAAATTTATGCCAATTTGATCAATTAAATGCTTTTAAATGAATTATTGTGTTGAATATATCAGTCTAGTATTTAACTACAAAATACATGTATTTAATAGTATTATGCATTTCCATGGAGCCCCATAAAACTTGTGCTGAATTTGCTATTGATTACAATTTCTCATTGCTCAGCATCTATGACATGCTCCCTGACGGGAAAAATCGATTTTGGATTTAACGCGGAAACATGGATTTAAAAAAAAAAATCCAAATAAAAATATATCTGATCGATGCTAGTAATAATAATTCAATAATTAAATTAATAAGATCAAATTTTACCTTGCATGATAATTGAATTGATCCATTTTGATTTGTAAATTCTTCACCACCCGATCTTCCTTGCTATGACTCTTCACAAAAGAAACTGTGTGTGGGCACAATCTCGAAGAATCAAATTATCAAATCTTTTTATAAAAGATTATTATGTAGAAATCAAAAATAATTTTCTTGATTTTTTTTTAGATGAGGTAATTTGGTGTTTTTAATTAATGAAAGTTTTTGGTTCAAGTAGCCAAAAATTCTCTCTTTTAGTTACCAACATAAAACACCCTTTTTATAATGGTAAGTTAGAGTTTTTCAATTTAACAAGGAATACAATTTCCTATTTAAATTGGAAAACATAGTTCATATCCAATATGGAATCAAATTCTTTATTGGTCTAGAACTCTTTACTTTTAATTTAATATGAAATCTAATTTCTATTAAAACTTCTTTAATTTAATTTAATATGGAATCTAATTCCAATTAAATTAAATTACCATTTCCATTAATTAAAAGATTTTTCATTAAATTAAATGATTCTAAATCATAAATAATTTAATGACACCATTTTAAAAATTGAACCCATAATCTCTACAGATAATTAAATAATTAACACTTAATTAAATAATTACATATATTTAAATAATCAAATTATTTAAATAATTCGTGAACATATCTATAAAATTTATATGTGACATTAATAATTGGACAATCCAATTATATTCTTTCATTTGTTTCTTTACGTGGTTGTGAGCTAGCAAGGGGACCAAATTGACCTACAATTTGAGCTCCAATAATATCGAATTATTAATTAAACTCTTTAATTAAATAATTCACTATTATTAACTTTAGAGTTACTCCACTAAAAACCCAAGGTTGCACTCTCAAGATTGTAGATGTTTTACACAATCTGAATTTTCAGTGTCCATCGATTTAATCATTTCATATGGTTCGATCCTCCACAAATAGTTCATAATTAGAGCTAGGTCATTAAAGTCCATTATACCTCTCTAATTATATCTTATTCCAATAAGTACCATTGATTCTCTAATGAACAATATATTCATAACAACTTATAAACTTATCTTTCCGTTTACTCATAAATAAAAAGTCGAGTTCTCTTATTGTTCAAGACCTGAATCAACACTTTAAGGGAACTACTTATCTACTTCTCACAAGAAAGAGTGGATTCCATTATTGTGTAGAATGTTCCCAGCCATTTATTAAATCACATCTCCAAAGTACGAAACTTATTGACCGTAAATCTATAACAGTCTCACCCATGTAAATAAAAAAATATGACTCAACAAATAGGAGTCCATAAAACACTCAAGATTAAGATCAATCCATATATGATCATCTAGTTGATAAATATGAATTTCTTTGTTTAACGGATATTAATAAGAAATTCATTTTATCGTGGTCCAGTCCTATATAATCTCTATTATATAAGGTGCCTCCATTTTCATGTCGCCACATGAACAATCTCGGATAAGATCATCGCATCAAATACAAAATGGACCGCAATTGTAGATTTACCACAAACAAAATACCCAACTTTGTTTGCTTTCTACGGACTCTTTAGATTACTGATATTAAATTAAATCCTCTTGTATATAACACTTATATACTTAGTTTGAGACTACATAAGTAATCATGGATATTACATGATATTTGTATGAAGCAAACATTTCATAAATGCACATAAAAATAAATATATTTTATTTATTATTTAATTTAAATGTTTACAAATTACAAGCTTTTAGGGCACATAACTCTAACACTCCCAAGTGGCTTCTTCTGAAGAGTATTATATCATTTTCAATTGTCAAATGCAAATTATACTGTTGAGAAGGATTATGATTCTCTCTCATGTTGATTTTTGTGCTAAGCACAAAAAGTTAAAAGATAAGACATAATACTTGAAGATAATAAAAGTGAAAAAGACAAAAAGGATTTATCTCAACGATTGATGATCTATGTCATTACATTTTTTATGCTCAACGCAAAAATCAATATAAGAGAGGATCATAATTCCATTGAGAAACCAATTAGTAAGTCAAATTGATGGATAGTGTTTTAGTTCTTCAAAATAAAAACATATCACATCCTCTCTTAGCTTATATGGCATGTTTTCATGTTTATGGTGGGGCATTTGAGTCTCATAATACACATTTAGTTTTAAAATATACCTACAAAGCTTTTGTATGCTGATATTACAAACAAGTGTTGAAAATTTTCTCTCTACCTATTGTTGGAATTGATTTTGAGTTATACATTTAGTTTGTGTTAGGTATATAGGATTGTATTGAATTATTTTTAAAAGATAAGATATGGTTGGTGCGGTTAGGATTGTAATAAAAATAGACCTACCCTTGTTGGATGTAGTATGGAATTGAACAAAAATAATTGTATTTTATGCTTAATACCATGTGAGATTGAATGTTATACAACTAAATAAATAATAACTTTAATAATATAAATTGTTTCCTTTAAAAAAATATAAATATTTTAAATTAATTCTAAAAATAAAATTATTCTGTATTGTTACATGCATTTTTCGGACTCACTAAATAGGCTAGTAAAAACCCAACTTTGGCCCAATAGAAGGCCCAATAAAGTCAACCCAATATGAAGACCCATCAGACAAGGCCCAGATTTCAACTCCAAATCTAGCGAGCTCTACAGCTCGTCCCAGCAATTTTCTCAGCTCCCAGCAATAAGCTCGTCTCACAGCAAAGTTGTAGCTCGTTCCACGGTTCACCATACGCATAGCTCGCTATTCGTTGAACAGCGAGACCCAGCTCGAGGTCGCTATAGACAGTCGGCAATTTGTTCAGAGTGCAATTAATGCAATATCTTCCAAAACAGACAATTATCTAATCCAATTGTGATTCTCTCACCAGATATGAAAGTTAATTCAAATTCAAACTCAGTCAACATTATCTCAAGATATTTGGGTTAGTTTCCTGATTTTATTCTAACTGATTAGAAAGTGTAATTAATTCATGATTCTCTTCCTATTTCATTATTACCAGATTGATACTATCTCTTCCTCTATAAATAGAGGCTAAAACTATTGTAACAGATATACAAGAAATAATATACTGTTACTCTACAGAATTTGAGAGAGACAGCCGTGGACGTAAGCGCACTCGCTGAACCACGTTAAAAATCATTTGTTCCTCTGTTTGTTCTTGGTTCTTTATTGTTTTTTCTCGATTCCTGTGTTATCTCACATTGATTGCAGGTATTGGGTATTGAATACTCGTCGACTGAATTTTAACGTCGACATGTATATTATAAATTAAGTTATAAGCTCTTTAAATTCATTTTTTTAATAACAAATAAAAGACTATATGGTTATTTTAAATAAATTATTATTAATTTTTAATTTTAAACTAATATAGGAAAATCATACTAAAAAAGTGATATGGGAAAATGTCATTTGTAATATTATTTTAGTATAATATATTAGATATTTCATATATAAATTAGTTAACAAGACAAAAGAATAAGAAAAAAATTCTAAAAAAATAAAATGTGAATTAGCCCTCCCCTTTGTGGTAGGATTGATGAATCCCACCATAGTAGAATTAATTATTTGTTTGCATAAGATTGGATTGGAGTTTGGCTAGTCCCACACAAACACAAATAAGGGATTGAACTAAGATTAGTCTCAATCCTAGTCTAAACCTATCAAACAAATATACTTTGATGTTTAATTTTGATAGATCTTAACACATTGTTAACCATTTAGTATCAAATTTAATTTAAAAAATATATAATAAGATCAGATTAGTGTTAAGGTTAAACAAATTTTAAATAGAGCATAAGTGATTTTATTATATCACAATTAACTAAAAAATAAATAAATATCAATGATATGCTCAAGATTTCCTTAATTTTAAGGTATCAAATAGAGCAAATAAAGATGAGATATTATCCAAAATATAAAGAAACTATCTATATGTCTACAATATTTCGTTGATTTTTTATATTAGTTAATTTCAAAAAAGAAAATTTTATTTTAACAATTTATTTATTTTAAATTTTCAATATTGTTTAATAGATATTAATGTTTTCTTCAATATTTTAATGAGTAATGCTACATCTCTCACATTGTATTCCAACTTTGATCCTAATTCATGATCTGTCAATTGATGAATGAACAATTATTGATGGTTATTTATTTCACTTGAAAAATATATATATATTTGACACATCATGAATTAGAAGTATACAAAAGGTGAAATGTGAAATGTCTAGCATTATTATTCATAAAAAAGAACAAAAAACCAGCAAACTTTATCCCCATATATAATACAATTCACCACTCTTTACTTTTTTCTTGTCTCATTTAACATTTTTAACCTAAAATAAATACAACAAAATGTAATTGAAGAATAAAAGGAATCTTTCATTTATTTTGCACACTCAACAACAGCGTATACATGTAATTCTTAAATTATAAAACTCCTCCTCCTTGCTCTTTTTTCTTATCACAAAGCACACACAGCTCATAGAGAGAAAAAAGTTTATATTGAGAGAAAAAGGTTTTCAAACTATTTAAAGTATAGAAGAGATTGTCAAAAGGAACTCTGATATAGTAGAAAGATGGACCATATAAACGAAGTAAATGAAAATGAGATGAAGAGTCCTCCCAAATACCATGCGAAGATGGATCTTCCACACTAGAAAGGCTACATTTCGATATGTGTACTAAACAAGGAGAGCCAACATTCTTTGATGGGATGTTGAATTGTTTTAATCAGGTCATTGTTCATTACAAGAAATTCTATCATGACAACATTAAAAAGACAACATGCATGAAGTTTATATTGACATAGATCACATATAACAACGTACAGAGAATGCATGTTTTGGATGGGGTTTACGACAACATGCAAATACATGTTGTCGAAGGTAAAGTACATACGACAAAATAAACTTTTAGCAACATGCAAGGCTATACATTGCTAAAAACTCACCTTAAAAATCAAACTTTTAGTAAATATAGGGCTTCATGTTGTTACAACCTACCTTTTAACAATGCATTATGTTGTACGTTACTAAAATTTACCTTTTAGCAACGTGCAGGGTTGCATGTTATTAAAGGATAGGTTTTTAGCAACATGCAACCTTACACATTGCTAAAGGTTTTTTTTCTTTTTTTTTTTTTTGTCTTTTTTAGTAATGTACAGTCTTATATGTTGCTAAAATGTAAGATTTAACAGCATGCAACTACATGTTGCTAAAAACTTACCTTTTAGCAATATGTAGTTTTAAATTTACATAAATAAATTTGATTTTGAAATTTATTTTATTTAATATCATAATGACTAATCACATGCTATCTCAAACGTAAAAATATAATTATTCTTTGTCAACATTGAATGATGAAGACAAGATGATCATACTATAGCAAAATGTCGAGCTTCTTTAGTATATGTGAGGACTCTTAATGAATTGTCCAGCTTCTATCGTGCATAAATTTTGACTCATATTGGCATAACATATATTGTGACTCTACATCCACACTTGTTACATCGGTTTTTAATCATTTAGTTAGATTGACTATACATCTATTGTGTTCTAATGAATCACAATATTTGCACTATACTAGACAATTTATTAAGAGCCTTGACGTATTCTACAGTAGCTGGACAATGTGTTGTAGTAAGTCTAACTTGCTTCATCCTTTAGTGTTTCATCAATAGCAATTCACTAGCCTATTGAAGAATGTTGGCTTTCCTTGTATAGTTCACATGACGAAACACGCCTTTGTAGTGTAGAAGATCTTCCTTGTCAACGTATTTTGGAAAACTGTTCAATTTCATTTTTATGTACTTCATTTAGAGCGACCCATCCTTCTAATAGATCATAGTTCCTTTCAACTCCCTCTTCCATACTTTAAAGAATTGAAATATGTTTTTCTCTTAATGTAAATTTAAAACCCTATCTATGAGTTGTGTGCACTTGGTGATGAGAACAAAGGGTCAAGCGGATTATAGTTGAAGAATTATGTGTACACCCTGTCAATGACTATGTGAAAACGAAAATGAGTTTTTTCAAGCTTAGCTTACATTTTGCTAAATTTATTTTGAGTTGAAAAGATTAAATGAGACAATAAAATAGTGAATGATGGTGAGTTCTTTATAAATAAGGATAAAATTCAATGGTTTTTTGCATTTATGAAATTATCGAAATGCATGTTAATAAAAATCGAAATGCATGTTGATGAATTGGGGATCATGATGATGATGATGATAATGTTGGTGACGAATTAAGGATGGTTTTGTTGAAATTTTGATGAACTGGTGATGTAGTGATGATGGTGGTGAAGAAGAATTGGCGATAATTGTTTTTATAATTAAATTAAAAATATTTATTATATTAATTTTTATATTTAAAATAATAAAATTTTGATTTTAAATTTGACTTGAAGGGCATTTTAGTCTTTTGACATCTTTTATCATTAACCGGTATGATTTAAATATAGTTGATTGCTCGTAGGGACATTTGTGTTAGGTTTTTAGAGTCTCAAGGGACATTTGTGTCATTATGATCAAATCTATTATGTTGATGTAATTTTATCAAACTTCAGGAAGATTTGAGTAATTTTCTTCTAATATTAATGGCTCGCAATGCCGGCGTCGTGTAGCTACTGTTGGCACAGTGCGAAGGTCGGTTGCAAATCTATACAATACTTTAGAAATCTTGAAGAACCCATAACAAGCAAGTCCAGGTGGTGTAGTTGGTTATCACGCTAGTCTCACACACTAGAGGTCCCCGGTTCGAACCCGGGCTTGGACATACCCAAGAAATATTTATTTTGTAAATTATTATTCCATGAAAGAGGTTTTATTTTAAGAAAATAGAGTATATTCTGTATTATTTAAATTTAAAATTTAAAATTACCTTGTTAATAAAAACTGTCAAATCACATTTAAATTTAAAAATAATTTAAATAGTTAATAATATTATTATATAAATAAAACATGAACAAGAAAGAGGAAACGAAGCTATTTGTCAACAACTGTCCACCTACACCTTTTTTTTTTTTAATTTGTAGCTTCATTTTTTTCTTAATTTTTTAAATTAAAAAAATAATATTATCAATTATTTAAATTATTTTTTAATTTAAGTATGACATGATCATTTCTTGTTAAGCAAATTAATTTTGACATGTAAAATACACCGCTATACTCTTGAAATGTCAATATTGTTGTTAGTTGAGTGTTGGTTAAATGTGATTAAAAGTATTTGTAAAGAATGATACACTCGTATTATGTTTATAATTATGCAATATATAACCTGCCCCAAATTAGTTTAACTTCACCCAATTCAGGGTGGGGTTAATTTGACATCCTTATATAGTACTTTAGTTGAATAGGGTTGATTTCATTTTTTTTTTTAAATATTTATAAGAAAAATTGACACCAATGATTAGGGTTTGTCATTTTAAGAAGATAAAGCTTATTCTATATTATTTAAATTTAAAATTGAAAATTACTTTGTCAATAAAAACTATCAAATCATACCTAAATTTAAAAATAATTTAAATAGTTAATAATATTATTATATAAATAAAAAATTAAGGAGAAAGAGGAAACGAAGCTATTTGTCAACAGCTGTCCCCCCACGCATTTTATTTTATTTGTAGCTTCGTCTTTTTTCTTAACTTTTTAAATTAAAAAAATATTATTAATTATTTAAATTATTTTTAAATTTAAGCATGGCATGACCGTTTGTTGTTAAGCAAATTAATTTTGATATGTAAAAAGCACCACTGTTCTCTTGAAGTGTCAACATTGTCACTAGTTGAGTGTTGGTTAAATGTGATTAAGAGTATTTGTAAAGAATGATAAACTTGCATTATGTTTGTAATTATGCAATATATTACCCGCCCAAATCCATTTATTTTAGTTTAACCCCACTCAATTTGGGGTGGGGCTGTCCTCGCTGGTTTGAATTTTAGTTTTGACATCCTTATATACTACTTTAGTGTAATTTGCACTATGTGAATAGGCTGATTTAATTGTTTTTTAATGAAATATTTATAAGAAAAATTGACACCAATGATTAAGGTTTGTTAGAACCTAAGCCTTAATAAATATGACCTCACGTAATAATTTTACTAAATCTCAGTCAAAAATCAATGTTATTAACTATTCCATACTAATTTAAAAATTTACTCACATGTCATTTTTAAAAATTATTAAAAATAAAATGTAAATTTAAATATCTCTTGCTGGACAGAGCTCGTCACCAGATGATGCTTCGTCTCCAGTGACACTTCTTCTTCTTTGTTGGCTTACTCCTCTTCTTATTCTTTTTCATTTTTTTTTTAATTTTTTTAATTCATCTGTTCACCAAAGATGGAGAAGAAACATGCAAAAATATAGATTAGGTGTTAGTAGCATCCGATATAAGGGGAATTAGTAATTTGTCCCTTATATAGGGCTTTAGTAATGCCCAACATATAAGTGTGTTATTAAGAACCCTTGCAAATGCTCATCGGACTAATGTCAATCTACATATTTACTGATCATGTTTTGTAATGAGGAGTGATCCTTGCAGGAAAAGGTGAAAAAAGAAGGAAGATTAAAAAAAAAAAAAAAAAAAAGGATGAAGAATAAAGAAAGGAAGGGGAAGAGAAGAAGAAGAGAAGAAAAAGAAGAAAAAAAAAGCATAAGAATATAAGGAGAAAAAGTCTCTCATATATATACATATATATATATATATATATATATGAGGAGAAAAAGGAAGAAGAAAGAAAAAGAAAAAGAAATATTGATTGAGAAGTATTGTCTTAAGGAAGTGCATTGCAGATCAAGACCAAAAAAGGTAGGAGGATATAGGAGATGAATAGGGACATAATTGGGTGGTGGCTAGTTTAGGTTCAAGCCTACCCTGTCCCACCTTGATTTTTTTATTTAATAATTTTAAAATTACACTTATCTTAAAATTTATTAATATATTTTTCTATTTACTAATTCTTTTAATACCAAAATAAATATATTTATTTATTTCAAATTTATTTCATGTATTTTCTTATTTATATTTGTATATTTATTCAAATATTGTGATATTCATTCAAATATTGCAATATAATAATTTTGTTTAATGTGAAATTTACTAAATTTTTGACATTTTTTTCCTTTTATCATAATATTAGTTGCATAGTATATTACTAAAATTTAAAATCTTTTGGTGTTTTTCCTAATGTACCTTTGAATTTGATGTGCGGTACTAATTATGATTGTTAAAATGTAGATTATTTTCATTTTAAAAAAATTGTTAAATATATAATGTTATTATTCTATAATTCATAATTGATAAGCTTAATCTTTCAAATATTTTTCAAACCTACTTGATTGTTTGCATTTTATGTTTCTTTTGTTTTTTTTTTAATGATTTTACTCTTTTTTCTAAATATATTTATTTATAATTTGAATTTTGATAGATAAGACTTATTATATCTTTTGAAGTAAGTATACCCATACCTTTCAATTTATGAAATGTTTTTAAATTGTTGAAGTTCATTTAAAAATTTGTTTTAATCCATCTTAATGCATAATTTTGGCTACGTCCTTGAAGATGAAGACTGGAGATGTTACAAACTATTTTTGAGTTTTTCTTTTGTTTTTTATTTCACTATTTCAATAAAAAATTAAAATTATAAAAATATACTTTTGTCCATCCATATCGTTTGTTGACAACATTAGTAAAATTATTGAGCTGGATTATTTTTTGTAAAAGACCATAATTTTTAGTCAAAATGAGTTTCTTTTAATAATTAAAAATCACATTTATAATTATATAAATAATATTATAGAGTAAAATGATCCATCATCGAAAACGGCCTTAAAAACATTAGAATGAATGTCATTTTAGCCGACACCGGTTGATGATTTCTTCTATTGACCTTAATCAAAAGTCAACTCACAAATATTTTCTATATTTTTGCTACCAAGCTACAATACGCTTTGCTCCAACTCCCATGAAAATGATAGAAAAGTTTTCAATCGATCTTATTGATTATGGAATTCACTAAATGCATCTCCTTATACTATAATGGTCCAATATAGTCATTGGACAAATGTGCTTCGTTGTGGAAATCAAATGGTTAAGAGAAATTAAACATGGTAGAAAAATGAAGATAAAAATTTAAATATAGTAGAAAAATCTTATCTAACATGATATTAAGAACTCACTAAATTAATATATTTTTTTTTTGAAACTCACTAAGTCAATAGTTGCTAGCGCTAGCAACCCCCATGCCTCTCTTTGTAAGAGACATGGGTTCACACTCTATCCCTGTAAGATCCAAATTTATATATATAATATAATAATACTTATAGTAATAAATAATAATAATAATAATTGTTGTCTCCTATCATTTATGTGGGTTGATCCCCCACCCTCGTGTGGGTCTCTCCCCTACCTGTGTGTGTGAATCCCTTTTAATTGAGAGTAGTTGTCCGGACCGCACCACTAATATTCTATCTCAATTGGTCCGATAGTTCCCTAGGTCCGTCCCAGATACAGTTCTTGTACTAAAAAAAAGAAACTCACTAATTAATACTTATTAGAAGGTTCAGTGATTTAAGAATAGAAGAAGTCTATCTCACATCTAAAGTGAATAGTATAATTACATAGTAGTGATAAGAATAAACTCGGATTTTTTTAATCCCTTAGATAATTACCAAGATCTAACTAGATAGGACTCAATCACATGATCTGAATAACTGCTCCTAAATATGGTAGAGGTCGACCTACATTTTTAGTAGAAAAAGTATCACATATTTTTACGTGAATGGCACTTAAACCTACCCCTACGTGTGTTAGAGCACGTAGAGCGATGGGTAGGTGGGATTGGTGTCGACCACACCAATGCACTTGGAGCGTGTTTTTCAATATATTGACTATTTTGGATCATTAAATCATTATTATTTTTATTATTATTAGTAGCAACGGTAGTTTAAAACTTTTAAGTTTAAATACTATTAAAATAATAAAAATATATGAACTAACATTATAAGTTACTAATGATTGAGGTGATTTTATTAAATTTCATGAAGGTAAATAGCTGATGTATAAAGCACAAGATAACAAATCCGTGATCATGAAGGTTGAATACATTTTCCTAAAAGCAAATGGCCATATGTACTTTTATTTATACTCAATGAAATAAATATGGATTTTCTATATATATAATGCATTTATAATCAGGTATACCTAATTTAAAAAATGAGGACCGACCAATCAAATTCATCTGTATTGACTTCTTATAATTGGCTTAAATAAAAGTATATATTCTTGACTTTGGACATGATGCATTTTCATAACAAATATATATGTATATATATTACGATTGAGACTAATTCAGGGCATAATTAGGACCTACCGAGATAGGAATATTAGTGACATAACTAGTAATATTGCTCACATATAGAAGTGATCCACTCACATGGAGATGAGAGAGAGTTCCATACGAGGGTGGAGAGGTAACCCACAAATAAAGGTGAGAGAGCTGCTTATTTTTAGCCTTTGCCAAGTGTCGATCCATGCCAAAATATGGGAAACTGATGCTTAAATCAACGGCACTGGTTACCATTGACAATACTTTCATAATTTTTGGTGACTTGATATTGAAAAATTTGACATTGAAAATATCCTTGAAGATGAGTTTACACACCTTATACTTTTATTGCAATCAATATTTAGGGATACATTCAATGCAGAATTTTTGTATGATATATGTATATTTTTTAATAATAAATTTTGATAGAATTCATAGATTCTATTTAAATTTCATTAGATTTATTTTTTTAAGAAAATATAAAGATTTTTCTGTTTTTTTTTTTTTTTTTTGACAATAGAAAGTAAGATAGATTTTTTATTTTTTTTTTTTTTTTAATTAAGAGAGATAAGATTTGTGATATACTTTTTTATTCATAAATTTCATGAATCAAAATCTATCAAAATATATTCAAATCCATTCTTGAAGTTTAATTTTTTATTAAGGATGTATTACATCAGAATTTATTGAAATTTAATATATTTTTTTAAAATGATAAATTTTGATGTAATTTTCGGAATTTAGTTAGATTTTTTTTTTTTTTTTAAAATTCAATGAAATCTTTGGAGGTAAAGTAAGATTAGTGATATACTTTTTTATTCACAAATTTTACTTTCAAATCTAGCAAAATCCATTGAATTCTATCACTTAAATAAAATCAAGGTCAATGACATTTTGAATACATTTAAATTTGTTTGGATTTTTTAAAATTGAATTGAATACACCTGAATTTATATAAATTTTAATATCATCTAAATATATATGGTTGAATATACCTATTTTTCTATGAATTTAAATGTATTTCATAAAAATATAATTGAATACACCTAAATTTTAATGAACTCTTTAAAAATCTTAAATCGAAAACAACAAAACTTTTTAAATCCTTTGAATTCTTATGATATCTTAAATTGAATACACCTCAAAATTTAAAAAGCCAATAACTTTCAATACACATAAATTTACTGTACTCA
Organism: Litchi chinensis; assembly: GCA_019925255.1. Classification (NCBI taxonomy): domain Eukaryota; kingdom Viridiplantae; phylum Streptophyta; class Magnoliopsida; order Sapindales; family Sapindaceae; genus Litchi; species Litchi chinensis. The sequence continues at coordinate 23,320,608 of CM034471.1, forward strand.
AAATTTTACCCTAATTTATTACCTAAATTAATGATATGGTATATATAATTATCATATCATAAATACATCATTTTATAATTAATATGTTTAATATATAAGTATACATATTTGAAAGACTTCTAAAATTTGTTAAACTCCAAAAGTTTTTAGATTGAATATAACTCTACTTTTCGATTGGTTGGATAAATTAATAATGGCCGATGATTCAGTAGGTAAGACAATGATGGCCGTAGATTTATCTAAAGGGTAAATCCGTAAGAAAAATTAATAGTAAGTGGTCATGAGTTGATATTGGTTAGGTTGATTTTCAAATGTCACCAAAACAAACCCCTTACAGACGTTGAAAAAGCCTCTCGCTCTCCAGCGAGCGAGAGAGAGAGAGAGAGAGAGAGAGAGTGCGAATTCAACTGCAACAACCGCAACATAAAATTTTTCTTACCTGTTTCTTTTTCCTCTAATTGACGAAAAACAATTAATTGAATTCCCTCTGAAAGTAATTTTTCTCGATCGCTCTCTCTATCTCGCTTTTTATTTTAAAAAAAGTAGAAAAAAATGAGTGACCAATCAGAATCAGACGCGTCGCCTCTCATCGCTCCTTCTCCGATGACGGAGCCCTCCGAGATCGACCTCGAAGCCGGTCCCGGCGACCAAATTCAGTGCCGTATCTGCCTCGAAACCGACGGTGATCATTACTCCACTCTCTCTCTCTCTCCAGTTTCTTTTTTGTTTAATTTGATTGTGTTTTCGCTTCAATTTACTCCAATTAGTTGAGTGTGTATATTATTATTAATGTTATTATAATTTTGCAGTTTTGTTACTCAATGTCTTTGATTATCAAAAAAGAAAGATTTTATATTTATTTATATATGCTTTTGAACTGTTGAACGACTGGGAAATTGAGGTTGAAATTGAGTGTGGAATTGGAATTGAATCAAGTAATGTTTGTATAGATTATTAGAGTGTGATTGGTGTTGAAGTGATTACTTAAAATTTTACTTGTATTGTAGTTGATTTATAGGGGAGTGCAGTGTTTGATTAAGGTTTGGTTTTTCGTGATTTGTGTGAATAGGTAGGGATTTTATAGCTCCGTGTAAGTGCAAAGGAACATCCAAGTATGTACACCGCGAGTGTTTGGATCATTGGCGAGCTGTGCGGGTATGTATGCTATGCCTTCTTCATTTTCTGCATTTGAAGATAATAAAGAAAAAAGAAATCTCGTTTTGAAAACATAAACTTAAAGAGAAGGGTATTAGTGTTAATGGATGCTACAACTTAATAGGCTAGTCTGTGGGGTTGTGTTGTATCATTTTTAAAAAACATGTAATAAACAACAATTATGGAAAACTTAATAGTTGTAATGAGCTTGTATTGTCGTTTCTTATTTGAGCTTGGTGATCTTCGTATCGCTGCAGCATGACCAAGTAAATGATTTTGCTAGAGTTATATACAACTACACTGTGCAAATATAGGGGATTTGTTGTGGACAGACGGAAGTTATACATGTATCTGAAGGTTGTCTATGTCCTGCCATCTGTTTTTTTTGTTTACTTAAGGAGCTGAGTAGAAAAATAGGATTTACTTATTTGCTTGTTTTGTTTATTTATGTTGCTTATTTTGTTGTTACAAATGAAGTATGTGTGGTAATATAGATTTCTAAGTAGCGGTAAATTATGGTCCTTTTTGGATTTTATGTATCGACTGACTTTCTGGCAAGAGTTTTGTGGTTTGTATTTGCCATTTAGGTCTTTGTGTTTTCTTTTTTGGTTATCTGAAATTAGTATGAAATGTTTTTACGTTTTTCCTGGCATTGGTACTCTTTAATGGTGTTCTAGTCTTTTCAATTAACTCTAATTTTTGCAGGAAGGGTTTGCATTTGCTCATTGTACAACCTGCAAAGCGCCTTATCATTTGAGAGTTCATGTTGCTGCCGACAGACGATGGAGAACCTTGAAATTTCGATTCTTCGTTACTAGAGACATTTTATCTATATTTCTGGCTGTTCAGCTTGTAAGTTGTTGGCTATGTTACTTGATTTTTTGCAATTTTTAGTGATAACTGCAGATACATTGTTATCTAGGTTTAAATACTTGAAAGTCATTTTTTATGTTCGTCATGTGCAGGTAATTGCTTCTCTGGCATATTTGGTGTATCTAATTGATAGTTATCAGCAATCCTGGCTTCGTTTGGCTTGGGGTTTTGATAGTGAGCTCAGTTTCTACTACATATGTGGTAAAGTCTCAGGGACCTGAAGCATATGATAAACCGTGCTGGTCATCAAATATTCTTCTAAAATATTCTTCTAATTTGCTGTAGTAGTGCTTGCATTTTGTGTCATTCGTGATCATGTTTGTAGTTGTGGGGTTTAACTAGATGTATATCACTACCCTTATGTCTTATCTATAGTAATGTTGTTGTAATCACTATAGTTGGGATGATTTTCTCACAGTGTTCCTGACTTTGCTTACAAGACCATAATTTTTATCTGAATCTGATACTCAGAGGTTTATGTGCCAAAATGTTGTGCAAGAACTGCCATCAATACCTAAAACGTTTTATAGTTGTAGCTGCTGCTGGTTGATTTAAATCTTGTGATATCTTTTACCTTGAGAGATAGGTCTAACTTCGAACTAGTATAAATATATTTCTATAATTTTAGGTATTGATGGCAGTAGTCATATGCATGTGCATGTGCATTTGCTTATGGGTTTAGTACTTACCTCCCTGGATACATGCAGTGATTGTCATTTATATACTTCTGTAAGACTGAACGCCTTCTATAGTGTCGATTATCACATAAATATATTGGTGATTGCAGGGGCACTATTATTTTTTGCTTTGCTGGGGCTATCTGGATGCTTTATTACTTGTTATGACCGAAGAGTGCGGAATGATTTGGCTCAACCTTGTCGAGAATTATGTCTTTGTTGCTGTCAACCTGGGTATGTTTCTATTTTCTAATGTTTAGTTTCATTGGCAAAGTCAGATGCACCCAAACTTTTTACCATTAAAATTTTAATGTGTCATTGTTATGATCACCATAGTCCGTATTTCAATGAATTTTTGATTCTATATCATATTCATACTACAAATATAATTAAAAATCTGTTCATTCTCTTTTAGAACTTGATGTAGGAGTATACTAAAGAAATGAGTTGTAATTAAAATGGACTGAACTTCTTAATAACAGGAGTTCACGCTGCTTCTTGGACATTTATCTTCAGATATGTGCTTGTTCATTTGATGTTTGTTGAAGCAGCAGAGCCATATTTGAAGTTTACTTTAACAGCATTGCAAGAGGCTATTTGGTTGACTTGATAGTGGCAATATATATATGTATAAATTTTGGTTCTTTTATTGGAATTATCATATATAATTTATTTATGACCCTATGAAGATCTAGTAATTGATTGACTTCTATTTTGTATTTTGAATGCATAAACTGCATGAATGAAGCCTATGCATGGAATTATAAATACATCTTATTATTATCTGATGGGTTGTTTGTTTGAAGAGGGTATTACGAACAGATGATGAATTCAGTAGTTTGTTTCTATATGTTGTTTTAACAGAATATGTGCAGACTGCCATTTGCCTGGAACTCTTTGTATGTGGACTGACTGCACAACATGCTTTGAAAGTTGTGCAAGCACGGCCAGTGAATGCGGTTGCATAGGAGGTGCTGGTGAAGCAGGGCTGCCATTATTATTCATAATGGCTTTGATTGTGCTGGGACTGTTTACTGTGATCGGCATATTCTACAGTGTTTTGGTGGCTACAATGGTTGGACAACGGATTTGGCAGAGGCACTATCACATATTAGCAAAAAGGATGCTAACTAAAGTGAGTTTGATTGACAACGACATGTCACTAGTTTTTCTACTTAAGCAGCAATATTACACATCACTGTGTTATGGTGCATTATCCCCACTAGGTTTAATGCAACTGCTCAACAAAGTTTATCCCAATTAACAGGACCACATACAGAAGAAAATACTGAAAGTCATTATCATAGGGCAAATACTTTCACTTACTCAACCTTGTTTTTGATGATTAGTAATTTAATGGAAAGACCAATCTTCAGGTTGAGATTTCAATTTGATTATTGGTTTTAACTACAAGTAGCAATAAAGGCTCTGTTTTTCCGAAAATTTTCATGTCTAGTATAGGATAAAAGTATATATTTAATATGATGTTATCAACTAAGCCTTTTGTTATTTGCTGAGTTATGATACTAAATTGAACTTTTTTCCCTCAATTTGCTCTGCCATACTCAGGAATATGTTGTCGAGGATGTCGATGGTGAAATGACAGGATCTGATTGGTCTCCCCCACCTCTCCCTTCTGAGCATATTCAACAGCTGAAATCACTGGGCCTTCTGTAAAGTTGAAGCGATTATAGTCAGCGTGTACAAGAATAAGATAACGCAAAGACAGACTGACTTTCTATTTTGGTAGGTCAGTCTCCACTATGGGCTCTTAATGTAGCTTTGAGGAAATGAGTCTTATAGAGTTATAGTTTACTGGATAAGAAAAATTTCAAAGGCACTGTTAATACTGCTCAGTTACATTTATGATATGTGTATGATGTTCTGTGAAAAATTCCTTCTGCTTTTCCTGTCCTGTAATTTTTACCATGCTCATCGACAAATTGTAAGGAAACCGGAATAGGTTATCATGCATAATTATTAACTGACAACATGTATTTCAATGATATATATCAAGTGAGTGCCCCTTCAAGATTTCCAATTGATTCTGTTTATTTGTTTTACTTACAATTCTCTTACGTAAAATATACTTGTATCCACATAATCTTTTCTGTTTGTCTTCTGTATTCAATGTTTATCTGTATTTCGTTTTTCGCTTTATCTGTTGATGATAGTTGTTCTGTGGTACTAGAAATCCTTGTAAACTGCTTTAGGGATAGAGCAGAGATGTTGCAGCTAATGACAATTGAGAGTCTGATTGAGTGTGCTCACTAGTTTCCAAATGGGTGGAGCAAATGTTTTGCTTAAGTTGACTCAAATTGGGTAGGCATCTACTATTGTTTTGTCATGCAATTTCTCTCCTGCAATTACTTCACTTTTTGAAAGCCACACATTCATTGAATTGGTGGCCTGTCGAGATGCGTTCATGTTAATACACAGTCTAGATATTTACGACTCCTGCAATTATTGCTAGGTGACTTTGTTTTGTTGATATGCTTACTAAGCAAGGTGTTTGTGTCCAATAACACTTATTACTGTACTGCTTGTATCTTTGAAGCCTGGAAAAATGTTCCAATCCTTCTATGCAGGCAATTTTACTAAGATAATTGATATGAATAATCAATCTATCTTAATGGTTAGATAAGATTATTTATCAATAATAATATTTGAATATTCTTCAATAAGGATTGTTATTAATAGTAATCTTATCTAATCGGTAAGGTAGTCAAATCAAATTTTGATAAATCTAAAATGATAGGCCGATCTAAACAATGTTCTCTCTTGAAGTTGGTACATGCACACAATAGTTTCAGAAATTCCGGGATGAGTTCGGGAAACATTATTTTCAAGCTTTTTTTTTTTTTTTTTTAATCCTCTTATTTTATTGTGTTTTGGCTGATTTTGACCTTTTAAGTAATTTAGTTGGTGAATCTATTATATGAAGGCATTAGACGTATTGTAATAATTTTTTTTTGAAAAAAATAATAATTAAAAACACACAAAATGTGGAATATTTTTTTTTCAAATATAAAATTCAACTTATCCTTAGCTTCCACTAAAAAAGAGAAAATCAACTTGTCCTTATAATTGTGGAAGGGTTATCAGCAACCAACCTGAATGAGACCCAGAAAAGGACGTGGGGTCCAGCCACGTGGCTGCCATGTGCAACCCATAACAAAACATTACAATCTAATCGTGGATTGATTACTCTATGTTGATTGCAAGCAAAGTTCAAGTCGGTGGATTTTAAAACCCACAAATTGTTACTTAAGTTATCATCTTAAATCATGATTTGTGGGTTTTAAAATCCACCGACTTGAACTTTGCTTGCAATCAACATGTCTAAATTAAATATTAATCTCTTAATTTAACCACTCAATTTAACGGATCTAGTTTTGCCTTTGCCTCCCATAAAATTTTCTTTATATAAAATCATAAATATAATGTTCAAATTTTAAATATTTATTTCATAAATTTGATTATTTTATTGATTAAGTAATCTTATACTCATAATTTTTATTAAATGAGCGGCTTTTAACATCGGCAGAAGTTCATCTTCGTAAACTGTAGGTCAACGACGCTGAAAAAAAAAAGGGGGTAGGGCAAATGCACGTCATAATCCATGCCTCAATATATAATATATATATATATATATATACTTACAAAATATCACGTGGTATGATTGGAAGATATGTTCTATAAAAAGATAGATTTTTTTTGTGTTCTTTTGGTAATAAAATGATAGAATATGACTATGGTCATGTATTAGAATCTTCTCAAGACTTGGAATTGGGGTTAGGTCATGCACCACTCATCAAGAGACATGTGTATGCCTCCATCTACACATTTCAACCTTAATTAGAAAACTGGGTTTGGTTTTGTTTGATGGTTTTATTTTATAATCTTATAAACTTTTTTTTACTTATATTATAATATAATTAGAATTAATCTAAAATACAATCGAAATCAAATAAAATTATTATATATTAAATACATTATCTAAAAAGAGACTCTCACATTAGAGGAGATGATCCATAATAAATAGATAGGAAGGTTACCTTTATTCGTCTTTTTAATTTTAATTTTTATTTTTCAGTTAGTGTATTTGATGGAACCCATGACTGTTAAAGGCGGTCGTACTTTTTTCACTCAGCTGGCACCCCGAGGACAACTTTGTTTTTTTCTTGAAAGGCATAATCTTATGAACTTGAATACATTGTATACTACATTACAAGACATCATTACAGCAAAAACCACGAGCGGTTTTGCAGTTTAGTCGGTGGGTGGTTTGTGGACCGACCATCACCATCGGCGCCGCGGTTGTACAAATCTACTGCTACCGAGTTAAAGTGGACCTTTGGGTTTTTGACACCTGTCCTTGATAAATCTTATCTTACTTACATATGCACTAGTTGCTATGTCACGACATGCTATCGAATCTTTATTGTTTTTACTTTCTTTCTGGTTAACATTTAATAAATTAATGGGTGGGTTAAGTTTAGAATTAATTATAATTTAAAACTCTTTAAAATTTTGATTGTATTTAATTTAGATTTAAAAGGATTCTATTGATATCTATGTATATTCAATCTAAATTTATATGAAATCTATTAAAATTTAGGTGTATTCAATATAGATTTATATGAAATTTATAGAAATTTAAGTATATTCAATACAGATTTATAAATAATCCATTGAAATTTAGGTGTATTAAAAAAATCATTGACTTTTTAGATTTTAAGTGATGAATTTAGATGAATTATATAGTGATTTTTAAGAAGAAAAAATTAATAATAAATTTTATTATTCTCTCAAAGATTTCATTGAATTTTATAAAAAATTCTAATAAAATTAATATGAAGTTTATAGAATATGTGACATTCACCAAAATCTATAGTTAGAAAAAAAAAAAAAAAAAAAAGACATCCATCAAATTTCAATACATTTTCTATTGGAGATATTTATCAAAATTTATCAAATTAGTTAATTTTTGCTTGATTCAAATATTAATTTTATGATTGAATGATAATTATTTTCATAATAAAAAAGATTACATAATATTATAAAGTATATATGGAAAAATTCGAAATCAATTATTAAAATGAATACAAATATGTATAAATTTAAATTATGTAGAATAAAATTTTTATTTAAATTTTAAGGATTCAAAACCCACTTAATAAGTGCATTAAAAAAAGCATTTTTATTATAACATGATGAATTGAATTATATATATTTTTTGTGTTCTACAAGTCTACAAGACTATAAAATGACTTGATCAAAACAACTTGATTGCTAGTTGCTACCTTTAAAAATCTCATGTGCACGTTTTGCAAATGTCAAAACTCGTGTTGGACATTCACATTTCACAATGCATAAATGACGACGCCAGTGAACAGAAAGAGCAGGTCAGTGGCCCAGTTGATAACGCCACTGACCCATCTGCCTTGAAGTGATAAGTTTTATTCCTGTCAATAGCAAGTTTTCGACCATATAAAAATATATCGGTTATCTCTTCGTTTCATGAGGATTCTTCTTCTTATCTACGTATGGGTTATTCCCTCTCGTAACAAAATTGCTCCTGAGTCGTGCCACAAAGTCAAAAGGGGTCAAAAATCTCGTTTGATCCGATTGATTTTGGACTTGATCCAGCCATTAAAAAAAATAATAATAGCAGAAAAACAACTTTCACGTTTTCAGGTTTCAACATCTGTTCCTTCTGTCACAGTTTAAACATTGAAAAACAACAAAACAAAAACAGTGGAATCTGCATAGAAAAAACAGTGGAACCTGACTTTTACAATGTGGGCGAATAGAATATACAAATATAATACCATCAACCACAAAACCACCTAATCAAAAAAAAAAAAAAAAAAACAATAAAAAATCATCAAATCTCAGCACCCGTCAACCTTATCCATTCAGTTTCACTCCCCTATATATAATCATCACACACAAACACTTGTAATCTAAGGTGCAGGAAAGTAACAAAGTGAAGGGACAATTTTGATCAAGAAGATAAGATGGCAGACATAGCTATGCTGGTGGCAGAGGAATATGAGAGGAGAGTGAAGGGTGCTTCAAGAGGTGGTGGTAATGATGTTCAAGTTCATGATGATGATGGGATGATGATGATCATGATGATGAAGAACAAGATTGATTTCAACTGGGTGGCTGAGAAGATCAAGAACGAGACACACTCATTTGTTAAGAATTATAAGTGGCTTTTGGAGCCTAAATCCCAGATTGGTCTTGCTGCTTCTAATGGTGTTTTCTCTCCTTGATTCATGATGCATCATCAATCACTATTTTAATTTTTAATTTTCTTGTTTTTATTTTCATGTATATATTGATATTCTATATGATCTTATCTTTTAAGATGTTTCCTATATAATGTGTCGGTTTCTTTTTTGGGGTTAATTTTTGGTTTGAAAATACATGAAAGATACTGTTTCGATTTAAGAGGTATAATAATTTTTTTTTTTTTTTAAAGAAAAAACCACAGAGAATCCTTATTTATAACAAATTTTCGATTGAATATTTAATGAATCCAATATATTCACATAAATCATGAATTTTGCAGCATAAATTCAAAAGTTTTTACTAATAATTAGTTCTACATTCACTTTTTACTTATTTTAAAGTTTTTTTTTTTTAAATTTTTATAACTATTATAATTAATTCGGGTTTTAGTGGGAACATTAATGTTTCACTTAAATAATTTTGATTATTAATAAATAATATAAATTAAAAAGAATTTGTAATGTGTAAGTTTTGAGATTTTAGTTAGGTTTACTAGTGAAAAAATCATTAAAAGGAAAACATGGGAATTAAATTTTACAGATTTAACATAAATTAAAAGTTAAGTTTATATGAAAAGGGGAACTTAATATCCCTTTATCACTCATATATATATATTTTTCTTGATTGTCAATTTAATTTTATTTATGTGAATTTAATTCTACCTCTTCACCATTAAAAAAAGCAAATCAATTTTATTTGGTAGGGGTGGTTAATACTTTCCTTTTGTGTGAATTTAATTCCTCATCCTACCATTTAAAAAAAAAAAAAATTGTAACCATGATGCGATATTATACATGTTTAATTCATTGTACACAACTTTGGATGCTCACTTAAGGCTAAAATGTCTATCACATACATGTTTAATTCATTGTACCCAACTTTGGATACTCATTTAAGGTGATTTAAAATGTCAATTCTTTGTTGCCAAGTGAAAACAAGTTTTTGATTCAAGGTTCATTTTCATACTTTTTGGCAACACTTTGTTTTTGCTTTTTTATGTGTAAACCACTAGACACGTTAAAGGTAATATAATGTTGCTTTCAAGTTGATAAACACGTTGCTTTCAAGTAATTACATTTTTAAAACATTTTATATTATTTTATTTCCCTAATGTGTACGCATGCGCTTTGAAAGCATCTGGTTCAACACGCTCAACACATTATTTTTAATGCAACAACACAAATTTCAACACTATAAAAGGAGATCCCAAATCATATTAAATTGTTTATATAAGATTAATTTCAAAATTTTTGGAGAAGTTGGTCACCGGATTTATAATTATAGTAATTATTCGATTAGTTATCTGCCAGAGATTTGGACGCTAACTAATAATATTATATGATAGTTTGAAACGGATGGCTAAACTAATAATCCAAATAGGAACAATTGAATCTAAGTTTAAAAAAGAAAAAAAAAAAGAGCGCTTGAAACTGAAAAAAAATAAAAAAAAAACTATAAGATAATAGTATTGTTTTAGTATTCCTTTATTTTATAAGAATCTAAAGAATAATTTGCTTATAATTCTAGGTGTTTAAAGGGACTTGGAAACAATTATTTTGACGTATTGTCATTTTGATAATCACTTGAAATGGATGTTTGAAAGTTGACTTCTATCATATAAGATTTATACTAATCTCAATAAAGTGTCTGCAAATTTTGTGAAATTAAAATTAATTCTAGGTGTTTAAAGGGACTTGTAAACAATTATTGTGACGTATTGTCATTTTGATCATCACTTGAAATGGACGTTTGAAAGTTGACTTCTATCATATAAGATTTGTATTAATATCATTGAAGTATCAATAAATTTTGTTTAGAAAAAAATGCACATCCTCTCTTAATTAGTTCAACTGCTGAAGTGGTAGACACCTCTCAATCCATATTTATGGTAGGGGCATGCGTATCTAAATACGTCCTGATACATACATATATATATATTATAAATACATTTATCAGTGCACAACCCTCCTAATATAGGTTTTCAAGGTATAACTTGGAACTAGGTTTCCAAAAATGAGAGAGAGAATTCTCACAAGATGAAAAAATTGCTCACAAATTAAATGGGACTTCTGTAACTCAAACTTTGAATTAACCGTTTAAAGAAAAGCAGCGGCTAAGAGGAAGGGTGCCATGTACCGTTACACCAGCCACCCTAAAACCTGATGTTAGGATTTTTTTTTTTTTTTTTTTTCTCTTTTAAGATAAAAATTGTTAGATGAATTTCACAACTTGATTATTTCAACAACAAAAAATACAAAATTCACAGCTTGATTTGATCCTTAAAGCCGATCCAATTCAACCACTATATGGGCCGGGTCATATGTAGAATAGAACTGGACTGGGTTTATTTGGGGTGGGCCTATTAGTTGTATAGAAACAAATTGTGTCACTGGCATCATTCGTTTTTTTTTTTTTTTTTGGAAAACATTATTGACGTTGATTTTATGAGTTTATTTAGTATACAGATTTAGTGTTGATACATGAGTGGTTATAAGGAAGATATGATCTCTTCTTAAATTATTTAATTTTTATTATTAAAATTCCTGGTTTATTGAACCATTCGATTGGGTTGTAATCTAACAGTTCTAAATACTACCTGTGTCTATATCAACTTTTTGTTGTAAGTCTATATCACTCTTTTTATCAGTCATACAAAAAAATATCATCAAAATTCATTGAAATCTACTAGATTTCATCAAAGGTGTTTAAAGTATGCATTGTAAATGGTCCTCACTTGAGAATTACTTTTAAAGTATGCATTGTAAATGGTCCTCACTTGAGAATTACTTACATATATATATATATATATATATATATATATATATTGCTTTACTACTAAACAGAAGAAATTTCTTTTAAGAAAATTATATTGGGTCCATCGAGAATTAATGGGAACCTATACCTAGTAATTTCTTTATACACGACCGACAAGTCATTTATGGTCCAAATGACCATTCGTAACATTCTAACCCAATCTATATTTTGTTGTTGTAATATTTAAATATTATTATAATTTTTTAGATATAATTTACAATGGAAACGATTTAAACTTGAGAGATAATTATACCGAATGAGTGCTATTTACAATTAATTTATATTAAAGGTAATAGTAAAATATCATTGCAATTATCTTTTCTCTTTTTTTTTTTTTCTATTTTATAATTTGATGCTATTTGATTACAACGAAATTAGTAGTAATTCTGAGATTAAGTGATATATACTCCCATAATATATATGTTTGTATGAAATCCATTCTCATAATACCATAGATACAGAGCTAAACCTCCGCATGCTAACAAGAGATATAGTATGTCAGTGATTAGGAGTTTCAATGTACATATTCGTAAATTTGTTTATGTAGGCAGGGGTATTTAGTTAACACGGTGCATTTGTTGGTACCTTGATGGATTCAAGAGAGATTTTTTTTTTCTTTTTTTTTTCAAATATTAAGCTTGTTAATACTTAAAAATATATATATTAAGTTTGTTAATAGAAAATGATAAACCTTTGAAACTTGTATTTTGTAAGGTAAACTACATGTTGTCTATTAGGGTGGCACAAAAGATGATATAAACTACTTGTTTATATTAATTTTTTAAGGCTAATTTTGGGGTCAACTTCTATTAAATCTACCTAGTTCAAGCATTACAATCAAGAATTTAGTTTGTATTTCAACCCTTATAAATAAAATATTTTTTACTTTTATATTTTTATAAGTAAGGTAGCTCTCGAACTCTTCTAATCAAATTTATGGGAGAAACAAGTATTTAACTAAACTGGGAGAAGTAAGCATTTAACTAAACTAAGAAATGATATATGATAATATTAAGTTTATATCATCCAATTTTTATATGATGCGTTTACTTGCACATAATTGAAATGATTTGGAATCGAAATGATCTAAAATCAGAATGATTTGGAATAGAAAAGATATATCAGAATCAAGATAAATTATTTACTTTAATTGCAGGAATCGTAATAAGAATCAGCAATGATTCTATTGAGATGTTTACTTTTTTTAAAATTGAAATGAATTAATTACAAATTACTAAAATATTCTTGATTAAAATTATATACCTTATAAGCATTTTTTTCATAAAAAAATAAATAATATAACATTAGAGATTTTGATATGAAATGTTACCTTTTTTTTTAAAGATTTTTTTTTTAAAATAAGGGGTATAAAAGTATTTTTAACTTGTAAAAGGAAATGAAAATGAAATTCTTAAAGGAAGGGGTGGGGTGTGGGCAGGATTGAGATTCTCTTTCCATAATCCCAAATTTATATGGAACCCATAATTTCATTCACATTATATATTGATTAGAATAGGTAAACACCAACAATCATTTTCATTCCTTAATCCATCAAATAAATACACCAATAGTGTTTCTTGTCATTTCATTTTTATAGTTAGAAACAAAGCATGTCACATTCTAGCTTTAACACATCAAGTGTCGTGGAGGATTAAGAGGTGATTGATAAATGTCCTTGATTGTCATGTAGATGCTAATTTATGCCGATAAAGTGGTTATGTACTAATGTTACATTTGAATTTTTTCCTTTGGTAGGGCCCTCAGAAGAGATGTTATGTCCAAAAATAGTGTTTGGATCGCAACTTCAAATTGGACCCAATAGACTAGCAAGCTCAAAGACCTAAAAAGAGAGTAGACTATAATGAAGCCCATCAGACTGTAACATATCAGCATGTGTCACGTCATTAGAGGTATCTACAAATTTAATCTCGCTAAGACCATAAGAATAGCTAACATCAGCTAGCTTGTGTGGGACATAGCTCGAGATTGCAAAAATGCGATAGCTCAAAACACATCATCAACTTGTTTTTCTTTAATAGAGTGGAGTTCTAGAGATAGAAAACCTCTCATATCAAGAAGAAGATCATTTCAAAGAGGAAGCTGTCAGATTTGCAATTTGATTGGAACATGGATATATTAATTATAGTTGTCAGTATAAATAGACAGAAATATATTTATCATTTTATTACACAACACTCCCACTTTATTAGTCAATTTCTATTAACTTTAACTGTTGATTAAGATTTTTGATTAAATGATAATTTTGCCCATAAATAAGACAAAAAAAAGGAAAAAAAAAAAAAAAAAGGTAAAGAGCCAAATTGAATCTCTATTGTCAGATGAGATCCATCCAACGGTAGAGATTTATTTTAGATCTCCACAAAAATTATTTAAAAAAAAAAAGAAAAAAGGTATAATAAATTATAAAATATTAAAAACTGATAATAATAATAATAATAATAATAATAATAATAACTTAGATCATGAACATAAACCCAGAACACACAAAAAATTAAATCCTTCTTCAAAAAATTAAATCAAATCATGAAATCAAACCCAAACAAACACAAAAAATTGAATCTTTCATGAAAAAATTAAATGAGATCATGAAATCAAACCCATAACAAACACAAAAAAATTAAATTCTTCATGAAAATTTTAAATGAAATCATGAAATCAAACCCAGAACAAACACAAAAAATTAAAATTTCATGAACCCTAGATCAAACACACAAACACAAACCAGATAATGAAATCAAACCCAGAATAAACACAACCTAAAACAAAAAAGAATCAACAAGAACAAACACACAAACAAATAAACACAAAATTAGATTAGCAAATAAAAAATCAAATCATAAAACACTCAAGCAAACACAAAATCAGGTTTGGGTTCGTCAAACCAAGAAGAAACTTCCCTTTGGGTGTCAAACTCAGATGAAGGTTCATTTGGGTTTGACGACAATCCAAATGAAAAATCAATCACCATTAACAGAGTGGAGAGAGAGAGCAATGAGACGGGCACTAACGAAAACCCAAGGGGAGACCAATTCTGGTCTTTATCGAGTACAGAGACCCTTTATCGTCTTTATTACGCGATGGAGACGATGAAGATGGGTCTCCATTGTCGACGATGGATGTCCGTGATGGAGACCCATAACTCTATCACCTTAGTCAGTGATGGAGAAAGTAATCCAGATTCCATTTTTGGTATGTGTTGTTATTATTATTATTATTTTGAAGAAGTGCTTTTACTTTTTTTTTTTTAATTGTTTTTGGTTTTTAATTTAATGGTTTTTTAAGTCTTTTTCATATGTTTGTTTTAATTTCTTGATCTCCATTCTTTTTATTTTAAAGAAAATTTTAAAAATTAATTTTTTAAAAATTATAAATACTATTTTTTTAAAAATTAATCTTTACTGTTTATTATGTAATGGATAACAGAGTTTTTTTTTTTTTAAACAATTATTTATTTCCAATAATTTTAAATTAAAAAAAAAAACCTCCGCACTTTTGGGGGTGGGGGGTTTCACTGTGTTATGCATTTTATTCTTATATTAAAAGGGGAACTTATTATCCCTTTATCACTCATTATTATTATTATTATTATTATTATTATTTTCTGATTTGAAATTTAATTTTATTAGTGTGAATTTAATTCCCCTTTCCACTATTAAAAAATTGCAAATCAATTTTTGGTTAAACACTTTTCTTTTGTGTGAATTTAATTCCTCCTCC
Source organism: Litchi chinensis (assembly GCA_019925255.1). Lineage (NCBI taxonomy): Eukaryota > Viridiplantae > Streptophyta > Magnoliopsida > Sapindales > Sapindaceae > Litchi > Litchi chinensis. Next base: position 23,336,168 of record CM034471.1, read on the forward strand.
CGAACATTAAAAAAATAATAATCATGATGTGACACTATACATGTTTAATTCATTGTACACAACTTTGGATACTCATTTAAGGTGATTTAAAATGTCAATTCTTTGTTGCCAAGTGAAAACAAGTTTTTGATTCAAGGTTCATTTTCATACTTTTTGGCAGCACTTTGTTTTTGCCTTTTTATGTGTAAATCACTAGGCACGTTAAAAGTAATATAATGCTGCTTTCCATTTGATAAACAAGTTGCTTTCAAGTAATTACTTTTTTAAAACATTTTATATTATTTTGTTTCCCTAATGTGTACGCATGCTTTTTGAAAGCATCTGGTTCTTCAACATGTTTAACGCATTCTTTTTAATGAAACAACACAAGTTTCAACCCTATAGAAGGAGATCCCAAATCATATTAAATTGTTTATATAAGATCATTTTTAAGATTTTTTGAGAAGTTCATCACCAGATTTATCATTATAATAATTATTCGATTAGTTATCCACTAGAGATTTAGACACCGACTAATAATATTAGATGGTATTTTGAAACCGGTGGTTGAACTAATAATCCAAATAGGAACAATTGAATCTTCTATGTGAACATAAAAATAAGTGATAAAGTTTAAAATAGAAATAAAATAAGAACGTTTGAAACTGAAAAAGACTATAAGATAATAGTACCGTTTTAGTATTCATTTATATTATAAAAATCTAAAGAATAATTTACTTATAATTTTAGGTGTTTAAAGGGACTTGGAAACAATTATTTTGACCTATTTGTCATTTTGACCATGACTTGAAATGGACGTTTGAAAGTTGACTTCTATTATGTCAGATTTGTATTAATATCATTGAAGTATCAATAAATTTTGTTAAAAAAAAATGCACATGTTTAACCGCTGGAAGTGATAGGCACCTTTCAATCCACATTTATGAAAGGGGTATGAGTATCTCAATAGGTCTTGATATATATATATATACATATTTGTTTTGACATATTACAAATATATTTATCAGTGTCAGACCCTCTTAATGTAGGTTTCCATGATATAGTCTGAAACTAGACTCTTAGAAGTCAGATGAATAACCCGCAGAAAGTGGAAAAATTGCTCACAAATCAAATGAGATTTCTGCACCTTGAACTTTGGATTAGCCGCTAAAGATGAGTAGCGACTGAGAAGGAGAGTGCCACTACACCGTTCCACCAGCCACCCTGATATCTGATGTTAGATTTGAGGTAAAAAAGGATAAAAATTGTTAAACGAATTTCACAACTTGATTATTTCAAAAATAAAAAATAAAAAAATTCACATCTTGATTTGGTCCTTAAAGACGATCCAATTCAACTACTATATGGGCCCGGTCATATGTATGATAGAACTGGACCTGGGTTTTTTGGGGTGGGCCCGTTAGTTGTATAGAACCAAATTGCGTCATTGGCATTATTTGTTTGTTTTGCATTTTATTATTATTATTATTATTTTTGGAAAACATTATTGACATTGATTTTTTGAGTTTATTTAGTATACGGATTTAGTGTTGATACATGAGTGGTTATAAGGAAGATATGATCTCTTCTTAAATTATTTAATTTTTATTATTAAAATTCCTCATTTATTGAACCATTCGATTGAATTGTAATATAATAGATCTAAATACTGCCTGTGTAAGTCTATATCAACTTTCTATTGTAAGTCAATCTCACTCTTTTTATCATTCTTACAAAAAAATAATCACATCAAAATTCATTGAATTCTACTAGATTTCATCAAAGGTATTTAAAATGTGTATTGTAAAAGATCCGCACTTGAGATTTACTATTATATATATACTATTATATATACATGTATTGCTTTACTATCAGACAGAAAAATTTCTAAGAAAATTATATTGGGTCCATCAAGAATTAAAGGGAACCTATGCCTAGTAATTTCTTTATATATGAATGAAAAGTCATTTATAGTCCAAATGATATTTCGTAACATTCTAACCCAAACTATATATTTTTGTTGTTGTATTATTTAAATATTATTATAATTTTTTAGATATCATTTATGATGAAAACAACTCAAATTTGAGTAATAATTATACTAAATGAACGCCATATGCAATCAATTTATATTAAAGGTCGTAGCCAAATATCATTGCAATTATCTAATTTTTTTTTTTTTCTTTTCAATAATTTGATGCCGTTTGAGTACAAGAAAATTAGTAGCAATTATGAGATTAAGTGATACATACTCCCATAATATATATGTTTGTATGAAATCCATTCTCATAACACTGTAGATATGGAGTTAAACCTCCACGTGCTAAAAATAGATATAATGTGTAGTAATAAGGAGTTTCGATATATGTACATATTCGTAAATTTGCATATGCAGGCAGGGGTATTTAGTTAACGCCGTGCACTTGTTTGTAACTTGATGTATTTAAGAGAGATTTATTTATTTATTTATTTTTTAATTTCAAATATTAAGTTTGTTAATAGAAAATCATAAACCTTTGAAAATTTGTATTTTGTAAGGTAAACGACATGTTGTCTATTAGGATGGCTCTAGATATGATATAAACTACATGTTTATATTAATAATTTAAGGCTAACTTTTGGGTCAAGTTCTATTAAATTTATCTAGTTCAAGCATTACAATCAAGAATTTAGTTTGTATTGCAACTCTTATGAATAAAATACTTTTTACTTTTATATTTTTATAAGTAAGGTAGCTCTGAAACACTTCTAATCAAGATGTTGGGAGAAGTGAGCGTATTAGAATGACGTGAAATTAAAAAGATAAATCGAAATCAAAACAAGTTGTTTATTTCACTTACAAGAATCATAATCGAAATCAGTAGTATTCTTATTGAGATGTTTACTATGTTTTGGAATCGGAATGGATTAATTACAAATTATAAAAATACTCTTGATTAAAATTATATACCCCTTAAGCATTTTTTCGTAAAAAAATAAATAATATAACATTTGAGATTTTAATATAAAATGTTACCTTTTTTTTAGCATTTATTTATTTTTTATATATATAGTGTACCTAAATTTGCTAAGTGGGTTGGCAGGAATAAAATAGGTTTTTTTTTTTTTTTTTTTTTTTTTTTTTTTTAATTTTAAATAAGGAATATAAAAGTCTTTTAACTTGCAAAAGGGAATTAAAATGAGATTGTTAAGTGGGGTGGGGGAAATGAGATTCACATTCTATAACCCTAAATTCATGTAAGGCTCACAATTTCATTGTTATTATAGATTAATTTTAGAGTAAATAAACATCAACAATCATTTTCATTTTCTAATTCATCAAGTAAACACATCAATAGTATTTCTTGTTATTTCATTTTTATAGCTAGAAACAAGGTAGGTCACATACTAGCTTTAACTAGTCAATTGTTGTGGAGGATAAGGAGGTGATTGATAAAGTTCCTTGATTGTCTTGTACTTGCTAATTTATGCCGATAAAGTGGTTACGTATTAATGTTACATTTGAATTTTTTCTTTTGGTAGGGCCTCGGAAGAGATGTTGTGTCCAAAAATAGTGTTTGGATCACAAGTTCAAATAGGACCCAATAGACTAGCAAGCTCAAAGACCTAAAAAGAGAGTAAACCGTAATGAAGTCTATCAAACCATAACATGTCAGCATGTGCCATGTCATCAGAGGCATCTACAAATTTAATCTCGCTAAGACCATAAGAATAGCTCACATCAGCTAGCTTGTGTGGAAAGTAGCTCAAGATTGCAAAATATGACAACTCGAAACACATAATCAGCTCGTTTTTCTTTAATAGAGTGGAGTTCTAGAAATAGAAACTCTCTTGTATCAAGAAGAAGGTCATTTCAAAGAGGAAGTTGTCCGATTTGTACTTTGATTTGAATATGGATATATTAATTGTGATTGTATGTAAATTGGGAAAGAGAATCTTAATTTTTCCTATATTTTAGTGACCAAATCATATATAAACAAAGAATTTAAGCACTATAGAAAAGGGCCTTTAATCATATATGAAGCATGAAAAAGCAACAACACAAAAACCCTTGTAGAAATTCTGCCAAAACATAACCTTCCCCTTCGAAAATATTATAATTGTGGACGTAAATATCATTCAAAGGGGTGAGTCATATTAAAAACTATCTTGTCTCCTACTTACGTCTATCATTCTTATTGTCCTTAATCTCCATATATATATATATACATATATATGTATCCGTTTTGTCATAATTGGTATTCAACTCGCATTGCTTCGGGTGTTGACTGATTTTTGACATCAACTGGAGGTTTAAAAATTACATTTTTATTGGTAAAATTCTTTTATGAATATGCTTACTTAAAGTTATGCTAGAAAAAGAATTTATCAAAATTAATCAGTGATTGAATATTACAATACAAAAAACACATAAAAGATAAAATCTTTGTCAAATACAATCAAACTTTCTGTACATCTAAATTTTTAAAACTAGTCCCTTAAACAATTTATAAGATAATAGGACTTTTTTTTTACAAGTTCTAATAAGAAATTTATGCACACTATTTAGAAATCAAGTGATTAATGTATTATTTTCTTTACAATCGTAGTTCCACTTTCATAATGACTCTTTACCAATGTGCACTAGAAGTTTTATCTTCTTATTGTAGTATTAGACTTTTGCGCTACATATTTAGACCATGTTTGATATATTGTATGTACTAGATTAAAGTGTATTGTGTAGTATTGTAGCAAACTAAACAGAATGATACTAGATCAAATTTAGTACTGCATAGGCTTGGTATCGAATATTTAGTACTGGTCTCCTCCAACGAAGACCGACAACCTCCATGGACGGTCTAACGAGTTTTTATTGTTAGACAGAATTAATAAATTTCATTCTTTTAAAGTCCGAACATGTGGGTGGACTATTTAATCATATAAGGACCAGATAAAAATTTTAGGCCAAATTGGATCTGTAGCTCTGCTAAATACTGGACACTACTAATTAAATGTTGTCAGTCCTTCCATCCTCTCCAATATTAGCGTAAGACATCTGGCCTTAGTGTTTAATTAGGTTGGTCCTAGCAGGCCCAGCATTAATGTTGAACTACCTTGTAATTATAAAAGTACAAGAAATTTATAAAAAGACGAACATATAACTAATTAGGAAGAACTATCACACATTTAAAACTCAAAGAAATGAGAATCCATGAGATACAACAAAGAGATTGAACAATTAAGTAAAGAAATTGTGTATATATATATGTTAATCTTAATAATGCAAAAAGATAATTGGGATCATAATTTTGATGATAACTATAGAGCCTTATACTTTGAAATATGTGTTACCATAAGGTGTTTGTGTCTTGGAGTACTGAAAACAACGAACAATTCGGTCAATAATTCGTTATTCATGATTGCCTTTTTATCGCATGGGTTGATGGTTTTGTTGATTTCGTTAGGAAAGGGACCATTGTCATCAATAATAATAATAATAATAATAAACTGATAGCTTATTTTTGGTTCACACACAAAAAATATTTTCATACAAAAATTCAATTTAAAGGTTTTTCTCAAAGTTTTCTTTTCACAGACTTTTGATTCATTTATTTATTTCATTTTATAAAAATGTTTGGTTTATGCTTTGTTTAGGGGAAAAAAAAAATAGAGTAATATCTATATTCGAATTTGGATTTGTCAGAACTCACAATTACTACGACTACAAGGATGAGCACGGCTTAGATATTATAAACTGATGTGGAACTTGGGCACTTTTAACGAGAATAAGGAAGAAATGTTCTTGCTTATCATGCAAGGCAGAGTGGATTCATATGACTGCAGAATGTGGCAATTTTCTCTCCACTTTCGTAGGAGCTGCTTCTGTATCTTTTGGGAGTTTTTTTTTTTTTTTAACTTATGAGAGTCTTAGTTTCAAGCTGTTTCTAAGAATTTTGATGAAGAGAGTTCGATAATACTATATATACTAGTAATGTGTATGTATAATATGTTAAAAAAAAATAAAATTAAAAGTAAATTACAATTTAACTACCTAATTCAAACTTTAATGCAAACGGAGTAAGATTTTTAATGTTATTATAATTTACCATCCTTACCGTTAACTTTCATCCATTAAAATTAATTGAGTGACGGATGAAATTATCTTTTGACCTTACTTTTTATTTTTTAAAATAAAATTTAAAAATTTAAAATAAATTAAATAAAAAAATACTTTTAACCATATCTCCACCATCTATCTTGAGATGGACGGTGGAGATCAATTTCAAAAAAAAAATTAAAAATTATATAGAAACGAAAAAAATAAAAAATAAATAAATATTAGCCAAAAATCCAATCTTAAACCCATCATGATCTTCTTCATCTTTCCGATTTCCTTTATCTTGAACCCATAATCATCATCATCATCTTCATCCATGCAAAAAATAGCCATAAAAAAGTCATCAGTAAAAAAAAATATCAACTAAAATAATCACCGATTCAACCCCATCAATAAAAATAAAGATCATTAAAGAAGAAGAAGAAGAAGAGGAGGAAGAAGAACCCATCATCATCATCATCATCATCCGTTCAAAAAATCATCATAAAAAAATCACCAGTAAAAAAAAATCATCAACCCAACTAAAGAAGAAGAAGAAGAAGATGACGATGATGATGATGTGGAAGAGATAGGAGGCAAAAATTAAATAAAAATTTATAAATAATTTTTTTAATTTTTAATTTTTTATTTGATCAACTAGGTCAACTTCAATCATCAAGGGCAATTTCATTTTTTTGCCACTTTGAAACTGTTCACTATCAAATGTAACGAAATATTGCTAACGACAAGGACATAAATTGTAATAACATCGAAAGTCGTGCTCTGCTCAAAGTAGTTAGTGGATTTGTTCTAAATTCATTTGTAATTCTATTGGATTGTAAAAATCAGGTTAATTAAAATCAAAACTCTAAAACCATGTAATGACCGTTAGTTACTGTGATGACCATTTGTCCATGTGGTTTTGACCTTGTCCCTGAAGGAATGTCGTGGAGGCGGAATGCTACCATATCCTCCTTAAGCCACAACTCTGCAAGGTGGCATCTCCACGATTGGAACCATTAACCTTATAGGTGTTTGAGTTTCAATTCTGATATCAAAGCAAGTTTAGTCACCATGGTGATCATTTGTCCACATGGGTTTGGTTTTGTCTTTGGAGAGGTGTAACGGAAGTAGAGTGTTGTTATGTTCTCCTTAAACCACAAGTTTGAAAGGTAGCGTCTCTAGGATTTTAATCAATAACCTTATAGGTGTTTTGGTGACATCTCCAAGATTCGTCAACGTGAGCTTTGTCATTTACATTCATGATCGAATTTTATTAGATAAGTATATTAATAACTTGATATGTTTGTCTTCTCAAAGAAAATCTTATATATACGTACATACATACAAGAGCCATGTACAAGTTTGAAAACATCAAACATAATTATTATTGAAAATGAAAGATTTGATCAAAGTGTCCCAATTGTAGGTACGATATTAAGCATCACTTTTAAGACAGTGGTTCGATAATAAATTTGTTCATATCTACCTCTCAATTCATCATTTAATATAAGGCCAATCTGGCTCTCGTCCTTGCACACCATCGACTTCAAATGTCCATTTTTTCAAAAGTGCATATACATATAATTGTAATTTTATCATTCATTTAACGCTAGCTAGCAATCAATAATCAATCAAAGTAGTAGTACAATCCTTTCCAATAATTGATAGATCATCAAGTGTAGCCTCAATATGTAACATATAGTCGTATAGATTAATTAATAGAAGGTTTTCCGTCCATTCTATAACACCAAAATTATTATCTATTTCTGTTAAACATAAGTTAGATTGCAGGACATTTCAGACAAAAGAACATTAAATTACAACATAAGGGCGCTTTTCGAATCCCTCTCTCTCTCTCTCTCTCTCTCTCTCTCTATATATATATATATCTTGCTTTTATAATCATTACTTTATAGCTTTAAAAAATTAGGACAAACTAATCAGATTCATCTATTGCATAGAAAAGAGAGAATTTGTTTTAGAAGAAAGAATATAATGAATAAATTTGATTGGTTTGTCCTAACTTATTAAAATTAGGAGATGCTGATTATAAAAACACTATATATATGTATGTGTGTGTGTGTGTATATATATATATATATAGAGTGATTTCTTCTAACTTTAAAAAGTTAGAAGAAATCACTCTATGTATGTATATATGTATGTATGTATATGCGTAAATATATAGAGTGATTTCTCCTAACTTCAAAAAGTTAGGATGAATCAATCAAATTCATTCATTATATTTGAATTAAATAGGAAAGAAAAATTGTTTTAAGAGAGAGAATGCAATGAACAAATTTGATTAGTTTGTCCTAATTTTTTAAAGTCAGGAGACATTGATGGTAAAATCACTATATATAAATTGAAACTAACACTTTATAGGTTAAAGGATTGCTGAAACGAATAATTGATTGTACGGTTTAAATGATTACTCTCACGATCGAAATCGAAAGATGATAACTTCTACTCAGAGAAGACTCACTATAACGGGTTAACCCACTCCCGATCGACCAACACCAGTCCAACCATATGGATGGTAGGTACCGTCCCTCTGTCTTTTGAGGGATTTCCACGCTTCCCCTACCACTCGAACCCAAGATCAAAGGTATATAGTCATTTGGAAAGCATGGTGGATGATTGGGCTGGTGTTGGTCGATCGGGGGTGGGTTAGTCCGTTACATTCACACCTACACTTTATATTTTAATAATTATACATATCCATAATTAGTAGTTAAGAAAATGACATTGATTGCAAAAGGCATATCTTGATTATAAAATTATAATGACAGCCGCCATATGGTATATGATCCTTAACGATTTGAGAAAATTATGTTCACGACATATTTTGAGTTATTACTCTTGACAATTTTCAAGAAAGACTCTTCAAATATAAATTTTTTAGATTTGCGTTAATAAACATCCTTTTTTGGCCAGAAATTGGAGTCTGCAAAGCGTAATCTCTTGTTGATGATCCGTATATCAAACTGTATGACAACATTAATGACAATGTGATTTTTAATTATGTCAACTATACTTACACTAATTAAGGACTTAAGATCTTCCTATTAATACATGAATTGTTTGCTTAAATTTTTTTGACATTACAATTATAATTATAACCGTTGGCTCTACTCTTGGTAAACGGGAGAGAACTATCCATCTTGATGTAAGACTCTAAAGTACAATTCAAAACTTTGTTTTAGTAGACAAGAGAGGACTATTTATATGAAATGAAAAAATTGCTTAGGTGGGAGTGTTGCCATTGCACCACTCCACTTGCAAGGATTGTCTGTTTAAATTTGTTAATTACACTAAGTATAATTCAAATCGTTTAAGTTGGATGTAAATGAATGTTTATTGTACCAAGTTTTTGCACAACAATAAAAGACCTTACCGGACAATCACCCAGAGATTTATCAGATGTTCAAACTGCATTGTAAACACAAGGAATATATATATATATATATTTTAAAAACATTGCAAACACAAGGAATACATTTTTTTTTCTCCTTTTAGGTACAAAACTAAAATTAAGTTACAAAACAGGGAACTACAGTTAGTAGGTACACTGTACTGGGAGTCTCAAAACCACACAACTCTCCACTCTTTTCTACCTAACAATCTGTACCTATTACAGACAAATCAGAATCAACTAATTTGTGTCTGCCTAGATTAAACTTATCTGCCCATGAACAAAAATAAAAAATATTAAATCATATATCTCCTTTTCGTTGTCAGATTAATGGAGATGATAATCTATGATCATCTTAATTTCAAGTACTAGTGATCATTTTTGGTAGATCAAAATCAATTGTGCATATGTCAAAAATGTAAAAATTAAAAAAATTAATTTGTGCATATACAAGATTTTATCACCATCTACCTTTCCCTTCGTAAGCAAACATATATCCACCATATAAAGCAAAAACAGATCATACAACAATAGCTCTTCAAGTCCAACTATCCATTTCTCATAATTAATTAACAACTCTTATATAACCCAGAAAAAAGGAAAAAGTAAAAAACAATATACTTCTATAGTACTTCCTCATATTTATATATCCAAAGTTATCTATAATTATATGTACAAAATTTTGTTTAAATTAAAGTGTGCTAGAATCAGAAAAATCTGTGCAAACTATGACCATGTAATGCAGATAACCAGAAAATCATCTCCTCATCACTGCCATCATAGTACTCTACCTGGTTGAAATTGTTGCTTTGAAGCTGAAGATGGAAATTGGCCACAACTTCATCAGGCAAGACTTTGGTTCTACAAAGTGGACAGGTAGCCAAGTACTGTTGAAGCCATCTATCCAAGCAATCCTTGTGGAAAGTGTGCTTGCATTTGAGCTTCCTGACCTTTTCACCCTCTTCGAAATCGGATAAGCAGACAGCGCATTCATTGTTGTTATTGGATTCAGATGAGGATGGCGGCTTGGTGAGCTTCTTGTAGGACGTTGTAGGGATTTTTTCCTCAATGAATTTGAGGAACTGCGTGGTGGTGACAAGGCGCTGTTTGGTGCTGCAGAGGCTTCTGGTGACCGTTCGGATTAGGATCACCGTTTCGAGTAGGAGGAGAGTGAAGAAGATGACGGTCATGGTGTAGAGATGGGAGAAGAATTCTGAGATAGCTGCCATGGGGTTTCTCTGCTGATGAAAGAAGAGGAAGGAAGAAGAATGACAGATGGGGTAGATAAAATGGAATGTTGAAAAAAAAAAAATAATAAAGCAAAAGAAAAATAATTTATATTGTGTCCCTTAAGAAAGCACTTTTTCTAAAGCTATCCCCAACACACCCGGTTAAATGTTAATCTTTTAAGATTATGTCTGACATGCGAGATTGAAATTGAAATGAAATTGATTGAATTAAAAAACTACTGTCCCATGTTTGGTTGAATTTGAGATTGAATTAAAATTATATTATATTATTTAGTATAGATTAAAATTATATTATAATAAAATTAATTTAAATACTTTATTAATTTAAATACTTTATTATAAAAAATCTAAAAAACAGAGAAAAGATATTTTATTAATTTAAATAAAGGGTTTAGTTTAAATGTTAAAATATAGGTTGGAATTAAATTAGAACAAAATTAATTTAAATAATTTATTATATAACCTAACTTCTATTATATAAAGTTAATAAATTTTTAAATATAATAAATCCTATAAATCATTTCTATGAAAAGTTATAATGATTATAAAAAAAATTATATTATTTTAAAGTATGAGTAAATAAAAATTAATTTTAAAATAACTCTTATTTAAATAATAACAATGAGGTTAGTAGAAGAAAGAGAAAGATAATCAGTGTGTAATTAATAAGAATAAAGAAAAAAAAAAGCAATGCACGTAAAAAGAAAAAGGGTTTGAGATATTTTGAATCTCAAACTCACCTCAAATTATGTGTTCTAAATACAACCTAAACATTTAAATTTATGTATGAAAATGTTAATCATTACAAATTTTGATAAAAATAGTACTTTATTTCTTAAGATGTGTAGTATGTTTATTTTAGGGATAATCTCAGTTTCCCCTATTGTTTGACGTAATCGCAAATTTCATTTTATCATTTATGTGGTTTTGATATGTACAATGATAAAATAGATCAAGAGATTTTCTGGATATTTTCTTGAGTTATAAGGAGTGTTTTAGAGATTGTTTTAAACTATAGAGGATATTTGGTTTATTTAATCAAATGATAAGGGGTTGTTAGTGATTTTGTAATTAGTTATAAATTTTGGTTATTATTTCAAATTAGAGGTAAGAAAGTTGGAGTATTCCTTAATTTTATAATTTGTTTAATCGATCACGTGATAGTAATCTTAATACACCTGGGACAGGTTGGATGTGGACTTTCAAAAAGGAAAAATATCTGCTAATTGTATGTCCTCTAGGCAAAGGTAGATGACTGTTGACATAGACCCATTTCAAATGTACGGACATATCATTAAAAGAACAAAATCTAGGGATACAGGCTTATGTTCTTTTTAGCAAACACTTGGCCCAGAAAGGTAAATAAACTAGAGGTCAATGAACTTTTTGATGTTTAGGTAAGAGGGCAGTAAACTTTTAAATAGCAGTGATTGAGTATTTTTTTCGATCATAAAAGGTTAAAAATTTAAGTTATATCCTTATCCTAAAACACAAAACGTGATTAACCTTTTTACATTTAATCACTCCTCCCCCTACCAAATATATATATATATATATAGATATAGATAATATGTATTTGATATTTACTCATTAGAAGTATATTTAGTGGCATGTATTCAGACTAAGTTTGCAGGGAATAAAAGGATTTTCAAAATTTTAGGTGCATTAAATTCAGATTGCATGGATTTCATTGAAATCTAAATGTATTTAATTAGAACTTGTATAAGTCTCATTCAAATCTATATGTATTAAATTAATATAGATTGTATTGAAATTTAAATATATTTAATTCAAACTTCTAAAAAGTTAAAGCAAATTTTGGTGTATTCAATCTATAATTTATGTGCATTCAAATCTATGCGTACTAAATTAACATGGATTGTATTGAAATTTAAGTGTATTTAATTCATAATTTTAAAAAATCAAAACAAATTTAGGTGTATTCAATCTACATTTATTAAAGTTTGATGATTTTTTTCAATGATAAATTTTGATGTAATTCATGGACTCTATAAATGTTGTATAGTTTTTGTTAGATTTTTTTTTAAAACCAATGAAATCTTTTAGAATAAGGCAAGATTTGTAATAAAAAGTTTTTATTCATAAATTTTACTTTTAAATCCATCAAAATCCATTGAATTTAATTTCATCATTTATATAAAATCTACAAAGTCAATGTTTTTTTTTTTAATATACCTAAACTTGTTTGAATTTTTTAAAAGTTTAAATTGAATACACTTGAATTTATATGAATTTTAATAAAATCCAAACAAATCTAAATTGAATATATTTAGATTTATATGAATTTTAATATATTTCATACATATATAGGTTGAATATATCTAAATTTTTATGGACTCTTCACAAATTTTAATTGAATGTACCTAAATTTTTAAAATCCTTTAAATTCCAATGAAATCTTAAATTTAGTATGCCCCTAAATGATGGAATTGAATATATATATATATATATTTATAGATTTTAAAGTGAATTTTATTAATAAAAAGGTTTATAACAAATTTGCCCCACTTCCACAAATTAGATTTTATAAAAATATTCTGACAAAATCTATATGGAATCAAAAGAAATATGATTTCTACTAAAATCTATTATTAAACAAAATCCATTAAAATCTAATATATTCTAAATTCAATGCAATCCTCAAGAGATTTTTCTCAACTCTAGGGTAGGAATGTTAAAAGATCCAGACCCACGAACTTGCCTTGAACAACCCACCCCAACACAATTCCACACAAACCCAGACCCATCCTTCCCCCCGAAAAAACATGGAAAAAACAGGGATATGATTAAAGTAAAATAAATGGGTTTTGGGCAGGATTAGGATTGATTTAAAACCCATTTCAAAAGGAGGCAGGCGTGGGGTTAGCTCTTCCCTGCCCTTTATATTTTTTTATTTGTGTATTAATATGTAATAAATAAAATTGACTTATATGTTTATTAATTACTAAAAAAATTAATATATTTTTAAATTTTATTTACTAAACGTGAATACATATTTTATATTTAATAAAAATTAATGTATTATTTTAAGTGAAATAATATAATTTGGTCCAAGTTTTATTTTTAAATAACATTTATTTTCTAAAAATTCATTTAGGAAAAAAAAAAAATTGGCGGTGGAGGTAGATTAGTGGGGGGAGCAGGGCAGGACACCCTAGAATTCCTAGCCTCAAGCTTAGTCTTAAATTATCAAGTTTGGTGGTAAAGAATATTAGGGCCAGGGTCAGTAATTCCTAGCCCGGCCTAAAACTTGCCCTTTTGACATCCTAGCACTAAGGGAGCTTCTCATTTTCTTTTACTTATATTTAAACAAAAGGTAACATGATGTTGATGATCAGAGGTCTTTGGTACTTATCAAAATAAAACACTACAAATGCGATACATAAATTTAATCTCATAATACTAAGATTTATTGATCTATCCTCATATAGAATGAGAAAAAATCTTCTTATATATATTGGTAAATATATATGATGAAATTTACTTTTATAATATCAAGAGATATTTATTTCTATAATATTAGAGAAATTTTTTTTCTATATATTCCTTTGTTAATGGAATTTAATACCCTTTCAATATTTATTTTCTATCTATAAACGCATTCCATATAGCCAAAACCTACCGTGACTAGATTTGAAATGTGTTGGAACCTATTAAGAATTAAATATTATTAGTATAATATAAATAGCAAATATCACAATAAAAAAATAAAAAGATTTTTCGATTCATTTACCTTTTTTTTAAAGTGAGGTGACGTTCAAATTTTATCACCTACATAAAAGGGCAGGCACATCACCATTCATTAGATGTTTTGAATTACTTCAAAACAAAAAAATGTTTTGAATTATTATAAATATTGGTTGGACCATTAAACAAATGAATTTGTCATGTTTTGAAGGGAAGGCACCACACGTCCAATGATGGTGGGCCAGCAGAGGCAGCCTACTTTTGTTGCTTCTTTTGTTTTTCACAATCATCTTCATTTAGTGCTCCACTCTGGATTCTATTTGGTGTGGTGAACCGCATGATGGATGTCCATGCTCCCTCTTCACTCGTCACTGATCTCGACCACGCGGTTAAATCAAAATTTTGTTTCATCATGTGGACGAGTCCTACAGTCAGTAGTTCTGATGAAAAACAAACTTGCATATGTTTCAAAATAAAAAAATTGCATAAATTCACAAGAAGAAAAAAAGTAGAAGTTGTTTTAAAAAAAAAAAAAAAAAAGGGGGAGAGAGAGAGAGAGAGAAAGTAGAAGTTAATATGTATTTCTTACACAACGACCGAGCCAAAAAAATCTATTTAATGATACCAATAAACAATATTTTCTTTAAATCAAAGGTTGTATATGTAACTATCTAGATATATATATTTTTAAAAAAGATAGCTGGCCCAACGACACCCCTCTCTTATTTATTTATTTATTTGATAACTATCGAAATTTATAAATATCTCGATTGGTTCCGAATGACTCACATGCTAATGGAAAAATTGCCACCATTGTGTTGTCTCCATTCCACTGCAGCAATCAAGCAAACCAGCTTCTTGATGCCCTCCATATTACTAATAATTTTTATGAAGGGTGGCTCTATTACCATTCAATTTTTTTTTTTGCTACACCCATAATTTTATAAAGTATTTTATTACTAATATAACCATATATATAATTACTTAAGAATACATTATTAAATAATTAAAAATCAAATTTACTTTTTACACCTATAATTATGTCACCTAAATGAATAAAAGAAAAGTTAATTTCTTTAAAGCATTTTATCAAATACATGTTAACATATCTAAAAGTTTCAAGCAACTAATCACTTTTTTGTGTTTTATTTTAGAAAAAAAAATTGTACATTTAATAATTCAGTTACTTGGTTATTTCAAATTAAGTACAGTCTTCAATAGTTGATTTCACTTTGTTTGCGACAGGTGCCGAAAGTTTTGTTTTGTTTTGTTTTGTCTTTAATAAATTCATACCGTTGTGCTTTAATCATAATAGACTTATCCCTTTAATTTATTACAACAATGTCATCAATAGGAAAACATGCAACTATTAGTGGCAGACAGGTAAGCAATTGTACCAAGCACTGCTCTAATTTTAAGTTATGTTTTTCGAAAATACAAATGCAAACAAATTTGTATGTACTTTTGCGCTTTTAATAAAACTACTTGTTTGTACGAAGATATTTATCAAGTTTTTCTTGGAATAAATTTCCAAGATTAATACACATTAAAATTTTGTCGTACAAAATCATTTAAAAGAACTTATATTAGCGGAAGCAGGGGAATGCACTTTTTGTTAGGTTGACTGGGTTGGGTCTGATTAAATCTTAAAAAAAACTAAAATAAGTTAAGTTAGATTGGGTTAGATTAAAAAATTATAATAGGTTAAATTAGGTTAAAAATTTTTCAATCCAACCCAACTCAACCCCAGCAAACAGTCAACCATAGTTCTAAATTCAAAACTTTTCCTCCCTCAAGAAAAACATTTATTAGGAATGAGGATAAGAGATTAGTTACATGTTTTCTTAATTTTTTTATGCTTTTGTGGTTAATGGATTGACCTTTTATTTCTAATATTTATTTAATGGGTTAAATTTTTATTTGTACTCACTTCATGAATTATCTTTATTTGTACTTGTTTTATAAAATCAACTTTTATTTATAATTGTTATTTGTAATGTTTAAATTTATATGTGATTATGTAATATTAAAAGTTTTATTTGTAATTATTAAGAACTTTTTGATAATGTTTAACCCGATCAACCCAACTTGACTATTATTGGGTTGGGTTGGGTTGGATTAAAAAATTTTCAACTCGATTTATATCGGATTGGGAGATTTTTAACCTAACCTGACACATGCTCAGCCTTAAGCGGAATGGTAATGTTATTGTTAATAATAATTGTATTTTATTTATTTATTCAAGCGAATGGTTTTTTAATGTCAACCTCAAAACTTATGAAAAGATTATACATTTTCAATATAATGATTTTTTTTTTTTTTTGAAAAAAATATAATGATGTTTTTCCTCTTCCAATACAAGTATTCAAGGAAAAAAAAATACAGGTGAACCTTTGTGTGAGTAATCTAATTTATTTATTTTTTTCACTCTATTGCAAAGCAATTGTCTCGCAAATGAGAGTGAAATATTGATTGCACAAATAATAATGAATATCTGTAGGTACTTACAAATTTATGATATGTTTGATATTTGTTATAAAAATAAAAGAAATAAACATGGTCAACACTTTTCGGGGAAAAAAAAAACATGGTCAATATAAAAAGAAATCGAAATTTCATCATAATTAACTGTGATGGAAGATTTATTTATTTAATTTTTCTAACAAGAATAGTGATGGAAGTATTGGGTGTAAAGATTTTTTGCATTTCTTTTTTCTTTTATTTGTGTTGTTTTTGGAACTCAAATAGAATATACTTCGATCTAGTCAAATTGTATTGTTAAATGTTTATTCTTAAAAGAGTTTTGTTTGGAATGGAAGTTCTTAAAATTTATAAATTAAATAAGAGTATTTTAGATAATTTTTAAAATACATCACTTCGGTCATTTTGTTAGTTAAGTGTTATTTAGTGTTAATGGAAATATGGATAATTGACAATTGTATCTAAAATTCTTCCTTTCACATCTTCAAAGTGATAGTAGCAGACATTAATTTAAACATTAATCTCATTTTCCTTTGCCGTCTCGAATTAAACTTTTATTTATCTCCAATTTTGAGTCATAGATTTTGGTTTTATGGAACTTTTGGGAGGATAGAAATCATATTCTTCATGTTGGAGCTCCTAAGAAGGAGATACTGAATTTGGAAGAAGTTGTCCTTTATCTTTTTGAGTATCGGAAGCTTAATGGTATTAGCACAAAAAGTTTAAGTACAACTTTTTCTATTCCCCATGTTAAGTGGCAATCTTTTGATTGGGAATATCTGAAATTAAATGTGGACGTAACAATAGATAATGTGATAGAATTTGTAAGGATTGGAGTTTTGGTTCGTGATCATTTGAGAGAGGTAAATGCTACTCTTTCTTTGAAGATGTTTGGTTATTTTACCTCTTTTTTGATTGAATGTGTAGCTTTCAGAGAGTCTGAAGTGTGCTTTGACTAATGATCTTAGATCTCAAGTTGTGGAAACTTACTTTCTATTTTGGCAATTCAGGTTAAGAATTTTTATATATACAGTAAAAGAACCCTTTATTAGAGATATCTCTTCGATGTTGGTAGAGTTGGACAATGTTCGGTGTCAATTTACTCCTCGAAAGACTAATAAAACATTCCACACGCTATCAACTTTAGTATTTAGAAGTATTTCTAGTTAATTTTGGTTCTTCTCTATTCCAAATTGTATTTTAAACATTGTTTCTTGTTTATGTTTCTTGAGTAATTTTTTGTTGATTTTTTTTTTTTTTTAAAAGAATTTGTTGTTTCAAGGTTAATCCATAACTTTTTAATTAATCCTATAAAGCTTTATGTAGCAATTATAAATGGAGGATAATGATTGGGCCTGATGGGCTTCTATCTCCACCTGAATTGTTCAAGTTGGAGCTCGTAGTCTTCAAATGTGGGTGAGGCCTTATCAATATCATGTGCTTCTGTCTTAAATACTGAAGAATCTTGTAATTAACAGAAAGATAAAAAAGTTTTAATTTTAATAAATTTAAGAGCATTATGTGTAAAAATGGTGTGGCAAAGTCTTGTAGGCATGCAATTATGGTTGGGGAGGGAGGATTAAATTAAAAAAAAAATTACCTACACCTTGTGTTAAAATTAAGAATGAGATTTGAACTACCAATCTCTTAAGATTTAAGGAAATGCTCAATCACTTCTATTAAAGAGTGATGTCAAGGTATATAACATTATTAAACCTAAAATTTTACTAATTTTTTGGACGACCTAGTAATACTAACAAGCATGATTCCCTTTCTTTGAAAAATCTTTTTCTTTTTAGTGTATTAGATTAAAAAATTAATCTATGTAATAATAATTAAGATAATTAAAGAAGTAGATCTTGAACAATATAGATTAATATATACTTGATTATATTATCAGATCGGTCCTATTGAAGGTTTTCTCCCGTTCTGCTTTAATTCAATACGATCATGACTCTGGATATTGCTATATTTAAGGTGCCGACATGGACAAAGACATCTTAACCCATATATATGTCTTGAAGCTCCAAGTCAAAACGCAAATTGCTTCTAGTGATCAGTCTGACGTGATTAAATGTCAACTAGTGAAATCAAACAGTAGAATACTAACAGTAAATGTCCCTACCAGTACCGCCACTAATAAATGGATCATGAGCTATACATAGTAATTACACATTACACACGTTTCCCTAATGTATCATGCTATCTTGCTGCACTATGATAAGGTCAAAATAACAGGATTTTAATTTGAGTCTATCCACGGTCAAAACCAAAAAAAAAGAAAAAAAAAATTGAGTCTATCCAATATCCATGCTTGTTTTCTTCCAGCGGAGATAATTCTGTATATCCCACCTAATTGTTCATTGAAAACAATAAGATCTCAGGAAAATATGTGTGTTGTGAGAGGTTATGTTCTTCATCAAGAAACCAATTAGCTTGTTGATGATTCTATGACTAAGCATTTGATTATGTGCAAATAAAGGTCTTCGTGATAAATTTGGTTTTGATGTAAATCATTTGCACTGATAGGTTTTGTGTTATGATGTCACACTGATTCATTGATAAAAGTGGTGTATTTATACACCAAAAAACAACAATTATAGATAATTTACTAATCCTATACATTAAATAAACTATTGACTAAATAATTATAATAATTATAGAAAATAATCTTTCTTAATCCGATATTGGTATTCTAAATAATTATAGTAATTATAAAAGATAAGACTAAATCTGTTAAGATCTATCACTCTAAAGAAGCACATGATCTCACTTAGCTCATGTGGTGTTCATCTCTCTTATCAACTTTAATGGTAAGGTTCAAGTACCATGATGTGCATTAATCAACATGTATTAAGAGTTTTTTTTTTTCTTATTTTATGAGAGTAAATGTCTCTTGTTAATGAAAGTATATATGCACTGCTTATGTAGTAAAATCTTTGTATGCAGTGCTTTTGACATGTTTGTGAAATCTTTATAAAGAAAAAGAAAAAGAAAATGGAGGAAAAACTAGTTTCAAAAGTAAAGGAGATTATAAATTATTATTTTTTTCTATATGAAATTAGTAAACGTGCCCTCAGATTAAATTAGAGTAATTTAGTAGGCAAGATTACAAAAAAAGCATAACTCCTGTATAAAGAATTTGGTAGAAATTATAAAAAGGTAGTTCACTCTTTTAGTAAATGGTATAATAAACAAAAGATAATCAATAATATAAACCATAAGATAATGATACGATACTTGCTAGTTGCACATCATATCATTTGTGATGGAAAATTTATAATAACCTTTAAGGGATCTAACATGATTCTATCTGTTAGGCTCCTTTTATTCCACTTGGTACTTTTTAATTAAAACACGAATGTGCATATGCGTTAAAATTCTATGCAGCAGCCATAAAGATGATCAATTGCTGTCACCTTTTTAGGTTGATAAGATGTGTTAAAGAAGTACTGGTTGAACGGCAACTACTATGTACTGACCTCTCTTCTAATTGGTTTAATGGATGGTTCTAGATCACTTTCTATACGGCCTCAAAAATATATTCAAAACCCATTACAGAAATCAATGTTATTTCCATTGATATTATAATAAGCTAGAGAACTAAGAAATCATGAAGTTCCATTATCCAGCTATTCCTCTGATTTTGATCTCCATTAAGAACTTGATTAAGCTGCTTTTACAAAAGTTATTTTCCACTAATAGAAGCCCTCCCTCAAAAGCACTAACACTTATTGTTCAATAAAAAAGCATATCATGAAGCACCGAATGGAGTCTTACATTATATGCAAAGTGGGTTTAGAGAAGTAATAATTAATTGTCATTAGCTAAACTGTTGGCTATAATCAAAATCTATATACGTTGTGAGTACAACGTACGTAGTGAGTGATAACCAGTACTTAAAGTTTTCACAGTTTTCTAATCATATGAGTAATTATGTGGATTTAATTTACTGGATGTATTATTGTAAGGATTAATTAAGGGCAACACTAATTGGGTAAGGTCACTTAACTCTATAGTCTTTCAAATTAGAAGCTTGAATTGCCCCTTCGAGAAACTACATAACAATATACTGTTATCATTCTCTCAAATGGTAAATTTATATGTATAAATGTGTGTTAGGTATTTTATTACATTTATTTATTGCATTGCCCCAACACAACCACTTCTAATTTTGAATATATATCACATCTTTTGAACGACATTTAATCCTAAAACCTCATCTTCTAGAAAAATTAGCTTGTTCACTTAACTAATTAGTACCCACAAACATGAGTTGGGTATAACTTCTAGACTTTTGTTTCAAAGAAAATAGAGAATATCAATTTCATATATATATATATAGTTGCATCACTAATATATATATATATATATACATATATATATATATATATTATTGGAACTAGCTTAGGGTGTTGTTGAGATCAACTGTGATCAATATTTTAAAAGGCAAAATACGAGGCAAGGTGGTCGTCTCGAGACAAACAAGGTGGTAGTCTCAATCCAATTGAGGGAAAAAAAAAAACCAAAGTAAAAAAAACCCTAACTTGAAGTGTTCAATGGGGGAAAGAGATGTGTTGAGACTTGAGTGATGAAGATGATTTTATTTTTTTATCATTATATATATATAAACTATAAAACTCCACCTCACTAACTTAATTTTTATTACTAAAAATAAATAAATAAAAATTATTATATATGTGATTTATTATTATTTTATATATATAAACTATAAAACCCATCCCACTAACTTATTTTTTATTTTTTATAATTATGTATATAAACTATAAATTTCCACCCTACTAATATATTTTTGTGTATTTCAAAAATATTATTTTTATGCATTTCAAAAAATATTATTTTTTATTTTCTTATCAATATATATATATATAAACCTCACCCCCACTAACTTTTTATTTTTAAACTCCCATTCCACAAACTTATTTTTTAATTTTTTTTTATCATTTTATATATAAACTATAAAAATCTCACCCCACTAACTTAGTTTTTATGATTTTTTTTATTTTTTGTCATTATTTTTTTTTTGAAACTCCCTCCCTACTAATTTACTTTTTAATTTTTTATCATTTTATATATATAAACTATTAAAATCTCACCTTGCTAACTTAGTTATTATTATTATTTTTAATTTTTATCATTATATACAAACTACTCATTTTCACTTCACTCGCACTCTTCACTCTCAAGTCTCACCGCCAACTTAACTCACATTCACTCACCTCTCAGGTTCTCACTTTGTCACTAACAACCATTGGTTCTCACTCCCATGACAGTTCATCTTTCTAGTTTCTTCTCACATTCACTCAGCACCACCGACTCTGTCACTTCAACTTTCTAGTTTCTTCTACATTTAGCTTTACTCTCTCTACTTTCTCTCTCTTAAAACTAGTGCTTGACTGCTTCTAAAATTGGTGTTGGTTATGATATTCTAAAACTAGTATGTTTGTGTTTTTTTTTTTTTTTTGGTGTGTTTGTGTTTTTTGGTGTGGTAAACTGTTCTAAGCTTCAATTTTAAAACTGGTGTGTTTGTGTATTTTTTTTTTTTTTTTGGTGTGTTTATGTGTTTTTTAGGTGTGGTAATCTGTTTTAAGTTTTTTTTTTTTTTCTTTTTTTATATAATAGATGGTTTGAACCGTGTCTGGACCCCCTCAAGGCGCCTCGCTTAGAGGTGGTCGTCTCACTCTCTAGAGGTAGGTTTTTCTAGCTGCCCCACCTTATATGTGCGTCTTGAGGCGCCTTAGCCACCAAGGTAGTGTTTTGAGGTGCTGCCTCACTTCGCCTTTTAAAACCATGGCTGCAATATGACCTTGAGGTGCAATGTAAGGATTAATTCCCAAAAGACATGTGGGTGTAACCCATATACATAGGGAAAATTGCTCACATTAAATAGGACTTGTGAGTTGAACTCATAACATTTTAATAAGGCAAGTGGACGGACTTTTAGTTTTACCACTGCATCAAAACCACTTTCTCAAGAAGGACATGATTAATATGTTAAGTTAAACAAGTTTTACATATATTTATTCAAATTGAATTTACAAAGTGATGGATTTTAGAATCAATAAATTTCTGCCGATTTGAGTGAGTAATGCAATTTATAGCTACTTAAGTAATAACAAAAGAAATAAATCATAATCATTTGTTACTTATGAAATATAACAACAGTTAATTCTTTTTTAATGTAAAATTGAATAAAGTTCAGATCAACAAACACCTTAATTTTCAAATTTGAAGCCAGTAAGTATCCTTTCAGCCAGCCACGCCACCACCTACAGTGGGTTGTGGTGGACTTGATCCACACTCTTGGTCCCTCATGGCACTAGTTCTTATAGGTTAAGACTGACAAATAAGCAAAGTCTCCATTAATGTCCAACTGTACACCCACCAATACATGCATACACACCGATTTTTCTTCTCCATAATTAGAACTGACGTGGCACCTTTGTGTGTAGCAGTAATTAATTATGGTGATGCCGCGAGAGAGCCACTGATGATCCAAAAGCAAAACCACTATTTTTATAACCATATCTGTAATTTAACACACTCCACTTCCATTGCATGTTGTCATTCTCCAAAATTAGTAACCATATATGGTGTGCATGTCACAGCTACGCCACTAGTTTCCTCCAGAAACCGTTTCAATTTGTAACATTAAGATAATATTATAATTGGTGATCAGTACTACCTCATCGACCCCTATAAATTCCCTCCCAAACCCCTCCATTTTCTCACCAAACAAACACTCAAAAACAACTGTTTTCTCAACCGGGGTTTACTTGTTTTTTGTTTTCTTGCGTTCATTGTAATTAACATTAAATAGTAACAATGTCTTCGATTGGAGCAAGCTGTGCAGAGGTTTATGTGATGAGGAAGCGCCACAAGGAGAGGCTGCAAAGAAGGGAAGAGGAGAGAGTGAGGAGAGGTGAAGTCGGTGTTAGTGAAGAAGCTGAGAGAGTCAAAGGCGGTGGTGGTTCTTTGTTTGGAAGAGGTAATAAGAAGAAGATTCATCCTGGGAATTTTAGTGGAGTTGACGATGATCGTGATGATGAATCTGCGAGGAGACCAGATGGAGGTCATGGGGTAAATAATGTGGCTGCTTAATGTGGGAAGAAGAGAGTTGGTGCATTTTCTTGTAAAATAATGCATGGTTTGACTTCTTTGTTGTGAGAGAGTGTGATATTTATTTTTACTTTCAGTTGTGTAACCTTATATCAAGTTCAGTTTATGGCGATGGGATGACTCGAACCTGTGTTATAAACTAAATGGACGTTCCCTCTCAGCAAGTCACATTAAAAGTGGTAGCTTGTTGTCTTGTTAGTTTGTGGATTGTGAGTCTTATGGAGTCATGAGTACATTTATCACAGCTTCGAGTTTGTGTACAATTATAGCAATCGCTGTTTCTCTCTCTCTTTCTCTCAGAATTAAGCACACACACTTCAATAAAGTTGTAATTTTAGCAAACATTATTAGTGCGAGACAAAAGTTATTGAATGAAATCATAATTGATATGCTTAGTAAACAACAAGGTTCCAAAACTCGCTACTTGACCGGAGAAACAGCAAGTAGTGAATTATCGACTATTTAGTATCTTTGATGGATAATAAAACTTGTAAAAAAAAAAGTTAAAAAATTTTCCATCATCACATAAGAACTAACACAATGAAATATAAGCTTTTAGTGTCTACAACAAATTTATTTGAAAAAAAAAAAAAAACTCATTAAAGTGGTGACGATGAAGACACGGCAGATCAATGAGTAGAAGAGAAGTACTAATAAGAAGATTAAGAAGAAAAGTTTTGAAGAAGTGAAATTGATGAAAAGGTTTGTTATCACAATCTTCTTTTATATTTTTATCTTTTGCACTATTTTGGATTAATTTAAAAAACGGCGTCGTTTTAGGTACACCAAAACAACACCGTTAAGGTGTCATAAATTTGAAAAAAATGGGGTGTGACCGAGTGGGCCAAGTACTCGCCTAACCTGAGTAAGATACCTGATCTATGAGTTCTCGAATCGATAAAATGCTGATCAGATAGTATTTGTCGAGAACTTGACCTACTCAATCGAGTTTTTGAACGTTGCTCACAAGCATATCATAGTGATCAAAAGGCACATCAAGACCTAACTATCAATCTCCACCCAAGATATAGTTAGAAATGACCTTACAAATTTTAGTTCCCCTTTTTGTTGCAACGAAGTAAAACTTGATGTAATTAAGAGGGTTTCATAAAAGCTGTTCACCACAATAATCTAGATAGAACAAGGACGTAACCATGATTTCATACGAGAGTGGGTTAGAATAAAATTTTTAAATAAACTTTAATGGTATGAAAATATTTTATAAATTAAAAGAGATGTTTAGTTAAATATGTTAATAAAAATAAAAGTAAAAAAATTGAACAAAATATTTAAATAATAAAATTTATTAGTATGAATTACAGTTAATGTTATGATATCAACAATATATATATATATATTTTTTAAAGTATAAACAATCTACATTTTAACAATTATAAATCATAATTACTATCACACTTCAAATTAAAGAGGATGTTCAGAGAAACACCCAAAGATATTAAATTTAATTGATATATTATGCAACTTATGATAAAAAAAGGGTAAAGTATGAAAAATTTAAATAAAATTTCACATTTAATGTAAGAAATAAAATTACTACATATACATTATTTGAATAGAAATATAAATATAAATATGAAAGTACATTTAATGGGTTTGGAATAAACACGTAATTTTTATATCACAAAAATTAATGAATGAAATATATATAATTTAAAATAAATATAACAAAAATATGAAAAGTGCCTTTATTTAAATATATATATATATATATATATATATACATATACTTTTTTTGGGGGTTATGGGAGGCTCCACAGCAGTACGTCCCTGAGATAGAAGGATATTGGCCAATAACTTTATTTTATCCAATTACATATATCGTGAGTTGAGTTAATTTATTATTATTAATTATTGTTTTAAAACAAGTAACAAAAATGAATATAATTTTTTTTTAATATACATTTTAGCTCTATGAATTTTTAGGTACCACTTGTCTATAAACACAAAACTAAGGTTAATTTGTAACAAACCTGTCCCTATCTTAAAAATAAATAATATTTATAGCAAACAATTGATAATGTCTATTTCGATTCACATGGCAAAGAATTTTTTGAAATGCTTTTAAGAAGTATGAGCTAGCTATCTTATGAGGTGGATGAGTTGGCCAAGCATGCCGCTTTTCAAAGTTTTTGTCCAAAAAATTAAGAAAAAAATTGGGGCTACTTTCAAGTACCCAATACTAACATGATAAATCTTTCATTTAAAAAAAAAAATATATATATATATATCAATATATTAACATAATAATTATTCTTATTTGACACTCTATCTTTAGGGGATTAATAATTGAAATTATCTGTTATTAGCTAATTTAATAAACATTAACAACATACATGAACTTTCTAGATGGGTGCACGTCATTTTTCAAATTTTTTGATAAACAATTCCAAAATGGGCTGTTTATAATTACTCAACAACCTATAACCTAGTAATTATTCCTATTTGGCACTTTGTTGTTATCCAATTAACAACTAATATTGTCTATATTCAATTAATTTAATGAATATAAGGTATGTGAGGTGTCTAATTGCATGTATGCCATTTTTCAATTTTTTTCTTTTTTCTTTCAAAGTTTCCAAAAGAAGCTACTTTCAATTACTTGGTCATATCTATTATGATTCACGCGGTAAAGAAATTTATGAAATTTTAGTAAGGTGCATGAGATAGCTAGCTGTCTGCAAGTCATTTTTCAAGTTATTTATTCAAAAATTCAAAAAATGACTAAATTCAATTACTCAGCATAGTAACTTATTAATTATTTTTATTTGGCACTCTATTTTAATTAATTAATGACTAACATTGTCCATTTTTAGCTAATTTAATGAATATATTAATTAAGGACATGAGTTGGCCATGCCATTTTTCAACTTTTTTCTTTTTATTTCAAACATTCCAAAAATGAGTGCTTGTTAATTACTTAAGAGATTGAATAAGTAATTATTCTAATTTGTTAGTAAGATTCACTATATGAGTTGGCAATATTTTATATTCTAAATCTAGAAATACAATACAAACAAGTATTTGAGTATAGAGAATGAAGTACATAAATAAAATTGTATTCCTCTAACAATTAATGTTAGTCTCTCACTATGAGAAACCCTGAACATCTCATAGTGAAAACTACTGAGGATCTTAATATTGCTAATGATTAACGGATACTAACTGTCAATAATATATTTTCTTAATAGTTAACACGATTAACCATGAATAATGACAATTACTTTACAATAATATTAATCCATTACTTCATCAGTAGCTATCAATATATCCATCCATAGATAGAGTGAGGAAAACCTATTTTGGAGGGCCAACAAATTAAAATATACAATATCTCGGAGGTAAACTAAAAATTTTATAAAATTAAGGGATAAATATATAATGTCATAAGTATATATATGTGTATATTTTTTAAAAAATAGAGAGGTGTGTGCCTTGCCATTGTATCTTTTAATATGGTGCTTAAAAGAGTATTTTCAAAATTAGGGTTTTGGTATAAATACTGTTGTAATCCTATTGAAAATATAGTAGAAGTTTTTTAGCCATATGATAATCAACGTAGGCATATTACCGAATCACTATAATTCTCTGTGATTTCTTTTTCTTCGTATTTCATTTTGGCATCTCCATTGCACAACACAATCTCTTACAATAACCTCACAATCATCCATATCCAAAACTCTCTTAGAATAAGCTCAGAGTATCATTCATAAGCAAAACTATGTCTAGCTTCAGTTCTAGCCAAACACAACCCTCTTTTGGGAAATCCATTGAGCTTTTCAACCCATATTTCTCTGCCACACTGAATATAATGGACTACAATGATAACCATAAATTTAAGTTCCTTCGATATGGAGGGTTCGTTATCAACTTGATCATGCAATTCTCCAACCCTATCATGATGATCAATTGCATAGTGGATGGTCTGCAGTGGCCTATCTCCAAGGATGCCCCAATCATCCGAGTTGGACATAGATCATTTGCTTTTGGAATACCGGCTGTTTTGTATGGACTGCAATTCCCTCCCTCTTGTGAAGATGAAAAAATTGATGCACTTGAGAAGGTTTTCATGAAATATGCTCACTATCAGCGTCTTGAAGCGAAAAATTGGACTGGTAATGTTTTTCTTATCCATTTATTTATTGTTGATTGATTTTTCTTTTTGTAATATTTTTATGAATTATATGATAATACAGTGGAGACGAAAATACAAAATCTTACAACCCTAGTGTGAGTGAGATCATTCCAACATTTTATTATTTACTTTTTGAGTAAATTGTTATTTTGGTTTCTTGATGGTTTAAAGATGTATTACTAGATTATTATAAATATACATATTAGATGTACTCACATAAAGAATTCAATATATGAAATTATATTATGAACATTGAACCAAATATTTGGTTTATATCAATGTCAGGTTATCCATGGAAAGAAGATGATCCCGATTTTTGGGATACCTTGCAGCCAATGATTGAAATAGAAATTCATAGCAAATTATATCAATTTGGACACCATCCTGGAAAGTCACCATTGGCAGTTGGAGATCAATTTTCGGGCATAGAAAGAATTCTTCGAACCTCAGCTGCTACAAAAATGGTGGGACACGCCATTTTGTGTGGCTCTCTAAAATCGAACGAAATTGAAATTCAAGACCTGCGACCAGAGCCAAACAATGATGGTAATAATGGATGCAGTGATGTAATATCGTCAGAGCTAGCTTTTGCTTCAATTTCTGTCTTCGCTAATTTGGTTGAAGCTGTGGAGCTTTTCTGGGTGATTGCATCCGGAAAATTTCATTCGTTGAAGAATGAAAACCTAATTTTTAAAGAGTTAGCTGGGTTCAAAATATGGAGATTGAACCAACTGGGTATTGGTGCTTTTTTGAAAAAATTGGATGTTGAATAAAAAGAAGTTTTGTATCGGACTATTTTCATCTTGTTTTATTTTTTGTGTTGAAAATACTTTTGATTGTAATGGAACCTTTTCCCCAAATTCAGCTAATTGTAAATTAATTAATTTTGTTTAACTTGTATTTTTTTTTCAAGGTTTCAACTTCTAGTTGAATAGCATAACTCAATTCTTCCTATTATTTCACGTTACTCAACATGTTCATACTACTCCAATTTGTCTAACATATTTACAATGCTCTGGTTAAATTTTAAGATGTTTCACATTGATTGGTCTAACCAATTTGTTAGATATTGACATTTCATAAACAACAACAACAATCCCAAACATCAATCAGAAAAAGAAAAAAAAAAGGATTTATCTAATAATAATTATAATAATAATAATAAACACAATTGCAACATCTAAACTGTAAAATTTGCTATGAATGTTTCTCAAAATCTAACCTACAAAATACGTAAATAAATCACCAATCAAACATATATCAGTTTATTGTATGAAATTTAGTATAAATATAGTTTTCGAAAATTATGTAATTATTAAATCACCAATCAACAGTCAACACCCTATATTAGAAAAGTATATTAATAATTTAGTAACTAATTATTAACAATTAAAGAGAAGATATACAAGTAATTTATTAATATTAATATTATTATTATTTTTATATAGATCTAAGATTTCTTGATAACTATGTTATTTGAATTCTCTTTTAAACCTATGAAAAATGAAAAACAAGTAATTATTTTTATCATTATCTTAATGTATTAAGAGCACATACCCGTGGCTGTTGAGAGCTTTAGGTAAAATTTTGGTAAATTGTTAATCTGATTGCAGAAGCCTTGGATTTGTTGAGTGTAAAAGGTATAGTGCTTTGATTGATCATGTGTTTCTCCTTTTGATTCATAAAAGATAGGGGTAAGCATGAGTCGAGTCGAATCAGTTTTGACCAAAACCAACAAAAAATAGTTTTGTTTTTCATTATGAAAACTAATATAAGGAGATGAAAACTTACTTGAATTGAACATAGTCAGATCGATTTATTTTGATTGTTTACATCAATTTAGCAGTTCAACACCAATTGAAGCCTAAATCACATATATTTGATAAACGTTCAAAACACATTTAAACAAAAGCGAACCAAATTAGCGAAAATTTAGACAAACCTTCAATGAGCTATCAACCAAATTGCCAAAAACACCTAAAACCCAAACAATTCCAATCAGTATCCAACCAAATCATAACAAAACTACAAAACACAAAATAAAATAAACCAAAATGGGACTTTTGGAAGAGATAAAATTTGCACAATGAGTTGATGAGAGATGATGAATGAAGGCAATTAGCAACAATGAGAGTAACATTGATAGGTTGATTACGAAAAACTTAATTAAAACACAAAAAAAAAAAAAGAAAATGTTTTTAGCTGAGAGGAGAGACAAGATAAGCAGAGAGTTGAAAAGGGAGGAGAGTAACGATGATTACCTAAAACTATAACGACAAAAGAAAAAAGCAGCGAGAGGGAAGTTGTAAAGGGCTGATAAGAGAGGACAATTAGATGCTACTAGGGTTAGAAAAGTTTGCATTTTATATAAATATATATATTTTTAAATTATTTCGAGTCGGTTTTAATTTAATTTACTTTAAAGCCAACATTAGTTGGTTTTTATAAACAAAAAATGACTCAATTCAAACACAATAAAAATCAGCTTTTTATTATTATTATTTTTTTGCGTGGTTTGGTTCAATTGGGGTTGATCTTGCTCATTTTGCCCATCCCTAATAACATATATGAAACATGTTGGAACACACAAGAGAAACAAATATCGTACCTATATTAATCCTTCGTCCATATGCTCATATAATTATTTAATTTTTTGAGAAAAAATTGAGGATAAAAAGAAAAATGAAATATAAAATAGAAGTTATCGGACACGATAAAGGAAGAGATAAAGGCAAAGAAAAGAAAACTTGTTTTGATGAGCAATGTTCAAAAGGGAAATCCAATTTATAATGCCATTAGAGTCCATCATCATTAATGAATGAGATACGAGTGAATCTTCTCAGATTTGCTTAGTCAAGTGATAGATTTTAAAAATTAAAAGGACTTTATATATAAGGATATCAATAGATCGAGTTTGGGGTATGGTTAGGAATCTTTAACCCTATCAAAAATATATAGCCCTAATGCAAACTTGTGCCAATCTCGATAATTGAAAGTCAGGGAATTTTCAAGGTGGGGCAGGGTGACCCTATCCTTGCCCACGACACTTCCACCACTAAAAGCCATATAAAATAAATAATAATATGACCATAAATAAAACGGTAGCTCATGTCCCAAAGTGTCAAAAGTTCTCGTGTCATGCATCCAAAATAACAAAATTGACTTTTTGTGAATTCTCATCTAAAAATCACGGCATCTTACATATTATAGAAGATATATAAATTTATCTAAACATTAAATTTCATAATTTTCTGAGAAGTAAAACTAGCACAAATAATTATTTGAAGTTGACTGTTTTAAAGAAACTCAATATTTTAGCTGCTCTTATTCTGAAAAATATTAAAATTAAATTTGTTCAACTTCTTTCATGAAGTATATTCTAAATCAATCCCTGCATATACCTAACACCATCCATGCTTTGATTAATAGATCAAAACTTAATAAAACCTTTCACATAAAGTTGATTGGCATGTATCTCTACATAAAATCTTGAAATCCATACTTAAGCAAGTAGTCCAAATCCTAAATGAGGATAAAGAAAATAGAATAAAAACTTATAGTAACACCTCAAACTATCACTAAGGAAATAAATTAAGCTGCGAGAGAGGAACACCGAGTATATGTTTCATTTTTTTTGTTTTGTTTTATGTATCAGTTTTCTGATTATTTAGTATATAATGTACATACAAAAAACCTATAATAGTATAAGTTTTACTCGATATGCAAGTCTTATTTTAAATAAAATATTTATCTTCAATGTTTAAAATTTAAAATAACTTGATATATAAATGGGTAGAGATTATAATCTGTCCTCTTAATTTCCAAAGCAACCCAAAGAGACAAGAAAACAAAAGTCTTATTTAATTTTTTTTTTTCTGAAATCAGGCTGTTACAATAGCATTTGCCCTAAAGTGTCTAATGTGATTCATAAATGTTTCATGTTACTTTACCAATCTTTTCAGCAGAGACTGATAGGGTAATTCGTGCGGATATAAACATAGATGACTGTCTGGTTTGTGAGCACGCAAGATTGGTTTGCTTACTTCAAAGAATGATTTTTGCAAGGGGTAAATCTATTTGTTCATTTTAAACTAATAGATAGTTTGCATATGTACTTAAAATTAATTCGTCCAAAAGGAAGAAATAATTTGCATGTAAACTAATGATGCTAAAAATCTCATTTTATAATTTCGATGTTAGTTTCAAAAAATGAACTTTTTTATGCTATTTCTTACGATTTTACAATTTCACAATTTTCTATTATTTTTTTGGAGAATTTCATGATAAGCCTCCTCTAGAGGACAAATTGCAAATTTTTGGGTTTTCAACTGTGAACAGTGGGCTTATCACCTTTTCTGTTCCTGCCCTTTTCCTCAATTTCTCTGGAATTGGGTGACTAATGTTTTTAATATATCTACTCCAATTGGTCTCTGGTGGAATGATTTTTGAACTAGTATATCTCTCAAATTTTTTATTCTCAATTAATTGAAAAACATTTGGATTAATGCTTGTCCATGCATTATTCATGTGATCTGGACTTGAAGATATAAACTTATTTAAGAACATTTATGTCACTACGCGCGATTCCTGCCATTATTCAATGTATTCTTAGCAAAGTTTGTTCCGGCGGTCGTGTTAATCACTCAAAAGTCAGCTGTTTTCTCTTGGCTTGGTACTAACTTGAAGCTTGATGAAGATTCTAAGGTTCTTGATGTTATTTGATGTTCTCCTAGTATAGATTGGATTACAGTTAATACCAATAGTTTATCTGAGCATATATCCTGGTCTTGTGCTGCTTGTGGTGGTGTTTATCGAAATCATTGGCTTGCTCATTCTAGGGGTTGGCATGATGGTATCATCATTGGATAGAGTAGTGTGACTCACTATTGGTTTCTTATAATGTTTTTACAATAAGGATTTATCTTCACCTTTGCAACTTGACTTTTGTTCTTGTCTTCTGCCATGGGTATACATATTTTTCATATTTATAGGCAAGGCAAAACTGTGGCAGTATTTTTTGTTAGTTTTGGAGAAGATGAGTTCACAATGACAAGATGACAATTTACGATTAACATAATACGGCGTTGTATAAATTGCAACAATCAAATACACTTTTATATTTTTGGATTACGCAAGGATTATATGAAAATGGCCCACTTCCCTTTTTGTTTGTATCTCTATGAAGCTAAGGAACTCTGCCACCCATTTAAATGGGGATTGACATTCTTGTTAAATTTATTGCAAGCTTGAGAATACATTAAAAATCAAAGTAAAAAAAAAAAAAAAATGCAGTTACGTTTCATTTAATTTTCAATGCAATGCATATAAATTGTACCTTTAAGCTTGTAACTTCTTCTAACTTACAAAAAAATTCTCTTTAAGTTCTACTAAATTACCATTAGTCCCCCTGATATAAAATTTGGACAATTTTATTCATCAAATGTTGAAGAAAACATAGATTAAATTAACTCATTACAAAAAAAGAGTATATCAATATTAGAATATTCATACTGAGCACTAAAAGCCTGGTATGGTTAACATTATAGTAATAAAAGAAAAAAAAACAGACTTATCCATATTGGGTATTAAAGGCCCGATACTCATACATGTAAGTTTTGTTTTTCCTACATCATTCTTCCTAATGGACTACTATGACTTGACAATGGTTAGAGTTAGAGTGATACTTACACTGCAGACTAGGTTTATAAATGCAATATCACTTTAATTGGGAACATCAAAATCAGTATGTTAAAACAAGATAAATTAAAAAAAAAAATTTCTTTACAAGACAATTTGTAATTGGAGAATGTAATACTATTGTCACGTGAAAATGTGATATCCAAATCACCAAAATTCATATATAATGATTTTAACAATGTTTTACATATTTTTTAAATGCCTTAAGATTGAGGATTAAATAACTCGTAGTTGCTTTCATAAATTTTACAACATACTTTTGTGTGGTTGCTTATTAATTATTTCTATAGATCTCATTTCACAATCAACTATTGGCATTTAAACTACATTTTATGTACTAGTATTGAGTTTAGTTACAATATAATTTTATTTCTTTTATAAAAAGTAAAAATTATTGAACATAAACAAATTACGTTACATCCAAAAAAAAAAAAAAAAAACCAAAAACAAAAAACAAAAAAAAATAAAAAATAAAAAATAGTAGTTGCCAAGGATAGGGTCACCTTGTCCCCTTGACTTATAATTGTTGAGATTGACACAAGTTTGCATTGGGACTATATATTTTTGTTACAGTTAAATATTCCTAATTATATCTCGAACTCAACCTATTGGCAACCTGATATATAAAGTCCTCTTAATTTTTAAAACGTATGACTTGACTAGGTAAATTTGAGAATATTCACTTGTATCTCATTCATTAATGATGATGGACTCTAATGGCAATATAAATTGGATCTTTCAACTTTGCTTAGCAAAACAAGTTTCTCTTCTTTGTCTCTATCTTTTCCTTTGTCCTGTCCCATAACTTCTGTCTTATATTTCTTTTTTCTATTCTTCTCCTCAAATTTTTCTCATTAAATTAAACAATTACTTGAGCATATGAATGAAGGATTAATACAGATACAATAATTTTGTTTCTCTCATGTGTTTTTAACATGTTTCATATATGTTATTAGAGGTGGGTAAAAAGACCAAGATCAACCCCAACAAAATCAAACCACGCAAAAAACAAAAAAAAAAAAGCCATTTTGTATTTGACTTTTAATCAAGTTAGTTTTGATTACAAAAACTAACCAAAGTTGGTGTTAAAGTAAATTAAATCGAAACAGACTCGAAACAATTTTTGAAAAAATTATATATATATATGTGTGTGTGTGTGTGTGGAAATTACAAAAAGTGACCATTCTAAAAAAAGAAAATTTGTTTTTACCCACTCTTTTTTAAAAAAATTTGCTTTTAACCATTCAAACAAATTAATTACAGTCTATACCCAAATTACACAAATTACCCTTACATTCTTTGTTCTTTTCCTCTATTGCTCATGGTATGAGATCTTTGGCTTCTTTGGTTGATTATTCGAGTTTTGTTGGGAATTTTTTGAGTTATTTTGTGTTTTGGATGTTGGGTATTGATGTCTAGAGTTAGATTTGGTTGAATTTAGCTTAAAGTGGATATTTCCAGTGAGAAAATGATGACCATATAACATCAGTTTTTAAGTCCACTTAAAAATCGGTAATGATTTTTAAGTGGACTTAAAATTCCGGTATGAGTTTTTAAGTCATCGATTTTAAAATGGACTTAAAAACCATGATTTTTTTTTTTAATTGAGAGTATTTTGGTAAACTTGGATATAAATATAAATAGTTTGTTTGAGAGGCTAAAACAAATTTCTTTAGAAAAGTGGACAAAAAAAAAATTTTCTTTTAATTTAGCCAAAAATTGCAAAGCTCTCGTGTGTGTGTGTGTGTGTGTGTGTGTGTGTGTAATGCAGACTTTTTTAACCCTAGTTGTCTCTCACTATTCTCTTTTCTCAACCCTTTATAGCCTCTCTCTCGCAGCTCTTTTCTTTTGTCATTGTAGTTTAGTTAATCATCGCCAATCTCCTCCCCTTTCAACTCTCTCCTCATCTTGTCTCTTCTCTCAACTAAAAACCTTCTTTTTTCTTTTTTTAAATTTGTTCGTAATCAACCCATCGATGTCACTTTCATTGTTGCTAATTGCCTTCGTTTGTCATCTCTCATCAATTCATCGTACAAATTTTATCTCTTCCAAAATCCTATTTTGGTTTATTTTATTTGTGTCGTGTAATTTTTTGTTGTTATTAAGATTTGCTTGATTTTGATTGGAAGTTTTTGGGTCTCGGTTGTTGTTGGTGATTTGGTTGATTGTTTTTTGAAGGTTTGTCTAGTTTTTAACTAATTTGGTTAGCTTTTGTTGAAATGTGTTTTGAACTTTTATCAAATATGCATGATTTAGGTTTCATTTAGTGATGAATTGCTAAATGAATGCAAACAATCAAACTGAACCAAACGGACTATGTTCGATTCAAGTAAGTTTTCATCTCCTTGTATCAGTTTTCATAATGAAAAACTAATAAGTTTTTTGTTAGTTTTGGTCATGTTGGGTTATATGGGTCTTAGGTTGGGTTCACCCAAGATGACTTAAAACCCAAATCCGAATCCAACTTTGGGATCCAGAATCCAATAGAGTTGGATAAACCTAATTAACTGCCAATTGCAGTTTTATATGGGCAGTTTTTTGTATGTTATAAAATAACTACATGTTGCATTTTTTCCCAATACATAATATATATGGGCAGCAGTTAAACTGCTTTCGGTGAGAAAAACTGATATGTGAAGGGAAAACCAAAAGGCAGTGAGTAGAAAAGAAAAACAGAGAGGAATGAAAACAAAGAGTGAAAAAAAAAAAATAAAAAAGGGCAAGGTAATTTAACATTGTGAATCGAGGTTTCTTTCCAATTTTGTGATCGAAATTCGACCTCAATTGAACAACCAGTGTCCACATCAAATTTTGCTGCGAACAAGGTGAGTTTTATGTGTGTTTATTTCATTGTATTTTCAAGTTTCAAAATATAGTAAATACACTGTCATTTGGATGAATGTGTTTTATCATTGGTATCAGAGCATTTGTTGGTGTTGTTTGCTGGTGGAATAATGTTAAATTGCATGAAACTTAATTACACGTTGAGTTTAACGCATTTAGAAATTTATTTTTAGAAGAACTTTAAGTTGAACCCGAAACTGTTCCTTATATTTAATGTTAGTAAACTTGATTATTTTGGTGTGATTATTATACCATTGGAAAGGGCTCGAAAAGAGTTTTTCAATGGTATATTGTATGAGCAATTTAGATAAGAAACGAGTGAGAAAATCACATTTGAAATTTTCTTCTGAAAACTGCAATTTTTGGAAAAATGCATTTGAACCAGATGAAGAAGATGAATAACGCACCACCACATGGCGTCCAGAAGAGAGGCCGTGTCTTAAAGGTGATGTGTCAGTCTCTTATCAAGACACGTGGACGACAAGTGGACCAGTCAGGATGAGCCATGTGTATGACATGTGGCAAAATACTATTCAACCGTGTATCTCCACATGTCACAATCTGGGTGAAGACATGTGTCATACAGGTGGCACCGTTTGGTACATCCACGTGTCGTATAGAATGGACGAACCATATTGTGCCATGTGTCTCATGACGTGGAAGCATGTGGTGTTGCCACGTGTCAGGATGTGTGGGTGCCCTAGAATCTGTCACGTGTCGCGAGTGGATTAGGTGTTATTGGTGTTTGCGCTACATGTGTGTCTAGTGACATACGCCCGTTGGTGACGGCCGTTCCGATCGTTGGAAAATTTAAAAAAAAAATGTAAAGAAAAAAGGTAATAAATTTTTTGTTAATTAAATTAAATTTTCATTTATTTTTTTAACTTATTGTATTAATAAAATTTAATTACTAAATTTAGTGTTAGTTATGATAAATTGATTAATATTTTTAACACGGTAAATTTTGTAGATGACCTATCATGTTATTCATTACTTTACTGATTCTGATGAGGATGTCGAGAAAGTTATCGAGATAGTTGAGAGTTTCGACATCATCGATATTCCTTGATGATCCAAATGTTATCATAGTCATATCTGATGACGAGGAGGGCATCGAGCCTTCAGATTATATGCCTTTTGATTATCTGACTAATATTATTGTCATATTTGATGATGAGGAGGGCGTCAAGCCTCCAGATTATGTGCCTTCTGGATATTTGGTTGATGTTATAGTCATTTCGGATGACGAGGATGATATCGAGATTATAGAGCTATCAGACGATGATGAGGATGTCGATGTTATGGATACTTCTGATGATAAGATGATTGAGGTGATAGACATCTCATCAGATGAGGAGGATCCGGAGATGACGATTGATTTCGATCAGTATATGAGAGAGTATCATAACAAGATTGATTCACATATCCCTTATATGTCTGATTGATGATGTATTTCTTTTATCATTATTGCATTGTATATAGTGTTTTTATTTATGTTGAATATTTCAGATTATGGATAATGTATTTCTTTATTTATCTTTTATAAAATCTTGTTTTATTCATATAACACCATGTATAATGATATATATGTGGGTGTCTTAATTCAATTAAGAAAAAAAAAAACATTAGGACTGTTTTGTGCAAATACACTTACAAGGATGATTTAGTGAATAATTGGAAGTGGATGATAATAGGTGGCTTGACTATCTTTTCGACTCCTATCCAAGGATTCATTTTTCATATTTATGAGTGTATGATTGCTGCATTATTATAGTGAAATGATAGTAGATATGCTAGTATATATATAGAAGGATATAGATAGTAAGTCTCTAAATAGAAATGGATATCATTTCAAGGAATGACTTCAACTTCAAAGAATAGTATCGTTGAACTAAATAAGAGAGAGAAACTGAATGGTGACAATTATGATATCTGGCATTGAAAAATTCAGTATATTCTCGAAGAGCAGGATGCTCTTAAAACCCTAACAAATACTGTGGTAATGCCCCAGTCAGGTATATCTGCTCAATACAGAAGAGACATGGAGATCTATCAGACTTGGAAAAAGAAGAATAATATTGCTTGGATTATGATCCTGAGCAGCATGGATGATGATCTCATGTGCATGTATGAAGATTATGAGACTGCCAAGACATGTGGATGGCCCTGAAAGATAAGTATGATGGTACTTCAACCACTAAGCTGAGGAGGCTCACTATTAAGTTTGACACCTACAGGAAACGTTAGAATCATACCATGAGGTAGCACTTTAGGGAGATGTCAAACATGATTTGTAAGCTTAAGACCACTGGACATAATCTCACTGATAAGCAGTAAGAACAGGCTGTGATCCGATCTCTTCCCTTTAGTAGGGAGAATATGAAGATCAACATGACTTATAATGACAATATCAAGACATTTGATAACATTGCACGTCATGTTGAATTGGAAGATGAGTGCTTAGAAGCGGCTAAGGCTTCCAATCAGCTTTACATGGCTGAATCTTGCAAGCGCAAAGACTTAGGCTTTAAGCACAAGGGATGGAAGAGGAACTTAAAAAAAGGGAATGTAAATTCTAAGTTTAAGAAGAATGAGACCGGAAAGTGTAAGAAGGGCAAACGTGTTGGGGCTAAGAAGGACAAAGCCAAAATGACCTGTTTCAACTGCGACCAGTTGGGCCATTTTGCTTGTGAATGTACTGAGCAAAAGAAGGAAAAGGTACAATATTACTTTGACATATTTAATCATGCTTGTGTTTCTAGCTCAGTATTACTCACTGAATCTCGTCCTCTGTGGACTGTAGACTCAGGAGCGATCGATCATATAGCTAGAGATAGAGGAGCGTTTGTGGAATATCGTGGAATAAGTCAAGGATTAAGATGGATATATGTGGGGAATAACTCACGTGTTGAGGTGAAGGGTATTAACACTTGCAAGCTTGTTTTGTATGGAGACCAAGTACTCTATCTCCATGATGTATTATTTGCTTATGATATTCAGCGAAATTTAGTTTATGTACCAATACTTCTTAAATTGGGATATGTTTTAAACTTTGTATAAATATTTATTTGGATTCTGTTAAGATTGGTATTGGATATTTATTGGATGGTTTTATTATATTGAATACCGAGATGAACGATTATTATGATGATAATGGTTGTTTTTCATTAATTGCTTCTTTTGACATTGCAAATGTCGATGTTAATACTTGGCATGCTAGACTAGGGCATATTGTTCAGGATCGAATGAATAGATTGGCCAAAGAGGAACTTTTAGGTTCTCTCAATAAAATAGATTTGCCTTTATGTGAAAATTGTCTGGCAGAAAAAATAACTAGAAAACTATTTGAAAAAAGAATTAGGGCTGAGAATGTTAGAGCTAAAAGTGGTACTTCGTATTTTATAACTTTTACAGATGATTACACTTGTTATGGTCATGTTTATCTGATCTTCCATAAATCTAAAACATTAGATTGTTTTAGATTATATCTTAACATGGTAGAGAATTAGTTAGATAGAACTATCAAAGTCCTGCAAACTGATTGAGGACGAGAATACTTCTTTAAACAATTTGAGATGTTATGTCAAGATAAAGGTATTTCTAGACAATTAAATATTCCTAGGACTCCGTACAAAATAGTGTAGTGGAAATAAGGAATAGAACTTTATTAAAGATGATAAAATTTATGATGGCATAAGCGAATCTCCCAATATCTTATTGGGGAGATGCACTATTAACAGCTGTTTATATTCTAAATAGGGTCCCTACCAAGTTAGTATCTTCCACATCTTATGAATTGTGAACATGTAGAAAACCTGATCTCACCCATATGCGACCTTGGGGGTACGTAAAATATGTACATGACTTGTCTAGTAAATATCAAAAGTTGGGTGCTAGAGAAAAGAAATGTATCTTTATTAGATACTCTGAGTACTCAAAAGGATATGTATTCATATGAGAAAATTTAGATGGAAGCATAACTGAATTGGAATCACGTGACGTGAATTTCTTAAAGAATGAATTTCCTAGTAGGGGTGAAGTTGAAAAAGATTTTCAATTTTACAAATTGAATGAATCTTATGATGACGTGCATTCAAACACTCAATTAGAGGTAGATAGAGAATTATTTGAATACTCTATCCTTAGTGGGAGTGATAAAACTGTTGAAAGAGCTCTTTCATTTGTTCTCAGTGGGAGCATAGGAACTAATGAGTTAGTACCCTCGAAATCATCAATTCGTAGAAGCGATTGTAAAGTTGTTCATCATCATCGATTTGAGATCGAAGAGGAAACTTTTATGCTTGTTTCACATGATAGTGATGAGCCAAAGAATGTAAATGAGGCTCTCAACTCACCGGCTAAAAATTTTTAGATTAAAGCTATGCAAGAAGAGATTGAGTCAATGAAATGCAACCATGTCTGGGACTTGGTTAATTTAGCACCTGATCGAAAAGCCATTGGTAACAAATGGATTCTCCGTATCAAGCGTAGGGCAGACGACTCAATAGAAAAGTATAAGGCGAGATTAGTAGCGAATTGATATACTTAACAAGAGAGTATAGATTATGAAGAAACCTTCTCTTCTGTGGTAAGATTTGCTTCAATTCGCTTTATATTAGCTATTGTTGCACATATGGACCTGGAATTACATCAGATTGATGTAAAGATAGCTTTTCTCAATGGAGAATTGGAGGAAGAAATTTACATGGAACAGCCAGTAAATTTCGTTTCAAAAGGTCAAGGGCAAAAGGTTGGTAAGCTCAAAAGATTTATTTATGGTTTGAAACAATCCTCCAGACAATGGTACATTCGTTTCCATGAGGTAGTAATATTCTATGGATTTCAAATGACAGAAAAGGACCATTGTGTGTATGTTAAACGGGTAAAAGAAAAATTCATAATTTTGTCTTTATATGTGGATGATATTTTATTAGCCGGAAATAACAAAGAATTCATGATGACCATAAAGGAATGGTTATCCTCAACATTCGAGATGAAAGACATGGGAGAAGTTACCTATATTTTAGGAGTT
This sequence comes from Litchi chinensis, assembly GCA_019925255.1. Lineage (NCBI taxonomy): Eukaryota > Viridiplantae > Streptophyta > Magnoliopsida > Sapindales > Sapindaceae > Litchi > Litchi chinensis. Next base: position 23,377,946 of record CM034471.1, read on the forward strand.
AAAATTAATAGAAATCGTTCAAGGAGAATTTTAACTTTATCACAGAAGCCTTACATTAAAGAGATTCTCGAACGATTCCACATGGCTGATTTTAAGTTTATAGATACTCCCATCTCGAAAGGACAAACTCTTAGTCTTGAAATATGCCCTAAAACTCCACAAGAGCGTGAAAGAATACAAAGAGTTCCTTATTCTAATGCTATCGAAAGTTTGATGCACGCTATGATGTGCACGAGACTTGATATCTGCTATGCAGTTGGGTTAGTTAGTAGATATCAATCTAATCTTGATAAGAAATATTGGATCGTCGTGAAAAGAATATTAGCATATTTGAAAGGAACTGCGGACTACTCCCTATGCTACCAAGGTGGTAACATGCGTTTAATTGGGTATACTGATGTTAACTGAGGAGGTGAGTTAGATGAGCGAAATTTACTTTAGGTTATGCATTTTTGCTCAGACAAGGTGCTATATCTTGGAGTAGTAAGAAACAGTCATGTATTGCATTGTTCACTATGAAAGTTGAATTTATAGCGTATTCAGCAGCAGTTCAAGAAGCAGTATGACTTACGAGATTTTTTGAAGATTTGATTTTAGAAGCTGATGCGGAGAAACCAGTTATCATTTACTATGATAGTCAGGTAGCCATTACCTATACTAAAGATGCGAAGTATCAAAGTAAATCAAAGCATATAGAAACTAAATACAATTTTGTTAGAAATATGGTGACGAAAAAAAAAAAAAAATGTAATGATCGAATATATATCTACGCATGAGATGGTTGCTGACCCGCTTACAAAAGCTGTGACGAGAGATGTTTTTAAATCACATGCCAGGTCTTTAGGTCTAAGTAGATTATAGTGTTGTAATTGTCACTTTGAACTATATCTATTTGCGAATAAATACATTAGATTTATTACATAATACTAACACATATTCATTTCACTTGTATTATATAAAATATGTCATTAGGTTGGAGACTGGTATTTTTGCACGTATAATTGCCTTGGTTTCTAAGAAAGTAAGCCAAGATGAGACACATATTTTAGAGAATAAATTGGAGTTTGTTCTCTTAAGGACTTAGAATATATGAAATGTCGTATTGGCCATAGCCAAGATGAGGTTCTATATTAAATATCAATAATATAACCACTCGTGATGTATCCTCACCATCATGAGAACCTGATTAAGTTATATGTGAGTTTCTTAGCAAGATGTGCTTAGAAAGCAAGCCCTTTAGAAACTTAGGTTAGACATTAGAAGAGCATCTGAACTAAGTTCTATACAATGAATAATTTAAATATAATAGATATATGCATCCCTGTTGAGGGGCAAGATTCACTGTAACATGCGTTTCATACCGCATGTGCTTATTGTGACCGACATAGAAAATGAGTGAATTTATCCATAATTCCTCATTGTGTAAGTTTCATTGAAGTTTATAAAAACTTTTACCTATGTCCTCAGTGATTGTTCACTTTGTCCCAAAATAACGAAGTAATGCTTGTATCATTAGTGTGTTTTCTATGACCATAATAATGTGACCTATGAGATATTTTTATGATGTCAGTCATTTTTGTTGACCGAAAGACGAAAATGAGATAGGAAGATTTAATGAATTTTATTTTTCATATATTTACATGTCGACAAATTATGATTTGGAATCACAATTGTAATTATATGAAGTATTAAAGGATCAAACGTATTATGTTAAAGGGATTGAATATGCTTGAACAAATAAAATTCTATTAAATCTAGGACATAATAATGAACACATTGATAATCTCTTGTATAGAAGTACAATTGAGATTTAAAAAGTAAGTCCTATCAAAGATTTCATTATTCATAGGTAACACAATGTATTTACCTGTATGAATGCCTGTACTTCTTATTATAAAGGGGTCACCGGTGTTTTTTCTCTGTTAATTTTGTTTGGCCCATCTTGTGTGAGTGGGAGATATTGGGTTATATGGGTCTTGGGTTAGGTTCACCCAAGATGACCCAAAACCCAAACCTGGATCCAACTCTGGGATCTAGAATCCAACAGAGTTGGATAAACCTAGTTAACTGTCAATTACAGTTTTATATGGATAGTTTTTTGTATGTTACAAAATAACTGCATGTTGCATTTTTTCCCAATATATAATATATATATGGACAATAGTTAATCTGCTTCCCGTGAGAAAAACTTATATGCGAAGGGAAAACCAAAAAACAGTGAGTAGAAAAGAAAAACAGAGAGAAATGAAAACAAATAGTGAAAAAAAAAAACACCAAAAAGGGCAAGGTAATTTAACATTGTGAATTGAGGTTTTTTTCCGATTTTGTGATCGAAATCCAACCCTAGTTGAACAACCAGTGTTCACATTAAATTCTGCTACGAACAAGATGTGTTTTCTGTGTGTTTATTTCATTGTATTTTTAAGTTTCAAAACATAGTAAATACACTGTCATTTGGATGAATGTGTTTTATTAGGTCAAAATCGATCCGACTCAACCCGTGTCTATCCCTATCTTTTATGAAGCAAAAGGAGACATGCTGATTGATCAAAGCACCAAACCTTTTACACTCAACAAATTCAAGGCTTCCACAATCGGATCCGCAATTTGCCAAAATTTTTCCTATAGCACTCAACAACCACTAGTATGTGCTCTTAATATATTAAGACAATGATGAAAATAATTACTTGTTTTTCATCTTTCCTAGGCTTTAAAGAGAAATTCAAATAACATAATTATGAAGAAATCTTAGATCTATATATATATATATATATATATAAGATAATATATTACTTGTATATCTTCTCTTTTATTGTTAATAATTAGTTACAAAATTACTAATATACTTTTCTAATATAGGGTGTTGACTGTTGATTGGTGGTTTAAATACATAATTTTCAAAAATTATATTTATACTAAATATCATACGATAAATTTGTATATGTTTTGATTGGTGATTTAACTACGTATTTTGTAGGTTAGATTTTGAGAAATGTGAAATAGAAAATTTTAGAGTTTAGACGTTGCAATTGTGTTTTATTATTATTATTATTATTATTTTTATTTTTTCTTTTGGATTGATGTTTGGGATTGTTGTTGTTTTTGAAATGTCAATATCTAACAAATTGGTTAGCCAATTAATGTGAAACATCTTCGAATTTAACTTGAGCAACATGAAATATGTTAGACTAAGTTGTAGTATGAATATGTTGAGTAACATGAAATAGTAGGAAGAATTGAGTTACGCTATTCAACTAGAAACTGAAACCTTAAAAAAAATACCAGTTAAACAAAATTAATTAATTTACAATTAGCTGAATTTCAAAAGGCCATTACCTATGGTTCTATGTTTTTAACATTTTAATTTATAATTAAAAATGCAGTTTCAACAAATTTATTTTGATTTATAATATTTAATTATCTTAAAAATGTTTAGAGTTTTTGTTTATTATTTCTAATAACTTTGACAAGACCCGATCTAGATTCCCTTTAAGGAGCCCGACAATCTTGTCGGGTACCTCACGAGACTCTTCTAAAGTCCAATTAATAAGACTCAAAAGGACGTTGTGGAACGAACCCGTATCTATAGATGACTTTGCTAAACAAGAAAACCATTTAATTTAAAATTTCATTACAATTTCTAAGCAAAATATATCTAAAAACATCATTATAAATATTACTAAAAACGTTATCTAAAATAGACATGCTGTCATGTTTACATAAAAATTCTACAAAATCTTATTCAAATTTTAAAGTACGCACAATAATGTAATTAATAATATCATTAAAAACACAATGTTCACAAAGATCAATGCAGCGTCGTCAGTCGTTTGATCCATTTAGTTTGATTGCGGCGGACTGAGACCCTGGTTTCTTGATCCTACACTTAGGAGGTTTTTGTAATATAAAACCAAAAACGATTGTAAACTGTAAAGCCTAGTGAGTGTGATGATTTTGTTTAGACTAAGTTTTATAAAATATCCCACGAAAACATTTTTGAAAATGCTTTTCTAAAAACAATTTATTTTCTAAAAACTTGAATTTCATAAAACTTCTTTAAGATTTCGAAAGCTTTTTCTGAAATGCTTTCTAAAATGTTTTCCTTCTAAAATATGCTTTTTGTGGTATGCTTTTCTTGATATGCTTTTCTTTTTAAAATTTGTATTAATAGGGAACATAAGGAAAACTACAATCACATGAACGGGTAGACCAATTCCGCTCAGTATGGGGAGATCACGTGGCGGAATAACTATCATCGCACACTATGACAAAGCTGCAAAGACATCCCGCTACTGCGTGGCAGAACTATCATCGCACATCGCAAGCGAGACAATACCCAACAAGTGTAGAGGGCGACTCGACAAACATGATAGACTCTATCCCCCTGATATTAGCAGAACTAACACTCCCAACACTTGCCTTACACTGTGAGATATACTGATCGGGTCTAATGATAGAAGGTTTGTCTATCTATAAGCTTGGACCGTTCCACTAGTCTTTGAAAACTCTTTCTTTTCTAGATTTCTAATCAATTTCTTTTTCATAAAACAAGCTAATAACATTTGCATACTATATCATATAAAACTAAATCTCTACATGCTAAAAATAAATTATTAATAAACTAAGAAATAATTAATGGAAGTTCATAAAGATTTTTAAACATGAACTTGAAAAGTATTTAAAACAGTTTACATTCACTGCTTGTTGTCCTATCCACTTGCACCACTGCTCCAGCGATCTCCTCAGGTCGCCTGATCACTTATATTTAATCACAAATGAAACCTTCACTTAGTTAGCTGATCTATTAACTTTAACTCCTAATTTCATATGAGTTGTTGGAGACTGCAGCACTACCAGTTTAGCTCAAGCCATGAGCTCGCATTCTCAGCTCACCTTAGCTCGCGCCTTTAGCGAGCTCCTACTTTGCACAGCTCAGCCCGAACTGAGGGCATTCATCTTCAGCGAGCTCGCTCAACTCACTCTCTCAGTGAGTTGCTACCTTTTTCTAGCTCGATTTGTTCCTTAACCTCTCTCAGCTCGCCCTTGCGAGCTATTGGCTCAAGCTAGCTTGGCTAGGCACCTCTGATGGGCTACGACCTCACTCAACTCCTCTTGCGAGCTCGCACTTCAACCTAGTTCAGATAAGCGAGATGGAGAGCAACAGACATAGCCCAGCTCGCTCTTCAGTCGACCATTTTAACTAGCTGAAATACACTAAGAGCCTCCTCCAGCTCGCACCTAGCGAGCTCCTGTCCGGACTCACGTATACCTACTTCTAACACTTCTTTCTCCAGACTTTTACATTTTACATTACCATTAACACACCTCGACCTCATTTCACATACATACACTTAATCAACATATCATCAGATCTTCACCAACTCTCAGGTCGTGACCTCATCAGGTTCAACAACAGAAACTAAATCATCTCAAATCATAAATAAACCACCAAAATTCAGCATTATTCTCAACTATTTCACTTACTAGACTCTTATTCAGCCTTTTGCCTTGCTTTCTCATTTGTTTACAGCTTCAAATAACCAGATCTATATACTAAAAATCTCGTTAATTGCTTACAACCCAAAAGTTATTCTCGACAGCTTTCTCACCAACATAAAACCATAAAAACTTATTTTTTATTATTTAGATCTTACCAGATCTGGTTTCTTGTATTTCTGGAAGATTTCCTTAACGAGCGCTTCGAGCTACGAGCTGGAGCTTCCATTAGACAATCTAGAGCTGAGCATAAGGCAACCTTGACTATAGCTAGCTAATGACTTGAGAATAGTAGTGGCAAACTAAAAGCTCATTCCTATGCGCTGAGAGTTGACGAATTGGGCCTTAGTCTACTGAGTTAATCCATTGGATTAGTTTCTTAGACTTTTACTAATACACTTATGTGGTCTCAAATATACCCATAACAGGTTACAAACGAAACTTGCTGCTAATTTGGAAGTTCAACAAGCAATGCATAATTGCTATTATATATATATATATTTAAATGCAGCCTAATCACTATTTAGTTTGCTTCTGGTTGTAGTATATGATAAGCAAATATCCACTTTTTCCCTTACTTTTTTGCTTCGTTGAACATGTGCTTAATTATGGAATTGGTAATTTAATTGGTGTTAACCAGATCAAGTTCATTTCAGCACCTCGTGGATGTGTCCTTCCTTCTTATGTGCTATACGATGATGATGTTAAAGATATGCTTGGCTATAATGAAGGATGCATGTCTCGCTTTGCCTTACCTGGCTATTCCAATTTTCCAATGCATTTCTTGAATCAAGAGTTCACTTGCAACCTTTAGCAGAAGAAGTTAAGGCTTGTTTAAAAGGTTGGAAGGACAAACTTTTCTCCATTGTAAGATGGGTTCAATTCATCAAATCTTTATTCCTCCATGGTTTCTCCATTTTCAAATGGTCTCTTTCAGTTATAAAACAGTTGAATTATTTGGTTTGGTGATAGTAACCATTAAGACAAAAATGGAAATTAAGTAAAGTGGATACAAATAAAAATGAAGACACATGAAATTTTTTATGTGGTTGGAAAATCCTTATGTCTGTAGAGTGCACCGGTACTTTTTTCACTATAGAGAGATATTTACAAATGGAATCACTCTCTCTAGATAGAACCCTCACATAGAGGTATTTATGATAGTTCATAACTACACATAAAAACACTTTAGTGTGGGAGGGAACTCCTTTTAGTGAACCCATCACAAGCATTGGATGGCGTTCTTAAACCTTATTCATTAGAATAGTCTGGGTTCCTTCCATTTTCCACCATCTTTCTACCCCTTAACCTTATCACCAAAGGGCTTTCCCTGGAGAATCCAATTTGACTTAAGCATCAAAGGGTTTTCGCTAGTGGAATAGTAGCGATCACTGACCTCTTTTTCTCTATGTTATAGGTAGCTAAGAGGAAGGATAGATCATCTAAGGGGAAGAATTCTCTTTTCCAAGGATATCGAGGCATCAAAGGGGATATGAATCAAATTTCCAATTCTTTGATTGTATTCTTTTTTTTTTTATTTTTTTTTATTTTTTTGAAGTTCTTATATTGTATTATATTTGTAATCATTTGTGTCTATTGTTGGTTTGGCTAATTTTGGCATCAATAAAAAGTATATTTTCATCTACTTCAAATAGTTATGCACATTTCCATTCACATTAATGGTGGAGTTAGGATCTCAGCATATATACAATTTATGAATATGTGAAGGGAGTTTAATTTGTATATTATGAAAGTAGATATCTTTTATTTATTAAAACGATACCTACGTTGCATAAACAATAATTAATCTCAACATATCCAAGTAGTCTATGTTATCGGCTTGAGACTATGTTTAGAACATGAAATTTGAGGTGAGTTTGAGATTTAAAATATCCTAAACTCTCAAATCTCATGTTTGGAGAGCAATGAACGAGATTCCAAACCCTCTCCCAAACTCTTTCAATCCTCCGCTGATGAGAATGTTCATCTCAACCCAAATGATGGAATTTGATGGGTTTGGGAAAAAGCATTCGATCCTTTTTTTTTTCAAAATTTTTAAAGAATTTTTTAAAATTAATTTTAAGTATTTTATGTATATTGTAAAATATTTAAATTAATTTTATTCCAATTTAATCTCAACCTATACCAAATATTATATGATATAATTTTAATCAAATCTCAAGTTCTATCAAACATGGGATAATAATTTTTCAATTCATTCCATTCTAATCTAATCTAATCCAATCCAATTTAATCAATTCCATTCTAATCTAATCCAATCAACTCCAATTCATTTCATTCCAATCAAATACAATCCAATCAATTTCGTTTAAATCTCATGTGTCAAACGTAACCTGAAAAAAGTAAAAACTAAAAGAGAAGTTGATAATGGGTTTGGTCTTTTTAGTATAACTACAATGAATAGGTAAAAAATTTGATGGGATCTACCAAGATCAATCACTATTTATATAATATAGATAATTACTAACAACACAAATTTGTAAAATGCATTCAAATGAAAATTGAAGCCTTATCACCTTAAAGAACGAAGAGGTGCACAATACGTATAATTGGTTTGGTCCCTATTTGATACTATAAAGGTACCTAAAATTTGTTGAATCTTATTATCTTTTTTAAATAAATAATGATTTATTTATTGGAAAACCGTATAGTACATATAATTGGTTGGGTCGCTTTTTAATCTTATAAAGATATCTTAAATTTCTTGCAAATTTTATCATATCATCTTTTTTAAGTATGTTAGTTACTACAACCATCAGACCTAAAAGTTTAAATTTATAGAAAAATATTTAATTATAGTATTTAAAATTTAAGGCTATGATACATTAACATGTCATCTCATATATAATATTGACATGTAACAGATGATAGATACATACTAAATGTTCTCTATCGTATAATATGTGTAATAAGAAGATTTTTAGATAAAAGGTGGATAAAGATTTTGAATCGGGGTCTCTAAACTTTAACATCATATTAGTTACCATCAGATCTAAAAATTTAATCTGATAGAAAATAGATCAATTATAACATTTAAGTTAAATCAATATGAAATAGTTTAATTATAATATTTAAAACTTGAAATAGAAATATGTGATAAAATAAATAATGATTTTTAATTAGGTAACGCATAGATATTCTCTCTGATTTTGACTCATCAAGTCAACTGCCGGGAACTGAGCTGGACATTTCTTCAAACAGGTTGGTTGGATTTTTATATTAATATATTTAAACACGCTTGTTCACATGATGATTACTATAATTGTCTTGAAAATCAATTTCTATAACTGGGTTTTCATTTTAATTAGATATATTCATGTGGGTTTGACGAAAAATTGAATCCTTTTTCATTTGTGGTAATTCTGCTATAATTGAACTTGATCGTTGAGTTTTTTTTTTTTTTTGAAACTGTGATTGTTGAGTTATATGACTGTGTTTGTGGACTTGTTTCTGGCAGTTGAACCCCCTTTTTTTTTTCTTGTTTTTAACGAAGATTTTGATCAAAATCAATCCACTTTCAGTGTAAAAGACTGGTCTTGGTGTTGTTTTATTTTTAACAAAACAAGGGTTTGGGGATATGGGGTCCCAAGATGAGAAGCCAGTGGTGCTGATCACAGGGTGTTCTCAGGGAGGGATAGGCCACGCGCTGGCGCGCGCTTTTGCAGCGAGGGAATGCCAGGTGGTTGCCACCAGCAGGTCCAAGGCCGCCATGGTGGACCTTGAGCAGGATCCTAGGTTTTATGTGCAAGAACTGGATGTCTTGTCAGACCAAAGCGTGCACAATGTACTGTCGAATGTGCTTGAAAAGTTTGGGCAGATTGATGTGTTGGTTAACAACGCAGGGGTGCAGTGTGTTGGCCCTCTTGCAGAGTTGCCGTTGTCTGCTTTGGAGCAAACTTTCAATACCAATGTTTATGGTAATGAATATAAATTTCCCTTTTTGTGAATGCCAATCGTTTGTTTTCGTTGCTCGTATCTTGTGTGCATTGCAATTGTTGTCATGTTGTTTGCTATATTTGGCAATCCACTTGTAGTTAGCTGTTAGATAGAGGTGGGAATTTACGGAAGTTCTCGTTTGTCTTTGGGTTGTTTTTTGTTTTGGATGTGTTCATGGATTGTAGGTGTCCAAAATGATTGTTGCCGGGATAGCCTTCGGTGTCAGGTTTGTATTTATAGGTATTGGTTGCTAGTAAGCAAATCCAAACTTGAATAGCTATCGTAAGTAATTGAAAAACTCAATTACTACTTGTTGAATCCGTGCCATTAAGTTAGATGGCTGAAATGGATAATCATCCCATATTGTGTAATCATTGTGAAGAGAAATAATGAACTGTCTGGTAATGTGTCAGCTAGGAGAATAATGTAACGATTATTCAAGAATGAGGTTCGACATTGTGATTGTACACATAGGTCATTCTGTTACTGAAGGGGAAAACATTTGATGAAAAAGAAATATGGTATTGTGATGCATTTTCCATATGTGCTGTGACGTACCAAATCTATTGCTACTGCTATCATCTCTAGACTGTCATGTTCTTCCCATGCATTATCATCAGAGCTAAACAATTCTAATAATACTTCGTAGAAGCTAATTTCTTGGTGAAAATTTTTGGGTGAGATATACTAGTTAGACTTGCTAAAAAGAATAAATGGATTCAATTGTCAAAGGCTGCCTCTATTATTGTTCTGTAATTTCTAGTTATTTTCTTCTAACATCTCATTCTAATTGTACTAGCAGTAGCATTTTTTCTGTAATCTTGAGCTTGACAACATAACTTTACCAGGCTTCATATAGAATTTTCTTGCTGAATTTAACATACATGTACTGTCTCATATATGCAATATTGATGTCACACATGTACATGCATGATGAATTTAGACAGTTACTAGATCTTTAAATTTATTTTTGCAACAGCGGAGACCTCAGCTGATCGCCTGATTTGTTCTGTGTCCCTTTTGATTTCAATTGAAATTTTGAATATACCCTAAAACTATGAAAGACATGTCATCTTTGCATAAAATTGTTACAGTATTAGTGTCTAAATTTAATTAACTCGTTCCACCTGAATTGTGTTAGTCATTAGCCTTGCTTTGTGGTTCTCAGATAAGAGAGAAGGGACCTGAATATGTGATGATGTTATCTGTTTAAGGTCATTAACTTATAGCATTTTGTAAATGTTAGCCAATTATTTAAGCTACTTAGGAGTTGAAGAATTGGGGATCCCCAAATTCCCAGCCCCACAAACACCCGCATGCAGGCTTATCTACAACCCGAGTAACTGAAACGCTATATTAATCACTGCAAAACCTCCTGTTATTGTGAACTTTTATAATGGAGTTCCACTCTTGTACATAGCCAGTCTGAGTTAACAATTTGTCCTTTACATCTATTTCCAAAACCCATAATACTGTAACCATTTAACGAACTAGGCATTGAATGATCAAGTAGTACTTCTACAACTTCTGAGAATATTAGATATAATAAAAATGAAAGACTGAAGGAACCATGGGCAATCTAATCTAACCAATAACAGATATTTACATCTTGTAGTCCTATTACTCCTGTAGTCTTCTGTCATCAGGAACTACTAGAACTTAGGGAAACATTTTGATGTTTGTTGGTCGTAATAGACCCTTATCTTTCTGACATAATTAGATTGCATTGAAATTCTATTTATCTTACTTATTTAGTCCCTGTAGCATCTGCAATGGGCTCTGCTTGATGCAATCTTGCTCCTGATGAAGCTTCTGATGTTTTGTGAATGTTTTATGCAGTTTTAATATACATTGCCACAAATTTGTCTGTGAGTAGATTATTAGCTTGTTACAAAACTATGATTCTGTTCTTGTTCTTCCTTGGTGGTTTTTTTCCTCTGAGAAGATATTTTAGACAACTGGTTGCACAAATATGCATTTTCATAGTTATGAACATACCAAAATAACTTCTTCTTTCCTCATGTGTTAATGTTTACTTGTACATAGGTCCCATGAGGTTGGTTCAAGCTGTTGTTCCCCACATGGCATCTAGGAAAAAGGGAAAAATAGTAAATGTTGGAAGTGTTACTGTTATGGCCCCTACACCGTGGGCTGGTGCTTACACTGCTTCTAAAGCTGCACTTCACGCACTGACCGACACTATGAGGTTTGTACATCTATAATACCTGCTTTGATTTTTCATACAAGTGATCTAGTTAATTTCTGCACAAAGCCGATAAATGCCATGATCATCTGTGATGTTTTTCCACTATATTTATATTCGAATACTAGTTATGTTTCCATGTCCTATTCTATGTAGAATTAACACAATCTTAGCTAACACCAATAAGTAGGCTTGGGAATGACATGGTATCTGATTAAAAAACAGTATCTCTTAGATTATTGCCAAGCTTCCACCAGCTTCAGCTTTAGATCAACAAGTGGAAATGTGGGATTATAATTTAGATCTGATACTGAAAATAGTTGACCAAACATTATATAACATGTAGTAAATGTCATCTTCCAATAAAACAGGAGACATTATTTTTTGTGGTAGTCTTAACATGAGTTCTAAAGTATATGTTAACAATCAAAAACTTAAATAAACAATTCATATTTACTCATTATCAATACACAACTTTCCGTGTCTGATTCGATAGGGTATATCCTGTCATAGAATGATCTTCATTATATCAATTACTTATGCAGATTGGAGCTCAGTCCTTTTGGGATCAATGTCATCAATGTTGTTCCAGGGGCCATTAGGTCAAATATAGGAAATTCTGCCGTAGCCACCTACAACAAGATGCCTGAGTGGAAGTTATACAAGCCATTTGAAGCAGCAATCAGATCAAGAACACAGCTTTCACAAGGAATGAAATCAACTCCTGCAGAAGTGTTTGCAATGGATACTGTGACTGCTGTGCTGAAGAACAACCCCCCAGCCTGGTTCTCCTCTGGTCATCACTCCACTATCATGGGGATCATGTACCATATGCCTCTTGTTGTGAAAGATTTTATCTTGAGGAAATTATTCATGAAACCTTGAGCTCTGGTTGACTCAGGATCACATGTTTCGTGGTTTTCATCCTGTTTTAGTATGTGCACATTCTTGTAAGCATGAAGAGGACATTATGCCAACTTGTTTCTTATTGTTTAGCTTAACAAAACAAGTTTATAAGGCTCCTTTCATGGACAGCTTATAGAACTTGTATCGCATCTGGAGAAATAATACTTGAAATGTTAATTGTTGCTATATCATAGGGGATACAAATAAACATTTGTCACATTGTACTCTTTTATCTGATCATAAGAACTTGTTGCTTCTTAGTTTGCACTATCTTATCATTTTAAGTTGATCAATGGTCCAACTTCTGTGTATTTTTATCTCTTCTAGGCTAATTTGCACAAACAAAATTTCCAACTATCCAGAAACAGATTTGCCAAGTAAACAAATTTTAATTGGTTCGATAGATCTACCTATAAAAGGAAAATTTATAAAATTACTAAGAATGGGGAGGGTGACCATAATACACCATTCCAGGCGGCTGAATTGGCCTGAAACTAGGAGGTGGTGGGGGTTGCTGAGTCATTATAGGTAGCTGCTGAGACAATGGTGCTTGTTGTTGAGCCATTGGAATTTGTTGCTGCTGAGTTATTTGAAGTGGCGGCTGCTGAGCCATTGGAACCATTGGGCTCACCATATGGGGTGGTGGGGGTCCTGCAGGCAATGGCGGAAGGCTACCATACCCATAGGGCGTCATCATTGCTCCCGATGGCTGCATATATTGTTGGGATGGCGGATTGGGGAGCATGTGATATTGCGCGTGGGAAGCGGGTGCTTGATTCTGCACAGTTGGCTGGGGCACCATAAGAGTTTGATAAGAATGGTTTGGTAGAGGCGGCAAAAATATGTTGGAATCAGCCACTGGTACAGAATTTTCAGGTTTTGATGTTGAATCAGTGACCGAGTTGACAGGCATGGATGGGAAGGAATTTGTCATAGAGACCTTTACAAGACCAGCGTTCTTTGCTTCCTCAGCAGCGAATGTTGAGAGAACAGAATGCATAATCATTTGAGAGGAGCTAGAAGCAGTAAGCTTGTCTGCAACCTCAGCTGCAATGGCTGCAGCCGTCCTCTTTGGTGTTTGCCCTGCTTTTTTATCCAAATGAGCAGACTGGGTGGCCATATTGGATGGTTTTGATACATAATCTTCATCATTGAGTCGCTTCCGCATGGCAGTGGCCTCCTCTGCCTGTACCTGAGCTACCTAATTCATGCATTAAAAAGATATACAGGTAAAAGGACTTTGTGGTGACAACTAAAAAAGATTAGCAGTCAATCAAATTCTTGTCCTTTTGACTTAAGAATAATAACATTACTCAGCTATTATATTATTTATCAGGGAACTTCAGGAACATATTGATTATTTCAACACAATTCCAAGGTGATAGCAGAGAGTATGGATTATTGAACTTTGACCAATAGCATTACAGCATCATAGAAGTCGATACATAATTAACATAAATAATCTTGCTTTCCCATCTTAACCTTTTAAATATTTCGACAAATTTCTCACTTACATGACTTCAGGAGACAAATTAATGCCAAGAAATGATTATACATGAAGACAACTTTCGACTAGCAAGTGAACATGTGGATACAATCACATTTCTGTACGAGCTAGTTATGGTTTGAATGTTGAAACCACTCGCAGTTGTTACCAAGGCAATAAAATCTCTTAAGCTACATTACCACATAAGCTGGCTACCAAAGTTATAATCATGCAATACAATACAAAAAATGATACAAGATAGAAGCCCTTAATTATCAAACTCGTAAGGAAATTAATGAATAATGCATACCTGCATTTGGGTTCGAACATTTTCCAGTTCGGATTCCTGAAATAATCTATGAAAGTAAGAAATTTTGAATAGCAAAACTTGCTATACAAGACATGCAATAGTGATATCTGCTTACTGCAAGTAAAACCTCCTTTTTAAAAGAAGAAAAATGACAGCACCTGTTCACTGAGAGCTTCTTTCAACTGAGATACCAGTGCCACTCTAGTAGCTTCGGCAGATTTAAGTTTCTCAATACACTGTTTCAAAATATTCTCTTCCTCATCTAGTTCTTTGGCTAGAGTCTTCCGCTTTGGATCTTTTGCTGAAGGACAAAGTAAATGGGATTCAGGCAACCAATACTTTTGAGAATCACAACATTAGTTAGGCCTTTAAATAAACAAAAGATGTGATTAAGAAGAAGCTATAAAACTTTTCAAACAATCACATAAATCCACGCCCGATATCAACTTCATATTGTCAATGACCTACCAATAGTACAAGCAATATCCACATCTTTCTCCATCTTCCGCACACGATGAACCACCGACTTGCATTTAGCCATCTCTTCCTCTTCATTAGCATGTTCACTGAGGACCAAGTGATATGCTGACACTATTTTTTCAGCTGCACCCCCAATTGACAATTTCTGGTGACCAGGCCAATAATACATCAGTGAGCACTATAGTTTAATTGCGTTGAGAAAAAAGAGAAAGGATGTAAACAAAAAATTATTTGACAAATTAAAAGTCATACATAAAATAAAATTCAAGTAGCTAAACAGAAAATAACATAACAAAACAGAAAAATAAAGAACAGAATTTGCTTCTTTCTCACCGTTCTAATGGATCGTGAATCTCGTTTTACAATTCTGACAGAGCGTGAACGTTTTTTGTTATTGAACTCCAAAGGTGGAGGCATTTCTCCACCAAGCATTACATCTTTGACACTCCGTGCACGGGATCCAAAAACTCTCCTTTCTTCCCATATATTAACCTAACAATTATATGAACTAGTTTAATATGTTACACCAGTATGTTTCATGTTCTTACATAGTAACATAACACTGACATCTAAAAATAACATTCCAGTAGATAATTGAGGGAAACTCAGAGCTAATCACTCACTGATGAGTGGTAGATTAGAATATAATACATTGTCAAATATATATTTGCAAGTTGACAGCCTTAAGCTAATTTGATAACACAGTGTGATAGTATGCATCTAATGTTTATACAAGCTGAAAACTTAAAATTTTAATAAAGAAATAGACATATTATGGAGTTTGTGGGGAAGAAAAATTACCAATCTAGAGACCACCTTCTTTCCATGATCATCACCTTTCTCATAAAGGTCTTTTATAGCTGAGGGAAGGACTTTCCAAAACTCAGTAACGAATTCATTTCCTTTACGCTTACTGTTCTGTAGGATGTCATTTGCAAGATACAAAAGGGGAACTTTCTGAGCAATCTGAGAACTTTGGAACTGTTTGTCCCAAGTTGAAACAACCACATCTGCTTTGCTCCGGTGAAATATACACCAATGTGACAAAGCTAAGTAAAAAAGTTAAGGTCAAAGAATACAAGAATATAGAATTGATACGACCTAATATCAAATGAGTATTTAAAAGAATGGACCACCTTTTTATACAAAAAATAAAGTACATTTTTTAATATGGTTAATACTTAAAGATACTCAAAGCTGATTTTCATCCACATGCAGTTTGTAGTAAAATGATTCAAAATTTATCAACTGAATTTCAAAAGCAAGGCTTCTCAGACATGACTTTCAATGTTGGATGCCAAGAATCTTGCTCCAAACCATAATTGATGACCAAGTTAAACACACAAAGGTTTCCTGCAATACTTAAGAATTCCATTTGACCTAGGTTTAGTGTATTTTCAGTGTTCGGTTATCTCATTGTTATTAACAGGCCAATGATGTTTACACGGGATTCAAGCAACTTTATGCACCATTTTTTCATAATCAGTACTTATAACCATTGCTAGAGTTTAAGGCAGCATTCTGCAAAATCCATATAATCATATACCTATCAGATTTTTTCTATGTTTTACCATCATTTCTACACCTTCCCGTCAATGAAAAGATATTGTCGATGGGTTTATTTAAAAATCAACGACAACAACCTCACAACTTATATTGCACCTTAAAAGGAAGGATTAGGTTCTCTAATGTAATTCTTAAAAAGTGTTGGAGAAAGTCTTCAGTGTCTATTATAGGAAAATCATGTATAACACTAATTTAGGAAGGAAAACATTTGACTTTGTATTAACTAGGCAACTCTCAGATTTAGCTAGGTGATTGATTGAGCAACTAGTGGGTGATTGATTGTGTATTGACTGAAAATTCCTATTCTTTGTACAGTGGTATTTGTATTTTATTGATTCTCTCAATAATATTCAGAATATATTTTTCCTCAAAAAGCAAGAGTCAACAAAAGAATCTAACAAGGAGAAAGCAAGTGAAGTGAATTTATGCTAAAAACATAATGATAAACCGGACTCCTAGCAACTGGAAAAGTAGATCAACTCATATTAACATATAATTGAAATTTACATTTTTCTTATCATTCGTGTGCATGCCTATTCCTCAATAACATCGAAATTAGTTACTTTACCACTAACTGTCACCACAAAAAGAACAATATTTTCAAAAATCTGCATCCTGGATCACGTGATCCAAACATTGACTGAAAAACTAAAGAACCAATTATTGTCCATTCCTTTATTTCATTTTTTTCTCATTTGAGGAAGAAAAAGTACTGAAATAGAAGATAAAAAGTTAAAAACATGTTGGCATTGCTCCTAAAAGTGTTTCTAGCACAGTAGACTCCATGAACTGCCTAAACGGTTCCCATTCACAGTACCAGTATCAACCAAAATGACTCTACAACTCATGTTGTGGATAACATTGATTATGATAATTCAACATTAAAAATAATCTAAAACCACAATGACACAGCCATAATAAACACAATTTCCTTTCCTTTACAAGACACATCCCATTCCTACTCCCATGCCCACCCCACAAAAACACAAATTTAAACCAATACAATTACAATAAATATGACCTAGCATATTCATGATTTCAACATTTGAAAAACAATAATTCATCAATCACGCCATACAGAAAAATTTAAACCAATACAATTACAATAAACATGATCGGGAACATTCATTTAAATTTATTAAGATTCCGATATATCAAGTGCAATATTTCATAATCCACACCAAACTGAAAGCTGGCACATACATAACAACAAACAATCAAGTTCTACTTTTAATCACATATAACAAACACCATGAGCATAAATCAATTGAAAACATGCTCAATAAACAATTATAACCGATAAAACAAGCTAATGAATCTATACAAAATCATAAGACAGATTAAAAAAAAAATGAGGATACTTTCAATGCATTGTTGGGTGCTGTTGAGCTTAGAGAGCTTCTCTGCAAGTATCTGTTCACTAAACACACTATTCATCCCACAATACAAAAACCAAAAACCCCACCTACAAACACTACTTTCCAATCCCAAGAAACAACTCAAAACCTCAAAGACTTCAAAACCCTTATTCAAACAACCCACCCAAATTAAATTAACCAACCCAGAAGTTGAAAATTCCACAAAGCTAAAATAAAAAAATCCCCACCAAACCTATCAAGTTCAAATTTTTAAAACCTAGAAGAAATTCCAAACCAACCAACACTAAAAAGGTACCTCCAAAATTGAGCAAATGCAAAGAGAACCACCAGCCTGCAATGTGACAAAACCATAAAGACCACATAAACAACACGACACACAACCGTGAAAATCAGCAGAATGATTCAAAACCACAATGAAAACAAACAAAAGTTCACAACTTTATCAAACTCTAGGTAAACAAAACACAATAATAAAGTGGGGTTCTCATACCTTCTCTTTTTGCTTCTGGGTTAGAACCCTAGAAGAAGTAGAAATGGGTTTTTTTGGTCTTTTTCTGAAAGAGAAGAGTTGGAGAAAGAGACAAGAAATGGAGGGTTTTAGTTATGAGTTTGAGCTTGTAAAGAGACTGTTAAAGAAATGAAAATTGTTTTGAGTCATTTGGCGGAAACTGTGAGGGAAATTGAGACCAACCTTTGTCTGATGTCTAAATTGCGCTGTGGAGAGCAGTGCGCACCACCAAGAGAGCAAATGATTTGGGATTTTGGATTTGGGTAAGCCATTAATTTTGATTCTGTAATATACCTTAATTGGGATAAAAACAGAATCTTGTGAATTGTATTAGCTTGGAAGTTTGTGCAATTTTGTGAATTTTTTTGAGAGGTGTGATAGTTAATACGTGTTCTTAGATCAAAAGTGATATTCAAATGATGTGGTATGTGAGATGCAATAATTATATTAGTCGTTCGATGATGTGATGGTTGATGTTCTAATATAAGAACTAGGAAAGGTTTTGTTAAATGGTAAGTATATTGTCATCTTATAATATGTTGTTTGTTATACTTAGTTATCGATCAATAAGTATGATATGTTGTAGATCAAATGATTTAATTTGGTCTGTATTGATTAGATTACAAAAAAAATGGGGAATGACTAAATGATCATTAAACATAGGTCTAACAATACTTTATGTGACAAGAATGACTAAGAAAGGATCTCTTATGATTCCTGTTTATCTTAAATTATTAGAAATAATCTGAGATTGTCTGATAAGAATTTAGTGTCACATTTAATATGGTATGTTAAGCAGATTGAACTCATTGACTATGTTGATCCTAGGTATGATACGTTATAGATCAAATTGTTGGTTAGAGTACAAAGAAAATGTGGGACGACTAGATAATCATTAAACATCTGTCTAGCAATATTGTTATATGACAAGGATGACTATCATGAGAAATGATCTCTTATGATTCCTAGCAATCTCAAATAAGAAATGTTCTTTTGGGATTGTGATTCGTGCCAATCCCAAATCATTGGGGGCAATCTAAGATTGTCTTATGAGCATTAAGTATCACATTTAATTTGTTATGTTAAGCAAATTGAACACATCGACTAAACTAATATTAGAGGTGACAATTTGGATCACAATACAATAAATCGATATGAAATGAATACAAATATTTTTTGTTTGGATTGAACATAAATGAGTTGTGCCAGTAATTATATCAACCCGATTAACCCGTCTAATAATCGAGTTGTGTTTAAATTTCACCAATTATGTTATAAATTGACCCGTTTAATAAAGGAAAAGAAGTAATTTTATTATTTAAGAGTAATTATATCATTTTAGCCTTAAATATATATAGTGAATATGAAACCATAACCTATTTCCAACCTCCAGTGTCGGTCACACTTCATCTCCTTCTTTGTCTAGTCGCCACCGTCGCTAATCTGGTCTGGTTCTGCGGCCATTCTGTCACTGTTCCACTTTCTAGCAGCCATGGTTGTCTTCCATTGTCATTCGAAAGACACTTCATGTCCTTCGTCGGGCCACCGCCGTTGTAACCAAAACTTGTTGCTGATAATGGGACATGTAATTTATAATATCCCATCATTTACATAAATATCCCATCATTTCCCATTTCCGTGACCCATGTTCGATGCGACAGTTACAATCTCCGGACACTCTCTAACATTCGTACTTTTATTATACATAAATGATGAAATTACCAAATACTCTGCCTTCTCGACTGCTTTTTTAATTCTATTTTTTATTCTATTTTTTCACACCTTAGTGGAAGGATAAAATCTTACAAATGACATGAATAGTATACCAAACGAAAAAACAACAATCAGATTTTTCAATGGGGTCTGTTTTCCCCGTTATTTGTCAACCTATGCAGCTAGAGTGGCCAAGGCCCTACAAACAAAATTTCTTTTCATTCAACGATGGCTCTAAAAGAAACAACACTACAAAATATGCGAAATCAATTTCATTCACAGTCAAATGAGAATCATATTCTACTGTCACCAAGTGAACAAAGGCAAAAAGAATCCTTTTCTTTCATCCAACAGTATTTTTACAAGTGGACCCGTCACTACATTGTAGATACTTTCACACCAGAGTTAAACAGGAACTCGTTTCCCTCGATACCTGTCAAAGAACTGCACAGGAAAAAAACACAAACCATATCACATAATTAATTACATTATACAAAAACACTGATATGCAGAAATTGGTTTTAATGAGTCTTCGGCGTGTGTGTGTGTGTGTGTGTGTACGCATGTTCTTCTGGTGGGGCAGTTGTACTTTCTCATTTAGCAAATAACAAATTTCTCTGCTTCTTAATGTTCAGCAAATTTTAACATCTGCCCGAAGTTTCATACAGTTAACACAAGTTGGACATCATAACAAGAGTGAGTTAAAACAAATCTCTAGTACAAAGGATCTGTTTCCATGTCAATATTTGACCTCAAACAGCATTGGAATCAAATGGTCTACATACAACACATGAAGTCAATTTAAAAAAAAAAAAAAAAATCACTCATTGCTACAAAAAGGATTCTCCATTGTGCATTCACCAGTTTTAACACAAAGCAGAATCAAACAAAAACTTTTCTGAGCATTTTTGATATCTAGTTACATGTTGCACAGAGACGTGCACTTTCACGAGCATTGATTGTAGTTATCACTAATCTCATTAAATATATGACGACACTCAAGTCCATATCTATAGATGATAATGAAAATATGTCTAGATATACTTAAAGCAAGCCCAATTTGTTATAAAATAGGAATATAATATAACAACTCTTGAACAATATTGCATGTATGCCATAAACATCAATATAACTACAGACACTATCAACTAAGATCTATAAGCAGCACCTCAAAAAATGTCTTCAACGCCAAGAAGTTCATAAAGATCTATATGCACTCAAATAGACCTGTGAACTTAAAAATTTCACACTCAGAATCCTATTTCCTTATGCATATTGAAGTGGGATTTACCAACCACCACTAAAAACAAGCAATCACTAAAAAAAATGCAATAAATCAATTCACACACTTATTTTAAAGAACACAGAAGTCCAACTTTAATGACTCAAATAGATAGCATGATAAAAGGATTTCTTGTGTTTGGCTTCTACAAGTTCACAAGTCCGATAGACATTAAATGCTCTCACAGTTGAACGCAATAATTTGAGTTTCAGAATAAACATACTGATCTGATAAATGGTTGTTGGAAGATCCATCCGAGAATAGGTATCTTCTGCATGAAAACTGCTAGTGTCGGCCAGAAGCCACTAGACACACACACAAAAGAAAAAGCCTCAGCAACTAAAATTATATAATGTTAAGTAACTATAAAAACACCGAAGACCCAAATAGACCTGAAGAGTACGATGAAGCCATATGCCTCTAGAATCATTCCAAAAATTGGCCATCCTATAACAACAAAGAAGAAGCCAGCACCAAAAGAGATGGTTCCCTGTGCAATGCACAAACACGTGTAAATACATAAAAGGAAAAGATGCATGAGCACTGATCATGCACACAACAAGACACAGGGATGCATGGAGAGAGAGGAGAACTAAATGAATCAAACCTTAAAATTTTGACGTTTCATAAAGAATTGCATGGTGGACTTCAGACCAATGGTTAGAGTCACCCCTGAGAAGAACAAAATCTAATGGCCACCAGATAAAGCCAACGTTAATCCGATATCATAGGGGGAAAAAAGGGAGCAAAACAAGATTAAGGAAGATTAAACCAGAAAAAAGAGACTAATAAACCAGACTTACATTTCCCATGGCAAGTAATCCCTTGTCGAAAAGAAAGATGACTCCCAAGAATGAGAAAAATATGCCAAATCCTGTCAATCCTAGCCCAATCTCTGTTCCATTTCATAATAGCACAATTATTAACAGATATAAAGTCTTTTAAATGGAAAGGAGCAATCCAAGTTGGACTTCTAACAGGAAACAAAAAGCAATAATATAGGAGAACAAGAGTGAGTTTCAAGGACTTCATAAATACATTTGTGAAACTCAGATGTTTATATGTTATAGCACTTTTTCCTGACACTAAGCAGTTTGGAAGCCATGATCATAGCACTGTTCTGACACATTAACTGATCTACTTCTCTGCATTTAATATACGAGAAAAGCATTGATTCTGTTACCAAAATAAACTCTAAATTAAATCAACCTAAATAGCTAACCTTCTTAGTTCTCCCTAGTTCTATTAACATCACCAAACGAGCACTAAATCTTTTCTATGTCTAATCCATGTTTGCATTGAAATTTTTCAAGTCATCTGATTGCATAGGTTTAGCAAAGAAAGAGACAGATCTCTAATTTGGACAAATCTCCAAATCTTAATGTCAAATAATTCTAATATATAACACATTTTCCGCGATCTTCCTTCACAACATCTTACACTAACAAATAAAAGAGCCACCATATTCCCCAGTAATGTAAACTCATTTAAAAATTTCACAAAAAAGCTCTAAAACAAGCAAATCATCAACTCTAAACAATCGGTGGCAAGGAAGCAAAAGCAAACAAACAAAAAAAAATACTCCAAATAATTCCAGATCCATAAATGGATCTCAATAGTCAAGACTAACAGGTAAGTCCACTCAAACACGAAACAAAAAGTCATTAATAATTTCACACTCATGGTCTCATAACACAGTCTTACACAATGTTATAATACCACAAAACTGACAACAGTCCAGTTCAACTAATTCATTTATCAAAAGCATTTCACATTACCTTCCACAAATACTAAAAAAGAACCACATCAATCACAGATATAACACAAACCACGAATAACAATAAACTAAACCTTCTCAGCTATAATATCCTAATAATTCTCTGTTTATAAACTCCCTACAGATCTCGCGTATATTCTTACCATATCTAATCAATTATACATAAAGCAAACACCAAAAAAACACCAGAAAATGGAAAAATCTACTCACTTTTACGGTCATTCATTTCGAAGGAAACCATCGTGTTAAACGATTCAGTTACTTGTCACCTTCACTGCACACATCAATCAATTTATTCATTAAAACAAGCTAGGGTTTGATTGAACCGAAAAGTTACGAGTAATCAGAGATCCGCAAAAAACCTACCTGATTCACAAGCGCCTGCAAGAAACACAGAAGCCGAATCGCTTAATCAATCAATCGATCAATCAGGTCAAGAGAGAACCAATTCCGACTCTATAAATCGAACATGCAATCGTGGAGGTGTTACCTTCGCGAGACAGTGAAGATAGATCTGCCGCAACTGGCGAGAGAGATCGAAATCGGCGGTATTGAGAGCTGGCTGTCGATTGAAACGGCGTCGTTTGGAGGAGGTATTGATGAGGTTGATGGCGCGAGAAATGGGAATTCGTGGATTTCTGTTGTGTGTGTGTGTGTGTGTGTGTGAGATTGTCTTTCTAGCGGATTGCTTTTTGTATAACCGTTTTCATTTTTCAATAATCAGAAAATTATTGTATTTTTTAATAAGAATTATTAGTGCCCTTTAAATCGCAATATGTAAATATATATATATATTTAATTTAATCCCTCTCTCCCCCATTTTTAAAAAAAAAAATAACATCCTTTTAAATTAAAATCTCTTTTATATATATGTATTAATATTATTAAGTAATATTAGGTTTTTCTAGACTTTTTATCCAACTTATATTAAAGAACATGATATATATAAGTTACCGATACAAATTAATTATCACTTCATTTCATTATTTATATATATCATATTATTTAGGTTTAGACAAAAAAAATTTAAAAATCTGATATTACTTCTATTAAAATGTGGAAAAGGTTTGGAAATAATTATAGCAATGTGTTTGTGATGAAAGAATAGACATTGAATTTGATAAAAATATCTAGATTTATGTATATTGAGAATAATATTAATATTAAATTTGGCTATTAGTATTTATTTTTTAAAGTTTATTTTTTTTAAATTGTACAAGATAATTGTAAGATATTTGTTTTTTGTTTTTTTTAAGAGCGCAAATACAGAAAACTCTATCTGAGATAAGCTTTTAAATACGCGAAGTCAATGTTTGGGTTTTGTAACAAGTTAGCCCTCACCATTAGTGTCAGTTAATCAACGTTAGTTTGAGTAAGAAGTAATTTTGTCAATATGCAATTAGATGAACATGAAAAAAATATATAAATATATAAATATATATATATATATATATAAAGAATGTGTATTGTTCTTGTTCTTTATTCATCATCTTCTTCTTCGTTCTTATCAATAAACACAAAAAAAATATAATAAAAAGAAAATCTAAAGAACTGTGTACTGTTCTTGTTCTTTATTCATTATCTTCTTCTTCATTCTCATCACCAAACACCAAAACATTGAAACCAGAAAAAAAAAAAAAAAATTGACACTGTTCTTCTTCTTCATTTCATCAACACCCAACACATATCAACACCTAACACAAAAAAATCAAAACAATAAAAGCATCATTAGGTTCATCGTCATGCCCACATTAACACCAAACATAAAAATCAAAACAAAAACTTAAAGACGAATAGTGTTGATGATAAAGGAAGAAGGTAGAGAGAGAAAGACAGTGAGAGAGAGGATTGAGAGAAATTTTTGTTCTTCTGTTTCAATATATTCAAACATGAGTTTTGCAAGTGATGGAGACAAAATCACACAAAATCATCATTCATAATCATCTCTTTTATTCTCTCATCTTCATCTGTTTCTTCTCTCTATCTCTATTTTCCTCTTCTTACCCATATGACCAACATGGAAAACCAAACAATCAACCTAGATCGAGACCTAAATTAGCCATGGAAACCCAGTCAGTGAGGCCAAAACAGGAGAGAGGAAGCAATTGAAGAGACAGGCAAGTAGGGAGAATGGTGGTAAGCGAAAGCGAAGAGAGTAAAGAAAGGAAGCAATGATAGAATAATGCAGATTGATGGAGGATAGAGATTAAGGGAGCAGCGGCGACCGAAGATCTAATGATTGCGTATGGGTGTTTAAAGATGATTTCTGGGTTTTGATAATTAAAGCTTGAAGGTGAAAGAAGAGAGAGAGTGGTGAAAGAATTAGATAAAGAGAGAGAAAAAGAATAAGAAGAAGAAGATTTTGATCTATTTTTCAATTTTTTCATTTTTATCTGTTTTTTCATATTTTAATTTTTAATTTATTTTTCATTTTTAAATTGGCAAGACATTTCTATCTTTTAATCCCTTCATATGGTCAACAGTCATAATTCACCAAGTTTAACCATTAAGTGGGGAGCTAACCTTGCTTTTTTTTTTTTTTTTTTTTTTTTTTTTTTTTTAAATATATCCTATCGTATAACTATTTGCATTTGATCATCATTAAATTGAATAAGGTTTTCTAACCATGGATCACATTTAGTTATAATTTGCATACTTGTTTTAAGAAATGTTTTTGAAAAAAAAGAAAAGAAAAGAATTATGAAGATAATATTTTAAATTATTGCAAGATGGAAATTATTGTACAGGGCATCTCAAAAGCATCGATCACAAACCTATAGATTTAGCAAAGATATTGTAATATATATATATATATATATATGTAGTGATTTTACCATCAGTATCTACTAACTTTAAAAGTTAGAACGAACCAATCAAATTCACTCATTACATTTTATTTTCTAAAATAAACTTTTTTCCTATTTAATTCAAATACAATAGATGAATTTGATTAGTTTGTCCTAATTTTTTAAAGTTAGAAGACATATAAGTACACACTTGATATATATATATATATAGATATCAAGTGGAAATGCATTGATCAAAATTTATTAATTCATTACTATATAAAGACTTAATTATCAAGACTTTTATAGAAGTCATACC
>CM034471.1:23404613-23417083 GCA_019925255.1 Litchi chinensis
AAATCATATTGTAAATCAATTGGATGTCACCCTTTAGTATTCTATAACCTCCACATTAAAGATTATTATTATATAAATAATTATCATCATAATTGTACTTTAATATTTTCTATAATCTCTACATTAAAAATCATTATTACTCAAATAATAATCATCATAATAGTATGTTAATATTATATATAACTTATGTCTTTTCTTCTTCCTACATTAATGATTTTTAGCCTATAAATAGAAGGTACATAAGTTTGTATTTGATATCCATATATATGAAATGAAAGAATAAAATAGCTACACTCCCTCTCAAAATTCTTCTTGTGTTTTGATTTTAGTTTTTGTTCTTATTCTGCAATATCTTAATATTGTATTTGTTTTATAACACATTATTAACACGAGGCTCTAACCAACTGAGTACAACGAATCCGGTATGACTGATTTTATTCATGTGATCTATTCTCTACTATTTGATTCAAATAATCTTGCTAGTATATGTGTTTCGTATATAAGTCATGTTATACTAACAAATATTATATTAAATCTAAAATAAATTTTTCTTCGGGTTTAATCAATTTTGTCTTTTTGCTATTATGGTTTATATGTTATTTAAATATATGCAATATGGATCTTGTTTTGAAAGCATATGTTAAAAGCTTCAAATTCATATACTATTTTTATGATTTGATTAATTGTATAAAAAAAACATATTTAATAAAAAAATTGTTTTATTGGTTTGATTGATGCAAAAAGAAAGAAAAGAAAAAAAAATATGTGAAATTTGTTTTTGGTCTGCGTATAGAGAGAAAAAAAAAATTATTCTTTTATTGTTTATGTACTATACAGAAAATATATAAAATATAATATATATATATATATTTTTGCTCTCTGTGAGATATCAATGTTCTTGGTATTTGTTTAAATAATTTTATGAATATTGCTATATGGAAATTGCTATTTTTGGATCTTCTCCATTCGAAAGTAAATTTTATATCATTGAACTTACTTTTTGATATTTTATTTAATATGATATTTCTTCTAACTTTCTAATCTGCAACCTCAAGTTTGCAAGCAAAAAATTAAAACTAAAAGCTTTAGCTTTCAAATAGAACCAGAAGTTCTATAATCTCAATTTAATTAGAACCAGAAGTTCTACACTTTCAAATTAATTAGAATTATGAATTCTGATATATTTATCTATTAGAACCAGAAGTTCTATAGTACTAATTCATCTGAAACTAGAAATTCTAGTTAAATTCTAATTAAATTTTGTTGGCTTTCATATTCAATATGGGCAATTGTATATATCAAATAAATTATAGTTGTCTGAAGCAACATAATTAGCCCTTGCTTATTATATTTAAAGAGTGTGTCTTATGTAAACCCCTAGTCTCGAATTATAATCTCCTAATGTTAGAAGGATAGATTAGAGAGTTAAAATGAATCTCTACATTAAATAAATTGAACTTCGTGGCCTCAAAGATTTAATAATTTAAGAGTACGACGAAAGTCGTCGACCATAAAAAGTTAAGTAGCATTTCAATAAAAATCCAAGCTATGAAATTGAAAAATTTGGTCAATGATAAGTCGAATTAAAATTTAATTAAAAGAAAGAGTCAAGGGGTCAATAAGACAAGCTTGAAGATCTAAAATAAATTCTAACGAGATGAACAATTAAATCAAATGATGAAAGCAAAATTGGAAACAAATACGGATGGGCAACCATGAGAAACAAGGAAAAGAGAGGAGATTTGAATAAAATTAAAAAGAGATGGGGTAAGGATGCAATTAAGAGAAGTAGTGTTAGTATATATATGACACTTAGTTGATATTTTTCAGCAAACAAAAGCCATTCAGTCGAGAAACCACTAGAAACCGTGAGAAACAAATCGTGACAGCAGCTAGCCATGAGAGAATAAACAGACAGTCCAGCCGTGAACCGAAAGGAAGAAGACCAGAAGTGAACGGCCATAAGAAGAGAAGAAGAGGCCATGAAAAGAAGAAGCAACCAGCAGCTAGTCGTGCATAAGAGGAAGCAACCAGCAGCAGCAGAAGCAGAACCGAAGCAGATTTCAGCGTGAAAACAGAGGGCTGGACGACCAGCAGAAGAAATGAAAGAAGAAAAGCCATTCTTGCCCATCCAAGCCTCAAACTCTCTCCTCTAAGACCTCTCCCAAATCCCTCTCACTCATCTAAACAAGAATCAAGTGAAGAGCGAGACACCGAGGCCCCCGAGATTCGTCAAGGCACTTGACGTGGCTTCGAGGTAAGTGGTTCGCCACTTATAATATTTTCCAATTCTATGTCAATTCTTGGTCATTGTGATAAAGATTGTATCTAAGTATTAAATAAAAATTTAAAATGATTTCTCAACTTAGAAATAAAGTTTGAGTATATGGGTTCCTATGGAATCTAGATAGTAACTGAAATGAATACCAAGTTATTTTAAAATGAAGTTGAAATGAAAGAGTGAAATGAGAAGAGTTTTAGAAGTTTTAAAACTAGAGAGTTTTGTGCTTTTGCACTTGAAAAGTTGATTATAAAAAACCCATGTATATACTTTAAAAAGTTTGTGAGGTTTAGCGCTATGTGACGACACAGAAAATTCCGTCCGTAGTCGCTGAGATTACAGAAAAGTATAGCGCTACGTTGCAATGCAAACAATTCCACACTTAGTTGGTTATTTGATAGTTAGCGCTACGTAACGATGCAGTAAATTCCGCTCGTAGTCGCCTAGAGTTTAGCACTACACTTGCAATGCAGAAAATCCGCATTGTAGTTGCTCAGTGATAAGATTTAGCGCCCTACGTGCGATGCAGTAAATTCCGTAACGTAGTGGTTGAGATAGCTTAGTAGCTTCACGTTGGCATTAGTTATAATCGCCCGTGATGGTTAGAATGTTTCAAGCATATACATGGGGGTTTTGAAGGAAATCGTGAGACTTGAACAAATTGTAAATTGTTATGTTAGCATGTGTGATATTATATGATATGATTTTATTGCACTAACATGTTTGTTAATTGTGTAGCTTATATATATCTTTGAGTGTCACCGTGGGACGGGACGACGACTTATCATTTTGCATATATATATATATATATAGGTGGATAAGTAGTGCAAGATACTTGTGTACATTATGTATATGTATTGAATATATTACCTTCTGAGATCCAATTGTATTTGGAAGTGTATAGATGTAAATATTTTGATCATTTTTATATTTTCATATGGATATGTAATTATATATTGCATTATAATTTGTCTATGCTTATTTGTGATGAATGTTGTTTGTGGATAAAGAAGTTGGGAGGAATTGAGATCATAGTTGAAGTGTAATTTTTCTTTACAGGAAAATTTTGGTTTTATCCGAAATGCAGTCATTATGCTGCCGAAAATTTTACAAAAGTATTTGAAATAAAATCGAGAAAAAATTTTATCCCTCCCAACTAGTTCAAAGAAAATCATATCACTAAGTTCGAAACGAGTAAACCGGTGTAAGAAAGTTAGGGTTCGCTTCTCGGATTTCTTCGATCCGACGAGTCGGGTTTGATGAGTTCGTTGAAATGCCCGGCAGGATCCTCCAGACAAGAGCCTAGATAAGGTCTGGGAAGGGTCCTGTCATCTTAGACCATGGATCTAAACACAAAAGGCAATAAAATGTACAAATTTGTGTTTCATATATGAAACCAATGTTATGTATGTACATATAGACAGAAAGCAACGTGACTTTTTTGGGTTATGAAAAATTAAATAAAGATCAAACAGATTCGATCTTGTGATATTATGTTCTTACTTTTTACATATAACATAATGGTTCCATCAAATTCGTTTTAATTGATTGGATTCTCGATGAACGATTTGAATCCGAATTTTTTGTATTTTAAATCTGAACCAGAAGTTTCGGATTATCAATAAATTTATTCTCAGTTTTATTTGGATTTTAAAACCTGAAGTTTCAGATCCTTACTTTAATTCTAGACTATAATTTATTTAGATTTTGGAACCAGAAGTTTCAAAATTATAAATGAAAAAGACTAAGAAAAATTAAATCAATTCGAATTTGATACGAGATAAAAAACCTATCTCGAACCAAGCACATAAATTTAAAAACATGTCTCCTTATTGAAGGTGAGTAGAGACTTGAAAATCTTTATACTAATTTATGTTCATGATTTCAGGATATATAGATCGTGAAATTTAAATTCGTAAATACATTAAAGTATTCTATCTTTCTGTTTATGATTTTCAACGCATCGAGGTATGTATTTTCATATTTATATATTTAATACTGATTACTTGATCAGATATATATAACGATCTCATACCTCATGTTACATAGTTAAATATATTTGTATTATAGTTAAATTGTTACCTTTCCAGTGATGATATGGGTCTGATAGTGGCATAAGCTATTAGATATGAAAATTAGGTAGCAACGACTATTAGAGTTTCCTAATAGTGATTTTGTTTGAGATCTTTTAAAATATATCATAATATTAAGGTATTATTGTAATTTACTTAGAACCTAAAGTTCTAATACTAATTATAGTGATTGATGTGATTTGGAAACGAATTTCATTCTCAATTCTATTAAAAAATGAAGTTTTGAGTTACTCTAATATTGAACATATAATTATGATATACAATTACATTATAACCTGAAGTTTTGAGTTTTTGAGAAGAGAAGGTATAATATTTTTATTTTTCTTATATTAAATTATATAATTATTATTATTTCTCATAAAATTTTTATTAGTGAAGGATAATGTTATTTTCGTTTTTCTTCTTTCCTCAAGAGTAAGATATGAAATAAGGTACATGACATATATTTTCTTATACCTTAATTAATTATATTAAATGTTCGTTACAATTCGTTATAATTATATTTTGAGAAATTGTTCATTAATTCATTGTGATTATGATTTATATATCTTGGTAAAAGAATTAATTTATATTTTTAAAGAAACATATATGTATACGTATATTTGATCTCCAAATAAATGTAGTCAGATGATTGAAATAATTTGTATTTCAAATTTACTCCTGAAGTAGCAATGTTAATGATTATGGGTGAAAAATCATTTATATCGCATGACTAAATTAATTAATATTATTCCCTAAAGTGAATGTTAAATCATCTAATAGTCATGACGATGATTATGATCAATAAAGTCTCAATGATCATAATAAACTTTAACCACCTAAAGTGGATTTCACACCAGAGTAAAGTAATCAAAATGTTTACTATTACTGGAATATGAAATTATAATAATTGTGTACCTGAAGTATACATAATTATTTACCGATATACAAAGGCTTCAGAAAAGCAAATTTGCATATTACAAAGTGAAAAATATCAATATTATAAATGCGAAACTTTGTTACTTTAATAGATCTTGAAGGAATCTATTTAGATATACATTAATAAAAGGTGGAAATTATAAAAAATACCCATTCAAAAAGGGTAAAATTTGTTTTTACCCAATATTTTTAAAAAAATTGTTTTTAACCCCTCAAACAAATATATTGTTTGATATACCCAAATTACCTAAAATGCCCCTGGACAGTTTTACAAAAAAAACCCTGAACAGTTTAAAATTTACGAAAAACCGAATGGTGAAATTACCATTAAGCCCTCCCATATATATAGCTCAAAACCGATTGGTGGAGAACAGTGCCATCGATTTCTCATTGAAAAGCAGATTGGTTTTTGCGGAACCCCGAACCCGATCGCGACCCCAGCTTCCCCATGACGTTTCCGGCCATTCCCGCAACGTTGCCGACCTTCCCCGAGCAGCTCCTACCGCCGACGAACCTGCAGAAAGTGTGAAGGTTAGATTTTGATATGTTTGTTGTATGTTTTGATTGAGATTTGGGATTTTGAGATGTTTTGTTGTGTTATGGATGTTAGTTTAGGATTATTAGGTTTAGAATAGGTTGGATTTGAGTGTGTTTGGATGTTTTTGTGTTGAAAATGGCCGATTTCGACGAGAGAAGAGTTGTCGGGATGATCGGTTTTCCACGATCGGTTTTTGAGATCGGTTTTCCACGATCGGTTTTCCACCATCGGTTATTCATTTCGGTTTTCCACGATCGGTTTTCATTTCGGTTTTCCATTATCGGTTTTCCACGATCGGTTTTTCATTTGTTACCGAAATGAAAAACCGATCGTGGAAAACCGATTACGGATAACTGATGGTGGAAAACCGAAATGAATAAACGATGGTGGAAAACCGATCTCAAAAACCGATCGTGGAAAATCTTAGTGAAAAACCGATGGATTTCATTAACCGGTTTTTTAGATACCTTCAAAAACCGATCGATTTCATTAACCGATTTTTCAGATGCCTTCAAAAACCGATTCAGTTCAAAAACCGATTCAGTTTATATCCCTACTGATGATTTCTTTCCTGTTTTTCTTTCCTACAGATGAATTTCAACTATAAATATAGTTCACAAACAATTGACAAACATACGAGCGGGAACACACATATTGGTCAAAGATTGGTTAATAAGATAATTACAGTTATTAATAGAAGAAACCTATACGACCGGTTCATAGCAGAATGTCCGTTCGGACATATTTTGAAGGATAACTAATCATACGGCTGCTGGTTCTGTGATTTTGTGGGTGCTTGCTAGAGAGATAAAGGTCGCAGATGCACACCGTGATGAGAGATGGTTTGAAATTGGGGAGAGAAGCTATAGGTTTGGGAAACAAGAGTTTCTGTTGGTGACCGAACTTCCTTTTGGGGGCATCGACCGTAAAATCTTCGAAATAGCTCCAAATGATCCAAACGGTCTCCTAGGGCGAATGTTTAATGGAGTGTCGCCGGAGGTGAGGGAGTTGATCACATTTCTTGAGGCAAGAAGTCATAGAGGGGAGGGAGACCGTACAGGGTAGGATCCGATAGATGATGAAGATCTTTTAAAGTTGGCGAATGTAGGGATTGCTTTCCATCTCTTTATGGGACTGGATGATAGAGCTAGCATTTATCCATTTATGTGGGTCCTCATTGAGAGTACAGAGAGATGGAAGACATTCCCTTGGGGCACATTATGCTATAGTGTCTTGTTACACTGTCTCGGCAAGGCACTTAATGAAGAGCGGGTCAGAAATCCACCAAAGACCATTAATATTTATAGCTATGTGTTAGCATTTCAGGTATAACTAATATTTTCAATATTTATTGTTTCCTTCTATTACATTAACTATATATGGTTATATGTATGTTTTAATCAATTTTGCATTATATATTATCTGACCATTACTAACTATATGTATGTTTTTTGTTTAATCATTGTTACATTATAGTGGTGGTTAGTGGAGTTGTTCCTAGTGTTACGGGAGAAGATATCAAAAAAGACCCAGAACCTGGAAAGCGATCTACCAAGATGTATGAGACGATCACTGAAGAGAACACTGACAAATATACACAGCCTAGATGATTTCCCCCCGTAAGTGGCAAACATAACCTAAATTTGTGTCAATTATTTATTTGTTATAACTATCGTTATTTATATTAAGTATATAATTGTAGTATAACTAAATATATTGATATAATTCAGATAGTTGACATTAGGCAAACCTTGGAGCCTACTGACGCCGAGAGGGAGATGGATTATTGGAAATCGTTTAATCCGAATCATATAGTTCATGATGAAGTACATAAATATGGCGGCGGGGGGAGTGATGATGATGATGATGACCATGATGATGGTGTAGGGGATGAGGCTGAGATAGAGGATGATGATGAGGTGGAGGGAGAGGATGATGATGAGGTAGAGGGTGACGATCAGCCACTTAAAGACGTCCGAAGCGTGCAATCCGAATCAAAGGATACCTTATCAGAGTTTCGGACAAATAAGGCACATGATGTACAGCACGTAGATTATGAGGTACAAATATTCTATCTATATAATAAAATTATTCAATAAATTTCAATTGTAGTAAATGCAAAAGATGTGGACATGTTATGTAGTAGTACGAAGTGTGAAAAAGAGACGGAGTCTCTAAATATGATAGACAAAGTGTAATTTGTTTAAATATGCAGGTTGTATTTTCTTGGATACTCAAAAAACAGGGGAGACTCTGTCAAATTTTTTTTAAAATTCAGGGTAGTATGTAAAATGATATATATTTATGATTCTATGAAACAGGTGAAGCGGTTGTTTGAGTTTATTGTGGATTTACAGAAGACAACTCATAAGAAGTTAAGTAAAATGGATAGGAGGCAAAAGGCAACCTTTCAGATGGTAAGGGAGATAGATAGTAGGTTGAGACGGGTGGAAGAGCATTTACATATTCTCAGGCCTCCGGTTGGTGGGCATGATCCAGACGACGACGATGATGATGATGATGGTGGGAGCTTTCACATGTATTACCCATCACCACCACCACCACCACCACCACCACATCAGGATGAGGGTGTCCGTCGGTCGCCTATTGATGTAGGCCAGTCAGCCATCCATAAGGAGGAGGAAGGTGATCATCAGCCACCTCAGCAGTCACCCCATCAGGAGGAGGAGCAGGGTGAGCAGCAGCCACCTCATCGGTCACCCCAACAGGAGGAGGAGCAGGGTGATCATCATCCACCTCAACAGTCACCCCATCAGGAGGAGGAGCAGGGTGAGCAACAGCCACCTCATCGGTCACCCCAGCAGGAGAAGGAGCAGGGTGACCAGCAGCCACCTCAACAGTCACCCCAGCAAGAGGAGGAACAGGGTGATCATCAGCCACCTCATCGGTCACCCCAGCAGGAGGAGGAGTAGGGTGACCAGCAGCCACCTCAGCAGTCACCCCATCAGGAGAAAGAGCAGGGTGACCACTCTCATACAGACTTAGGAGGTGTATCTGCTGCAGACACTGAGCGTGAGCATGACCAGGTAGACTTTGTATCCCTATTATGTTGCATTCTGAAAGATAATTGTTAATATTAATATTATACATGTTTTTAATTTACTTACAGTAGCAGGATGAAAGCATGCACGAATGAGGCAAACGAAAGACAAAGCCAGCAGCACCTCTACGGACACCGTACACGGATCCGGGGCCAGCGAAAAAGAAAAAGAAAGTGGTCCAACAGCAGGGGGAGGAGGTGGCAGAGTCTATAGACCTTGTAGAAGTGGTCTATAATGAATATAAAGCTGCAACCACATTGGATCTCAGGTATATTTAAAAAAAAAAAAAACATTTCTAATTTTTGTATCCTTATTGTTAATGTAAGAAAATATATAATAATGTTTAATACTTTTTTTTTGAATTGTAGGCGTTCGATTGATCGTTGTGGGTGGTCTGTGATACCAACCACATTGGTCACACTCGAGAATGTGGACAACTGGTTGACTAATGAGCACATCGATTCTTATTTGATGTGCCTAAGAAAAAAATTGTGGAATGAGATGGAAGATCGTAAATACGCTGTCCATGGCAGTTCTTTGTTTGTAAGTATTTACATTTAAGTTAGTTATGCATTTATAATTTCATATTACGGTCGGTTGATTGGTAGTAACATGTTTAATTTTTATCATGCAGGCAATGATGACAGCACATTATAGCGTACATTACGTCCGCAAACAAAGAACATTTGATCCAGTTACAGCTGATGTACCCTCAGAGTGGCTTGCGTACGGTCGTGGGCATATAGACGCATCAGTCCCGTGGTGGCGGGTTGATAGTGTAAGTGTAGTTCGAACGTTAATATTTATTATATGATTATCCCTTCTAGTCCTATAGTACTAACGTTTTGAAATGCAGGTGTTGCTACCGTGTAGCTTGAATCAACAACACTGGGTCCTTTGTGAGGTGCGCCTTAGAGAGCAAAGAATCATAATGTATGATCCTTTGGCAAGTGTTGACATAGCCTATCGATGAGAGCCACTTGAGCCGCTGGTACGTTTGATGCCTATTTTGTTGCGGTTCGTGGGATTTTACGAGGAGACACAGGTAGATATGCCACCCGTGGATGTCCGGTGGAAAGTTCAGCGTCTTGGACGATCAGTTGTGCCCCAACAACTTGATGGATGAGTAAGTTTATAGGTTAATTAATATTTATATATTAATGATATTAATTATCTTTATGTTAATATATTAACATAAACATAAATTAATATAATGTTAATATATGTTAATATAATTATCTTAATGTATATAGTTTAACATTAATATAATTATATATTATATGTTATGATTAACATTAATATATAATTATAGCTTAATTATTATATATAGTTTATATATTATGATATTTAATTATGTTAATGTTAATATATGTTTATATTATTATCTTAATGTATATAGTTTATATAAACAAGCTGCGGAGCATATGTGGCCATGTACGTGCGCGACCTTGTGCAGCGAAGAACGAGTACATGGAAATCAAGAAAATACGAGACCGTTGCAGATGTCATTGCACTGAGGGCCGAGATGGCCAGAGACATATATATGTGCTCAAAGCCGATATATAAAGTTAATAATTTTGGAAAATGGTTTGTAGACAGTGATGGAGAAATTGTATATAAATAAATTTAATTATTCTTTTATTATTACTCATTATTTATTTGATGGTATTGCATTCTATATTTTTAAATTGCCAACAAATCATTATAATTAAACATTATAGTTAATAATATAATGTTAATATAATATTAATCTAATGTTAATATAATGTTAATCTAATGTTAATCTAATGTTAATATAATGTTAATAATATAATGTTCATATATTAATATAATGTTAATATAATGTTCATATATTAATATAATGTTAATATAATATTAATTTAATGTTAATCTAATGTTAATATAATATTAAGGTTAATGTTAATATAATGTTAATATAATGTTAATAATATAATGTTCATATATTAATATAATGTTAATATAATGTTAATATAATATTAATATTAATATAATGTTAATATAATGTTAATATAATATTAATCTAATGTTAATATAATGTTAATATAATATTTAAGGTTAATGTTAATATAATGTTCATATATTAATATAATATTAATATAATATTAATCTAATGTTAATATAATGTTAATAATATTATTAACGTTATATTAACATTATATTAATATATGAACATTATATTAACATTAACCTTAATATTATATTAACATTATATTATTATATTAACATTAAATTAATATTATATTAACATTATATTATTAACATTATATTAACATTAGATTAACATTAGATGAACATTATTGTTATATGTATTTTTTGGACTTATTAAATGGGTTGGTAAAAGCCCAATTTAGGCCCGATAGAAGGCCCGATAAAAGTCAACTCAGTCAAGACCCATCAGTCGAGGCCCAAATGACTCTAAGCCCAGCGAGCTTGTGACACAGCCAAGATTCAGCTCGCTCCATAAGTTCGCCTCATACGTAGCTCGCTATGCGAGCTCCAGTTCGCAAACCGCCATAGACGTTAGCTCGCTCAGAAACATAATAAATGCAGTATATTCCAGAACAGGCAGTTACCTAATTCAACCATGATTCTCTCTCCGAACATGACAGTTACCCAATCAAATCGTGATTTCCTCATCAGATATGGAAGTCTACTCAAATTCAAACCAAATCAGCATCGTCCCTGATTTTATGGAAGTAGTTTCCTGATATTATTCAAACATATTAGGAAGTGTAATTAATTTACAATTCTTTTCCTTATTTTTCCTGATTATTTGGGAAGTGTAATTAATTCAGGATTTTTTTCCTGATTTGCTATAACCAAAATTGTAACGCTTCTTTCCCTATAAATAGGGATTAAAATCATTGTAACAGGATCAGAGAAAATAATCAATCAATAATATACTGTCACTCTGCAGAATTTAAGAGACAGACAGTCGTGGACGTAAGCCTATTATTGCCGAACCACGTAAAAGTTTCGTGTTCCTCGTTTGATTATCGGTATTTGTCTGTGTCCTTTCTTGGTATTTGTGTTTTCTCACATTAATTGCATGTATTGGGCATTGATTATTCGTCGACTGAAATCCAACGTCGACAATTATATTATTATATTAACATTATATTATTAACATTAGATTAATATTATATTAACATTATATTATTAACATTATATTAACATCAGATTAACATTAAATTAACATTATATTATTATATTAACATTATATTATTAACATTAGATTAATATTATATTAACATTATATTATTAACATTATATTAACATCCGATTAATATTAGATGAACATTATATTATTATATTAACATTATATTAGTAACATTAGATTAATATTATATTAACATTATATTAACATTCGATTAATATTAGATGAACATTATATTATTATATTAACATTATATTATTAACATTAGATTAATATTATATTAACATTATATTAACATATATTATTAACATTATATTAACATTAGATGAACATATATTACTATATTAACATTATATTATTAACATTAGATTAACATTAGATTAACATTAGATTAATATTA
>CM034471.1:23417583-23470331 GCA_019925255.1 Litchi chinensis
AATAGACCATATCCTTGTGCTTAATGGGATTTTGATGAATTATTCCAAAACTTTGGGTGGCCAAATTCATCGCTAGATGCACATTGATATTGCTTGTCTTGCATACTAATGTGGTTGTTCTACAAACCATTTAGGTTTGTGTCCTTTGTGGTTATGGTGGTGGGGCTATGACTCGAGCGCTAAGAAGTCACATGATTACGAAAAGCCTTTTGAAAGCTTGGAATGTTGAATCGGAATGTAAATAAAAAAATGGCATTTCTTCTGCTGGAATCGTGGAGAGTGATCTGAATGTGTTGCATTCATCTGGGTCTATACATGAAGGCAAATTTCCTGTTTTAAGACCTTTTGGCATAGAACCATCAACTGCTGCGTTTGTAGGGTTGATTCGTAGAGCCCTACAATATATAATTATATTGCAAGACTTTTTACATATATAATTATGTAGGTTGTTATTGTGGTAATAACCTATATCAATTGTTAACTGGTGAAGCATTTTTATTCCCCTATTTCATAGTTGATGTTATGATTGTTGAGTAACTCCAATTATTTTCCATCAATAATAACAGATTTATCTCGAATAATATTGTACAGTTGAATAATATGAACAATTGTACTAATAATCACACAAGATAAATTCCTAGGAAAGAATGGAATGGTCATAATGGTCTCACTTAAACTCCAAACTCTTTAGACAGAAATTTTCTAGACATATAATTTAATAGCACAATATATCACTGCAACTATACTTGACAATAGCTATTAAATAGATAACATAAAGAACACCAGAATTTAATGAGGGTTGGCTAATTATGTCAATGTCCTTAGATACTATCAAAGTAATATTTCACTAATTCAAAGAAGTATTACAAAAGAGAGAAAAAGAAAAAAGGAGTAAAAATTGTCTTAGAAGAAGGAAGAGAGCAATTTTGGGATGATTTTCCAAAGGAGCGAAAGTCTATTTATATAGACAAGTGGAACTTCCGTTGGCATTATACACTTCCAATGTGGAATGAGCTAAATTAACATAACAAATCTCCACTTTGGTAAAATTTCATATCTTCAATTCTTTCATAAAGCCAAATTTTGGTAATGTCTGGAAATGCCAAATTTCAAATTTTTACAATATTGATCAAGTCCAAACAATGTTGAAACTTAACCACATTCACCACTTTTGTCATCATATCAACAAGATTTTCAACGGTCTAAATCTTCTAGATCATTATTCTACCTTCTTCTAAAATCTCCTATACAAAATGATATTGAATGTCGATGTGTTTCTTCTTTGCATGGTAAACTTGGTTCTTTGTTAAATAAATTACACTCTGACCATCATAATACACTTTGATGTGCTTTTGATTAATTCTGAATTCACCAAGCAACCCTTGAAGCCAAATTGCCTTTTCATAGCTTCTATAAATGCCATGTACTCTGCCTCCATTATAGACAAAGCAATTGTTGACTGTAAGGTAGACATCCAACTGATAGGTGCCTTTGCCAAAGTAAACACATAACCAGTAGTTGATCGATACTTATCCAAATCACTAGCATGGTTGGAATCACAATATCCAACTATACATTGACTAACTTGCTTATCCTGCTTAAACAATAATCCAATATCTATAGTGTTTATAATATATTGTAGAATCAATTTCATAGCTTGCCAATGCTCCTTTCTAGGATCATGCATGTACCTGCTCACAACCTTAATTACCTGTGAAATATTAGGCCTTATACATACCATAGCATATATCAAGTTGCCAACAACATTTGCATATGGTACTTTTGACATATATTCCCATTTTGCTTCATTCTTTGGAGACATAGATGTACTGAGTTTGAAATGAGGAGCAAGTGGTCTACTAACTGGTTTTGACTTCTTATTTACGTTAAAATGCTTCAGCACATTTCTCAGATATTGTTTCTGAGTCAAATAAAGTCTTCCCAATTTTCTATCTCTCATTATCTCCATGTTAAGAATCTTCTTTGCTAAGAATCTTCTTTGCTTCACCTAGGTCTTTCATCTCAAAATCCTTATTCAATTGAGTCTTTAGTTTTTCAATTTATACTTGACTCTTAGAAGCTATCGACATATCATCAACATAAAGAAGAAGATATATATAGGATCCATCTTTTAGCTTGTGCAAATACACACAATGATCATATTTGCTTCTTATATACTTCTGCCCTATCATAAATTTATCAAACCGTTTGTACCACCACCTTGGGGATTGCTTCAATCTGTGCAACGATTTTTCAAGTTTGCATACTATGTTCTCTTTTCTAGCAATTTTGAACCCTTCGGGCTGAGTTATATAAATTTTCTCTTCCAAGTCTCCATGTCAAAATGTAGTTTTTACATCTAAATGAATTAGTTCCATATCCTACTACATTACCGAAACCAATAAATTTTTGATGGAGGAATGCTTTACAACTAGAAAAAAATACTTCATTATAATCAATTCTCTCCGTCTGAGTGTAGCCTTTAGCCACTATTCTTGCTTTGTAGCATACATCATTCTTGTCAAGAAATCCATCTTTCTTTGCATATAATCATTTGCACTCAATTGTCTTGTTTCCCTTCGAAAGACTTGCTAGTTTCCATATTCGATTCTTATAAAGAGACTGTATTTCTTCATTTGTAGCTATCTTCTACTTTTTTTCTTTTGAACTTTGGATTGTTTCATTATAAATGGTAGGAATGTCATCATTTAGAGATATAGAAGCCACCATATCAACAAAACAAGCAGGTTTCTTAGTTGTCCTTTTTAGCTTACTCAATGCAATTAGTACATGTTGCCGTGGAGGCTCTTAGTTGGAACTTTTTCTTTATTTGACTCTTCTTCTATCGCAGAAGAGTCATCGGTTTCTTCATTTGATGGAATAATTTTTCTTTCAAACTCCACTTGTTTTGGAGTACTATCTGTCTACTTAACATTTTCAGTGATTACATTCTTTAGCATGGTAGATTCATCAAATGTAACATCCTTACTATAAATTACTTTCTTTGTTTCTAGGCGCCAAAAACGATAGCCTTTTACACTAGAGGTGATCCCTATAAAGATTGTTTTTTTTGCTCTTAGATCTAACTTTGACTTCTTAATACGGTAGTATGCAATAGAACTAAACACATGTAAGGAATCATAATTTGTAGCAGGTTTTCGAAACCATTTCTCCAATGGTGTTTTACCACCAATAGCAGTAGACAATAGACAGTTGACAAGGTGATATGCATATGTTACAACCTCAGCCTAAAATTCCTTGTCTAACACTGTATTGGATAATATACATTGAACTTTCTCTAGTAATGTTTGGTTCATGAGTTCTGCCACCCCATTCTATTGTAGTGTATTCCTGACTGTGAAGTGTCTAATAACACCTTCATCTTTGCAGACCTTTAAAAATGGATTACTTTTGTATTCCCTACCATTATCTATGCGAAGTAATTTGATCCTTCTGTCTATTTGAGTTTTCATCAATTTTTTTCACTTGAGGAAAACTCTCAACACTTCATCCTTCGTCTTCATTGTGTACATCTAAACTCTTTGGAAAAAATTATCAACAAGGTCAAATAATAGTGTTTTTCTCTCAAAGAAGTTGTTTTGGAAGAACTTCACACATCTAAGTGAACATAATCTAAAATACCCTTTGTATCATGGATTATAATACCAAATTTCACCCTTCTCTGCTTTCTTTTGATATAATGTTCACAAAAGTCCAATTTATAAGCCTATGCATCTAAGTGAACATAATCCAAAATACCCTTTGTATCATGGATTGTAATACCAAATTTCACCCTTGTTTGCTTCCTTTTGATACAATGCTCACAAAAATCCAATTTATAAGCCTATGTATCTTTTAATAATCTTTGATTTATCACAAGTTTTAAGGACTTTTCACCTGTATGCCTCAAATGCATATGTCATAACCTGGTTGCTTCTAACTCCTTATCATTAATAGAAGCTGCTACTGCTGTTATCCCAATGATTTCAC
This sequence comes from Litchi chinensis, assembly GCA_019925255.1. NCBI lineage: Eukaryota > Viridiplantae > Streptophyta > Magnoliopsida > Sapindales > Sapindaceae > Litchi > Litchi chinensis. The sequence continues at coordinate 23,421,574 of CM034471.1, forward strand.
TACTTAGATAATGATACATATTATTGCTCTTTCGAATTCCCTTAAGAACCATAAGTGCACTAGAGATGAGTTTAAATACTCCATTTTCTATCTCTCTTTTTAAGCCCTTTAATTTTAGGGTTCCTACTAAGATGAGATTCTTCATCAACTCTAGAACATATTAAACATCTGTTAGAACTCTTATTGATTCATCCTAATTCTTCAAGCGAATCAAACTAATCCCACATGTGGTAAAAGGGACATTATTTATCGTGTAGACAACTCCATATTCCAATTCTCTAAAATTAAAGAACCAATCTCTTTTGGGACTCATATGATAGTTACAAGCTAAATCTAGCAGCTAAACACTAGAAGGGCTAATTGACGGCGTAGTAGTAAGTAAAAGATACGAATTTTTATCATCAAACTCAACTACATTAGAATTTGATAAAGTCTTTCCCTTATCAGGGTTGCCTTTATTTTTAGTTTAGGACAATCTTTCTTCCAGTGCCCTTTTTTTCAACAAAAGACATATTTATTGTTGCTTGGTTTGGACCTTGATTTGGATCTCCCTTTCTTTCCTTTATTCTAGCTTTACGAACAACTTTTGACTACCAGAATTTCTGCTCATCCATTTGTGTTTTCTTGCTTGTCTTTCTTTCTCAACTCGTGACTATGCAAGGCATCACTTACTTCACTCAGAGATATAATAGTCTTCTCATAAATAGAGTAATTTCAAGAAATTCAAACTCCTCAAGAAGAGATCCCAACAACATCAAAGCTAGATCTTCATCTTTAAAAGTCTCATCCATATTCATTAGATCCATAACTAGTTGATTAAAACTGGTGATGTGATCATTAGTGATGTTACCTGGGACATAAATGAAGCGGAACAGTCTCTTCTTCTTATAGAGCTTATTTTGAATGCTTTTCTTCAAGAATTTTTCCTCTAGTACCTTTCACAATTTACTTACAAAAGTTTCTTTAGAAAATGTACACTTTTACTTTTTAGAAAGACACAAACGAATTGTACCATATATCAATCAATTGATAGTCGTCCATTCTTTCTCCTCAACATCTTCTAGTTTCCTTTCTTCAATAGAAATATCTAAACCTTGCTGAAAGCGAGTGTTTAGAGCCCTATTTTGCGACATACCAAAATGACCTATGGCATTAAAAATCTCCACTACAAATCTCACATTTGTCATCACATTTCTTGTCAAAATGGATGATGATGCGTTTGATGTGAATGGTTTTGTGCTGCTTGTCATTTATGTTCCAAGTACTATTTAATAACTATGGATGCAGAAAGCCAAAAGAAGAGTCTAAGGAAATCTTTTATAACGTGGAAAATCAGACTAAACTGTAACCACAAAGCATACCAAAAAAAAACCTTTGGATATAATATCAGTGGTTGTGGAACTCGGGTTATGTTCCATCAATAACAATAAATTCATCTCGAATAATATTGCACAGGTGAATAGTATGAATGATTGTAATAAGAATCACACCATATAAATTCTTAAGAAAGAATGAATGGGTCACAATAGTCTCAATTAAAATACAAACTCTTTAGACAAAATTTTCCTAGATATATAATTTAATAGCACAATATATCACCACAACTATACCCGATAATCGCTATTAAATAGATAAAATAAAGAACACCAGACTTTAACAAGTTTGGCTAATTATGCCTATATCGTTAGATACTATCAAAGTAATATTTCACTAATTCAAATAAATATTACAAAAGAAATATTACAAAGGAGACAAAAAGAAAAGTAAAAATTGCCTTAGAAGAAGAAAGAGAGCAATTTTGGGATGATTTTCCAAATGAGTGGAAGTCCACTTATATAGACAAGTGTAACTCTCTTTGACCTCCTACACTTCCAATGTGAGATAAGCCAAACGAACATAACAATTATTATTTTGTATTATGCACAGTCTTTATGTTGTAAGTAAAACATAATTAGTAATTACCAATGTGTATTAGTTGTTGATTTGTTGATGGATACAATTTCGATGTAAATTGATACTGTTGTCATAATTTGTGAACTACTTCATATTTATATCCAAAGCAGAATTTCAAATTTGAAGATATATTTTATCTATACCATGTTTTTTGGTAAATAAGAAGGCATGGTATTCAAAATAACTTTTGATATCCTAGGTAATAATTTGAGAGCAATCATTTCTTTTTTTCCTATTCAGTCACATTTGTCCTAGATTCTTCTGCTATTTTTATGATGTCCGGTAGTAGTAACTCTCGGATTTCTTCCGATTTTGCATTTGTATGTGATCGGTCGAGTGGCAGTATTATTGACAGTCCTTTTTTTGGGAATAATTTCCTTTTCTTCTTTTCCGTTGAGAGTTTTCTGAGTCCTCTTCAAAAGGAATTATTTCAGTTGGTCATGGATGACACTGGCCTGAGCCAGAGAGCGGATATGGTTTGTTTGTAAGCAAATCATATCTATTCCGGTGCCTATTTTCTCATTAGCAATGTTTGCATGCAACCTTATCAAAGTCAGCTTTTTTGTGTATAAAAGATATCATAAGTACTTTTACATGGTCAATATGTTGTTACTTGTCATCTTCATTATGTGGTACTTATCATGTGTTTGTATAGAAAACACTTTTTGGTCAGAAGGGTTTCTCTAAAATATAATGTAATGTGTTTCCTTAGTTGGATTGTGCTGTGTTTAACAATGTGCTGCTTAATAACAATCTTTAATGTGTTGTGTTATACAGTACGATCTATTAAAAAATCCACATTGATATGGAAAGCTTGATAAGCAGCTTATGACGAAATAAAAGACACATGTGGACTAAAGAAAATAATCGAAGTTAACCGAAAAGCTAACCATGTCTTTGGACACTTCCCATGGAGCAACAATTATAACTTCATCAACAGAGCGACATGTCAATACACATAAACTTCTTTCATGAAGGTTCATAATAGAAGGATGCGCTTCATCAACATAACTTGATTGGCTATTGTTGTAAGGATGATCATAGGCTTCTTGTTTATGAGTTCATGTTTAGAGGTAACCTCAAAAATCACCTCTTTCAAAGTACGCTGTTTCTCCTCTTTATATACCAAATGTGGCACTTTTCACTCAGTTCCCCCAAATTCACATATCAAATTAGGTTATTTATACTCTAATGTTGCAGGCAATTCTTAATATTAGTTACATTGCCATGTCAACTTTGAATATTGTAATAATAGTCCATGATAATTGACGAAACATTTTGGGTTCGTCATTAGTTTATCCTATAATCATATTGGTGTTAAATAAACCGTAATCTTTAATTTTGATGATGTTTGAGTGATTGTGAATTTCTAAATAATTTGCGGCCTTATATTGATCAGCTCAAGTTGATAGGTCTTTCTTGAGCTATTTAGAGGCAACTGTTCGGCTATTATGGACCACCAGAATGATGATTGCTCTTGGAGCTGAAAAGAGCTTGCTTTCCTTCGCAATGTTGAAAGGCCTGTTATATATGGCCACTTCAAAACCTCTAATATATTATTGGACTCGGTGAGTGGAACTTCTTAAACCCCATCGTTTTAAGAGTTTTATGATCTTATGGTTGTCTTTTACATTGTTTCTTCTTGTTCGCCAATTGATGTTGTGTGTCTTCTTCTCCCAGTAATAAGAGTATTTCCTCATTCGTCGTGGCATTATTGTAATAATTGGCACATTTTGATGGCAACAAACTATTTATTAAGTGAAACTCTACTACTACCGTTAAAAGTGGATTAGAAAGTATCTGTTCCTATCTTGTTTTGACCTTCGAAAAGCTATGGCCCGGAATTTTTGGTCACTCAAAGGAAATAAAAATGCAAAAAGGAAAAAATAATACAAAACAAAGAGAGTATTAAGTGAGAAGATATGGATATCATTATGATCGATCATTGAATACACCTAAACTGGATTCCATACAAATTTAGATTGAATACACCTAAATTGGATTTCATATAAATCTCGATTGAATACACCTAAAATGGATTCAATACAAATTTGGATTGAATACACCTAAATTAGATTTCATATAAATCTAAATTGAATACAACTAAATTAGATTCCATACAAATCTAGATTGATTACGCCTAGATTTCATTGAAATCCATTTAAATGTGGATCGAATACACTCAAACTTTTTTAAATTCCAATGAAATCTTAAATTGTATATGTTAGCTTTTAGCAATTGACATGAGACATTGGAATCTTAGAATTTTTATGATTTTCATAACAATAAAATATAATTTAATTACATCCTTGAATCCATATGTAAACTTAGATTGGCGATGATGAAGAAATAAAAATTGTGTTTCTCTCTCTTGATCTCTTTCCTTCAATAACACATACACTTGATTTATGGTAAATTGATAATGTGTTATAACTATTTATAGGATAGAGAGAAGACCGGTTTCAAAAGAATTTATTCACTTAATTAATGTATAGCCATCAATGTACATAACTCTCCATTGAATTGAAACCATTCAATCTTCTGAAACGAATGACCATTTGAATTCTCATTTGAATTCCTTAACTTAAGATTTTAATGACTTCATCAATTAATTAATTTATTAAACCTTTATGAATATTAATCACATGCAGCCACATCCAACAGTATATACCCCTTAAGATTGATTCACTTCACTTGAGTTGCCTTGAACAAATCTCTTCTCTACCACACACATTTCCAGTCACAAAATTTCCAACTCTAGTCCCCACCTCTTTGAGGCTAGCTTTTCCTCTCTCTTTGCATCCAGGATGAAACCGCTAGTAATACTAGTAATGGTCTTCGTTATCGTCAATTTAACATATGCTAAAGGTGCTGTATTAATTTATTATTTTGATTACTTTTACTAATAATTGTAGTTGTTGTTATTATATTAATGTTATTCAAGTCCATGCAGTTGAGGTTGAGGTTGAGGAAATGGTGCCAGTTAATGAACTACAGCCAGCAGGAGGGATGGAGTATAGGGTGATTGAAGTTGAGGGTATTTACAGTCACAGTACAAATAGACGAAAGCTTGCAGCATCTTTGAAATGCATGAATTGTAGGTGCTGTTCCTCCAACAACGCTACCAACTGCCAGACCATGCCTTGCTGCTATGGTATTAAATGCAATCTTCCAAACAAGCCTTTTGGTACTTGTACTTTAGCTCCGCAAACATGCGGCTGTGCTTCTTGTAAATAGTCCCCATGTCCATCCTATTAGAAAAATTGATGATAATAAGAACAGGTAATAATATAAAATAAAAATTCTGAAGATTCTTCTTATTACAAAAAATTTACTACACAAAAATAAAACAAAAGTACTTATGTTGAGGCCTATAATAACTATGGTGTCTTTAAGATAAATTCATTGCTCATCATCTGAGTTGTTTGGTCTTTGTCTCCCGGGATACAACAACCCCAACTAGATACGTTTGATGAACTAATCTTTATCCGAATCTATATCACTCTAGACACTTACAACTAAGAATAGTGTTAGAGAGAAAAATAAATCGAAAAATAAAATGGATTCTAATTTGTCACTGAACGACTAAATGGATTCTAAATTGTCATTAAGCGACTAGAAAAGATCTCAATTTACTCTCTATGTAGGTAGTTACAATACTGATTTTAAATCAACCATTAATCAATTAACGATTACACTTTGAAAATTCAAATTTTTATCTAATACTAGCGGTTACAACTTGAATATTTAATTTTGCAACTCATGGCAATTAAAACTACTATTCAATTCTACAGTTAATACTTATAGTCACAATTTGAAAAATTAAATTTTCAATTCAATTTCCATTCATCCAAGCACCATTTTTTCTATGAATCAATCTTGATCTATCTCCATTAAGATCTCTAATCTAATACAAAATGGGTCTTAAAATGGGTGTTCATCCCAATCTTCCAATAATCCCCTACATGAATGAAATTGATAGAAAAGACAAAAGCTATAACTCAAAAAACACTTACAACTTGGTGATAGAGTTCAACGGTCAGATTTTGTATTGGATAGGTAAGTTTTAGCATTTGAACTTGACAGGCCCCTCTCCTTACTAGGCCTGCCGGCCGCCTTACAGTAGCCTTCCAGCGGATATCTGATCCAACTGGAAGGTTCCCATAAAGCTACGCCGTTTACTTTTAAAAACTTTCTGTTAATGCAGAAACGTGGTAAAATTTTTTTTTTTTTTTTTGAACATTCATAAAACAGATTTATAAAAATTTGGGCAGCATAACAGCTGTTTTTCCAATCTGCCACCCTATAAATTTCAAAATTGAGCCCTTCTATGTCAACCAATCTCCACTACTGGGCCTCCGACCCTTAAATTATTTCCATAATCCAACCACAAACATTTTCAATTCAAAATCCATAGTTATACTTCATTTTCAGTCTATATAAATATATAATTTAATTTTATAAAAACAAAAAGCTACGTACAATCCAAATTATTATTTAGAACAATATTCATCCAACATTTAGTATTATGCATGACATACGTCCTCAAAATTTAAAACTATGCAGTGAGGTTGTTGCGTGCGTCCACCTACATGTCCGAAGGAGCCTCTTCTGGGTGACGGCTCATTCCTGCACCTGGGGAGGATTTTTATAAAATACGAAAACAGGGTGGTGAGTATAAAACTCAGTGAGTGGTTAAAGTAATCTAACTGTATGCTGGTTTAAACTAACTCCTTCCAAAAACGGTTGGAAAATAAACTTTTTTGTTCTAAAACTTAAAATGATTTCTCGCATACTAAAATCATTAATTTATATGCTAAAATACATCTCGACAAAGGGATAGCTTTTTATTAATATATTCTTTTTCAAAAGCATGTACTTCTTTCCATAATACTTGTAAACTAGTAATCTTTCTATAATTTATAAAAATCAAATAAAGAAATTTTCTCAAAAATATAAACTAGTAATCTTTCTATACTTTTATTAAAATTACAAAACTGAGTAATTCTTATAAATATTTCTTTAATTCTCGAAACTGGAAATCAGTTCTAATTTAATAAATTCTTTATTTCTCAAAATTGAAAATTATTTCTAATTTAATAAACTTCACTTCGTTTTAAAATTCTTTTCTCTTTTATCTCGCCAAAGGCAACCCAAGGAAACTTAGTCCATCATGACGGAATCTCTTAACGCCACTAGAGCTCGGGATACTACTAGGCGTAGTCACAGATGCGGGAAACCTCTTGGGGTTACGATCCCCTCCCAACATCAGGCAGATCTACATTACCGCATACGTGCAGAGGGCGACTGACAGACTCGACTCAATCCCCCCAAGTTAGTGTTAGTAACTGACTTTCCCAACTGCTCTTGCCATACACGTATACGGTACTTCGGCCGGTAATCTCTGGGGGTTAGGGTAAACCCAAGGCATTTAAAATCTTTTTATAATAAAATCTTGCTTTTTCTTTTTATAATAAAAATCTTACTTTTCTTTTCTTTGATTTCTTTAAAATAAAACTTTACTTTTTCTAAGGCCGAAGCCTATTATTCATAAATAACTATAATACATAAGATTTTCAAGTACAATAACTCAATGTACTAAATTGCTTTGATATTCAAATGCTCATAATTGTAATTTAATGAAAATATTCATGCAATTCATGTGAAGTATGTAACATACTAGAATATCTTTAAAATCACATAATTAACCCTTTTACTAAAACAACAATTTAATAACTCAATTCTCATATTGTAAACTTCTTTTCTAATCTCAACTTGTAATCGAATTTACTTTCGAAATATTTTATCAACTTGATCTCATGCATATATGTATATTAAGAGCTTACTATTTTTACTTGGCTTAATAATAAATAAAGATAGCATATAAACTCAAGTGATATTCATGCATGATAAAACTTAAAATATGCAACCATTTAATTAAACTTAATAGCTCGAAATGAGACAAATAACTTCTCATTTAAAACAATTCAATACTAAAATATATGATTGCTAACATGGATAATCAAATTATAATTTCATCAAAACTTTTAAAATAAACCACTCACCAGTCACTTCCAATTGCTTCACCACCACTCCAACTCTTCCTTTTTATTCTTGAAGTTTTCCTTCAATATCATCCAATCAAAATTCTTGGTTTAGGACTTAAAGATATTACAATTTCACTTCATTACAATTTCATATATCAATACATAACCATATTATATCTTTGAAAATCTTCCCTTCACTTTCTAACTCCAAAATCTCTACATCCAAACTCATCAAATATCCATAATTTATTCACTTTAGATCCAATACATGCTTTATTAATAAATCATTTAGTCTAACTCAATATATATACATACTCAATAAATCCACCAATTTATCTTATCTTCCAATAAAATTTCATATCAAAATCAATTCATTCCTTTTTGTGCTAAAGAATTCAAACACATCATAATCACCATCCAAGACAAATACTCATTCATTCAAGAACTTCATCATTCACTCACATAGGTTTCCAATAAAAAAATATATTAACTAGTCAATTAATTTATCCATCAACATATATTCTCAAGAAATTCACAATCCCATCAACTTTCAAATCTATATTCTCACATCCATTTCCATTTATTTCTTTGGCATTAGAGCACTCAAACATTTCATCACCATCATCTAACTACATACAATTTATTGGATAACAATTTTACTCTCACACTTGACCTTAACCAACCTACTTATCCAACTTCCATTTTTCTTGCATTCTTTTATGCCAACCACTATAAATTCATTCCCAAACATTATACCACTCCTTCAAATCTTAAAAATCAATTTAAATACATGCCACAAAATAATAATTCACACACTAATATATATATATATATATATATCCAACAACACAACCATTTATATTTCTTTTCAAAGCTTCATTTCCACCATCATAAAATTTCATATATCAATTCATTCAACCATCCAAATAACTTCATCATCCACACTTTTAGAATCTAAACACATACTAATATATATGACAACCTCATTCATCCTTTCCATCTTCACAAATAATTACACAAAAACACTTCAACAATCATCCATCAACTCAACTATAACCTTAAACTAGGAGAATCACTTAAATTTCATCAACTTTAATTCATTAAATCCTAACCCTTACCTCTTAACAACCTTGGTCCAAGCTTCTTGATTCTTTTCCTTCACTTCCAAGCTTATATTGATGATGATTAACCTTGATTTAGATTCATATAACTCATCAAAATCTCATATAAGTCCATAACTAAAAGGATCCATCAACCAAACACAAAACAACTTCACTTACCCTCACTCTTTCTTGATGAAGGTGGATGGGTTTGGGAGATCACAAAGCTTGGACCATCTCTTCTTCTTCTTCTCCTCCTCCTCTTCACGACCTGCAGGTTTCCTTCTTCTTCTGGTCTGCTCTGTTCCAGCTCTCCCTCTCTCCCTCTCGGCTTTGCTCTGGTCTCACGATCTCTCTCTCTCTCTTTCGGGTTCTGTTTTGTCTTCACAGTTCCAGCTTTGCTCTCACGGTTTTCAGCACCTATTTCCAGCTTGTCTCTCACGAATTCTTCTCCTTCCTCACGGCCTACAAACTTCTTCTTCTTCTTCCAGTTCTGCTCGGTTCTGCTCCTCACGTCCAGCTCTCTCTTTGCCTCTCGGTTCTGTTTCCTGCACGATCTGCTCTCTCTCAATTTCAGCTTGCTTCTCACGATTTTCTTCAGCTCTTAACCGACTTCTCTCTCTCCTATTCAGCTATCAAGCATTCATATATATACTAGCCCTCTTTTAAATGTCAAATTTGCCTTTAAATTAATTCCAAAATCACACATGTGCCACTAATGACTACTCTCCTTTCTTTTCCTCTATTTCGGTTTCTGCTCTGGCACATTGTCAGCTTTGCTACCTGATTTCTTCTCCTTCTCCACCAACTTATCTTCCTCTCTTTCAGCTATCACACACTCACTTATATACTAACACTTGATCCATGCCAATATGGCCTTTAAAATAATTCTAAAATCACACAATTGCCATTACAATGCATGGAGACATTTGGTTGGCCAATTATATCATCCAATTCCTTACTAACAACTCATTCCATTTTATTAATTAACTCTCAACCAATCAATTGCTTTTTTGACTTAAAGATGTCACAACCTTATTGGCTTTCATTCAAGCACATAGATTGTGCTTCTTTAACACATAACATCTCCTATACATTTAATATTACAATTAACTTAAATTTTAATCCTCACTTAACGTCAATAAATCCCAAAAATATTCCATGATCACCCTATCATCAAATTGACTATGCAATACTCTAATTGGGTGTCTTAACATTTAATTTCATGCTTTGAAAAAATTTAATCGGCTATGAACTCATTAAAATTCCCAACGTTTCCTACGAGGGTATTTTTATCAATAAATACTCGGAACCTTTAAAATCTATTCAAATGAACTCATTTTTACTCCGTTTCAGTTTCTGATAACTCTAATTTATATTCTGGAGCTTATGATATCCGGGGTCCATTTTCCGAAAATCACTATTCACACGGACACTATTCACCGAAAACTATTCATCTGGAAATACTATTCACCAATAATTTAATTTCACGAAACTTGAGGACATATTCCTTTTCCCGAAAATCACTATTCACTCAAAAATACTTTTCATACGAAATCACTATTCATCTGGAAACACTATTCCGTCCGAAAATATCCTTTATCCGGGAAATACTATTTCTCCTAGGAAAATGAAATTTCGGGTCTCACAGAACCTTCCCTTATTAAAATATATTTTCTTTACCAGTTGATCAATAGATGCCATATTCTTGAAGTATTTTGGCGTTTGTAGAAACGATTATATACCTCATACAGAAATCTTCCCTAATATAATTTAGTTCTTATTGTTATGTTCATTATCGCCATAACATTTGCTTGGATTGATGATCGGCTATTTCTAAAATGCACTAGATATATGCAAGTATACATGGTCTAATTGCAAATAAGAGCAAGTCCAGGTTGAACCCATAGAGACAAATACAAATTTTGAATTAAGAACATAAATAGATAAAGGACAATTTTATCCAGACTATCAAAATCAATTGATTAATTAAGAAAACTAAATTCAGAAAATTAAATTGGCAAACTAAAATTAACATAAATAAGAAATTGACAAGCATCTAAGTATACTAATTTATTCTTCTCATGCAAAAGATAAATTTTTTTAGTTCATATTTAATCGAAAAATTCTAAAATATTTGTAGGCCTCTCTTGATGGCTAGATAAACATATCCAAATTAATTAACCTGAATATATCTATATGTAGATTAATTAAATTGAATTCATTAAGCATAAATTATTCACACACGATTACACAACTTCTACAAGCATATCTATATCACATAAGAGTTATGCTACCCTATTGATTTGTAAATATATAATGCCTTTTTCGAATACATTATGGGCATAAAATCTAATTAATTAATGAGCCCTTATTAACTTATAACATTGAGCATCAATGAAGTAGAATATGAAGATAAAAATCAAATAATATTATTAAAGAATAACTAAATAAATTAGAAATGTAAGTCAAGCTAAATTGTAGCCTAGATAAGAAGAAATTAGTTCAACATAGTTAAAAGTAAGACAAATAAAATAAACAGAAGTAAATTCTATAATAAAAGAATAAAGAAACTAATGTAATTGAATTTCTCCACTGGGACTTCACTGAAATCACCCTTGAATCTGTCTCACTTGAGCTGCACAAGACTCTCCCACTTGACACTGACAAACTCTAAAAATGAAAAATGAAATGATGACTTTCGTCTGACAACTGCTACTATTTATAGGCTTCAAATTGGACTTCCACGTAATTTTCGAGTGACCAAAGAGATATTTTGAAGATAAAAATTGATTTCATAATCTTTATCTGTCCACATCAATTTAGATGTACTTGCATGTCACATAAACTCTGCATCTTCTAAAAACTTGATACAATGTAAGTAGAGGCACAACTTCAGAACATGCGTGAATACCTAGTGACTTATGATTTCTTGTCACTTCCCTAGACTACAACTTCTGTTTGGTGCTCCTTGTCAATGCTACAAATTGGTGTGGCTTCTAATTCCTTATCACAAGTTGTGATTTCAAGCATTTCTCTTCTACCAAAAATTAACTTCTTTGTCTTCCATTTGATTGTGATCTCTCCTTTGATAATTATCTTTTCCAGTTCCATCTTTATCCTTCAATTTCCATCATTATCTTCACCCAAATTCAATCTCTATCTTCAACAAATCTTATCCTTATTCATTCTAGAATTCCATCCTATATCGAATTCTCTTAGATAAACTTTTAATCCTGATGAAACTCTTTTACATAATCTTCAATTCTATCTTTGTAGTTATAGGATGTTGATTCAAATTGAAATTCCTAAAAAATAAAAAATAAACCCATATTTTTAGCTAAAATTTCAAATTTGTCCATATTTTCTTTAAATCTATACAAAATCTTAGAAATCATTAGAAATACTAGAAATAACCTGAGTTTTCATCACAAAGCTTTTATAAGAACAAATCTATATCTTTGTCATTGTTTTCGAGTGTTTTTTTATATGTTTTTTTTAGTGTTTTTAAGGAAATAAGTCTCTAAATGGTGTACATGCTTAATTAAAAAGGATTCAATATGAAATCCAGTAAAAATAGTATTGGGTTTAGGTTTTATGAAAAAAGTGGCATAATCACGGATTTTCGGGCTTGATGGATAAGTTAACTTGTGATAGCTCATGTGGAGTCATCGATTTGAGTTATGTGAGTTAGAACCTATCAAATTAAAGCTACGACTATCTAGTTTCCATAGCAACTAATAGTTCACAAATTAGAGATCTGTAGAGAAAGATATGACCATTTTAGTGAACAAGGGTCAGAGTTCGTATGCAATCAACACATTTACTCACCAACATGTGCGTCAACAAGCATGGCCCTACCATCCAAACATGCACACTGGCACGTTTACACACCGAGCAATGTGCCACTAAATGCCACCTATTACCATGCACGTGAGAGAGCTTAAATAAAGGACAATGTTGACATTTCACTCCTCATTTCATGCCCTAGCCTCTTGGGGACCATTAATAAGTCCTTAAATGTTGAAAGACATAAGCTTTTAGAGGCAAAGCAGCCCTAAGGCTGTAACAACAAGCTTTTTCCATCATTTCAAACCCAAAGGGAGCAAAAATCACTTTAATTGTGCATCATTTCAACAAAGAGAAGAGCTAAGAAGGAAGTTCCACCTTTTAAGTGAATTAGAAGAACTCTTAGGAAAGAGATAACTTCACACCAACCCCATAAGCTTACTTACTCTCTCTTGTTTATGTTCATTGTTGAAATGTTGTTAATGCATTCTATGGGTTATTTTTCCTTTATATTTATGAACTAATTTATTGTTTAGGATTGCAAAACTATGTAGCTTGACTTATTATTTATCATTGAAGCTTATTTTCTCCATTATAGTCTTGTACTCTGATTGTGCATAATTGATAACTACATAGAAGAATTAGTAACCATATTGAACTTAACAAAGGGATATTTGTGTTTAGACCCTAATTAAAGTGACATGCGTAGCATGGATAGGGATATACTTGTATTGCTTATGCAATCATCATTGAGTAATCTAAACTTAATGAACTCGACTTTATAGATCCACATAGGAATATAGTGGATTAGTTGAGGTTGAGCATGTCCATTTGACAATCAAAAGAAGCATATGGATAAATTAGCATCACTTGATTAAGGATTAGATGGAGACAGAGCAAAAATAGTGGACGATTAGGTTGGGTGAATTAGTGAGATGAAATTGCAATCTTAGAGCTCCTACCGCATTAGTTTAGTTCTTTAATTTTAGTTATTGATTCTAGTTTTAGTGTTCATAAGTCATTTCTCATTTTCGATAGTTGTTTTAACATAATTTTAGTACTTAGCAACTTGATCCAATCTTTGTGGAAACGATATTTTATTTCAATATTATATTACTTGTAGACCATGTATACTTGCACGGATTCTCATTTATCTTGTAAACTTGGCATGCGCCTAGATATTAGCCATCAAGTTTTTGGTGTCGTTGCCGAGGATTGAGTGCCAATTTTTGTTGACACTAATACTAATACTAATCAAGATTTCCCTAATTCAAACAATTTTTTTTCTATTTCTTTTAATTTTGTTTTTGAGTTTTTAATTTTCTTTTTTAGGGGAATGGATTATAGGAACTATCAGTGATTCAATCAAAGTGAGATGAACAAGACCCATTTATGGGATATGATGAGAGTGGGTGGAGTGATCAATCAAGTTTCATATGGGGTGAAGATCCAACTCAAGCTTCATAAATGTATTCATCGTCTCCACTGCACATTCAAGACCAACATTAGTAGCTTTGTATTCCTCCATAAGAGACGAAGGCCTCATTGGACAATATATTGATGCACTACTTGTCTTGGACTAACACTTTAATGCAAGAATAACTGGCATCAATGTAACACCAGTAGGCTATACAAGTTCAGTATTTTTTTAGACTACAAATCATAAGTTGCTAAGTTGCAGTTTGGTTAGTTAATTTCCTACAAAGATTAGTGGTCTAATAATTGTGGAGAATCATTAGTTAATTTTGATTTTAATTTACTTCTTACAAAGACAATTGGATTTCATTGGATTTGTTAGAATCGTCTTTCATTGGATTTGTTAGAATTGAGTAGGACAGATGATTATTCATACACAATAAGCTATAGTATTTCTTTTCTTTTCTTTTTGAAAAATAGAATTTGTTAATATATTTAATAAAAAATTATTCCTGCATGTAAATTTATAATGGATGATTTTATATTTCAAAGTGAATTATTATTAATATTTGGGGCTTTTAATCCAATAATGCGTTTCTACTTTAACTTATAATGATTAGTTTTCGTTTGGTCATGTGGAAGGAAAAATAAAAACAAACAATCTCGACATGTTCATGATCTTATTTTTTTTAAAAAAAATTACAATCTATGGTAATTTCCTTTTAAAATCTTTGAACCTCAATAATTATTAATTTTTGTCATAAATACTTTGCTTGGTATGAAAATATAATGAATTTAGCATGGAAAATTATATTCCACACAGGAAGCCAAGAAAAGAAAAGAAAATAATAATATGAGAATAAAATAAGAACATGAGAACCCAATCATCAATATATTATATCTAGAGAAAATTACCTTCAATCCTATTTTAACTATTGCAGAATCTTTTTTATCTCAATAACTAATAGTTTAATTGTTTATGCGCACATTGAATATGACAACATCCAGATGCCCCATTTTTATTTATCGTGTATAAGTGTATTTTGCATTATATAAAATAATTATATTTTATACACTGTAAATAATTAATAACGTGAGAAATATTAATAAAATAAAAGTTTGAAACTTTTTAAAAATTTTGGAAAACCCGAGATGATTGTGTAAATATTTTCGTAATGTGAAATACAAATATTAATATTTTTCAGTGTTCAATATTTTTTATAATATGAAATACAAATATTTCTTTCTTTTTTGAAACTAAATATAAATATTTCACACAATGTGAAATATCAAAAACCTATTAAAAAATTGTATTTTACACTGTGTAATTAATTTATAAAGAGTGAAATACAGTTTCGGAATACTAAAAAAGTTGCACATAGTTAGGGGTTGTTTTGTAATTATTGCAGTAGTGAATGAAAAATGATAATAAAAATGAATACAAACAATCCAACAATTAGTTGTTGAGTAATATATATATATATATATATATATATATATATGAAGGATAAAAGACGAGTTTTCAAATTTTGCTTCTATAGTATTATGCATACACGTTAAGTGTTTGTTTAACAATAGCAAACCAAAGTTCCATTCTAAAATTTAGAGTATGTGATAACAAAAGAATTTTTACAAGAAATTATAGATTGTATTGGGGTTTTGATAGCAGAACCCAAATCGGTTTTCTATCTTAATTTTTCATAGTATGTGATAGCAAAAAATTTTTTTACAAGAAATTGTAAATGGTATTTGGGTTTTTTGTTTCCCCTTCTGTTTTTTTTTTTTTTTAAGGATAATGGTATTTGGGTTTTGTTATAATGTTTTCTGTTAAATTTAATTAATAAAAATGACGAGTGTATTTTGGTCAATAAAAGGGGTGACAATAGCACCAGTATTTACAAGTAGATGGCATAGGCAACTCAAAATAGTGAGCGTGGTGTGTTTGCACGCTGCTAAACAATATGTTTTTTAATATATGTCCTCATTTAATTATGATTCACATAATGGAATAAATTTACAACAAATGTGTATATATAGTTTTAAAGGGGTACATGTAACACCTCAAATCCAACAAGAAGGAAATAGGATATTATAGTCAAACTATATCTTAAAAACAAATTCCAAAGAGAAATCTTATTCCAACTTTGAAAGAAATCAATAATAATATCCAAGCACAATTTCCTAAAAAAAATTCCTAAAAATTAAATTCCAAAACAAAATATGTCTTTGCTAAATTCCAATCCTTATAAAATTTGAAACTAAATATAAGGAGTTGCATTAACTAACACCAAAGCCCCACATTCAGGTAAACTTTAAGTTGTAACACTCAACGTTTACAAAATATATTCCTACTTCACAAAATGGTGGAGACGAGGGGATGAGCCGTCAACTCAGTAAGTAAATTTATATATAATGTAAATATCATCATAAATACCTTTATGAGTCAAATATAAAACTTTAATATATAAAAGCATATATCAAAATATTATTCAATAAAATCAATCTTTAAATTTTCAGAAGATACCATATAGCATAGAATAACAAACAACATAAAGTATCATATTAAACATAAATTCACATAATATAAATAAAAAGTATGCTCATATTTTATAGTGTCATAAGTACTTGTACAACGCGGCCATTTTAACAAAATGTCACAATTATCTGCATGACATGATCAAAATTAGGGGTGGCAAAATGAGTTGATGAGTCTAGTTAAGTTGAATTCAATTCGATTCGTTTACGAATTTGACCAATTCAACACGAATTCGTTTAAGAAATGGATTGATATTTTTGGATTCAACACGAATTCGTTTATAAACGAATAACACGACACAATACGATTAATTCGTATAATACTTGGATAATAAAATATTCTAACCCATTAACCTGTTAATTCGTTTAATTCGTTTAACTCATTTAACTCGTTCAACCCATTTAATCTGTTTAACCCGTTTAATTCGTTTAACTCGTTCCATTCGTCTAACCATTCAATTCATTTAACTCGTTTAATCTTAATAATATTTTAATCATATACAAATTTGGATTGAATACACCTAAATTAGATTTCATACAAATCTAAATTGAATACAACTAAATTAGATTCCATACAAATCTAGATTGATTATGCATAGATTTCATTGAAATCCATTTAAATGTGGATCGAATACACTCAAACTTTTTTAAATTCCAACGAAATCTTAAATTGTATATGTTAGCTTTTAGCAATTGACATGAGACATTAGAATCTTAGAATTTTTATGATCTTCACAACAATAAAATGTAATTTAATTACATACTTGAATTCATATGTAAACTTAAATTGGCGATGATGAAGAAATAAAAATTGTGTTTCTCTCTCTTGATCTCTTTCCTTCAATAACACATACACTTGATTGATGGTAAATTGATAATGTGTTATCACTATTTATAGGATAGAGAGAAGACCGGTTTCAAAAGAATTCATTTACTTAATTAATGTATATCCATCAATGTACATAACTCTCCATTGAATTGAAACCATTCAATCTTCTGAAACGAATGACCATTTGAATTCTCATTTGAATTCTTTAACTTAAGATTTTAATGACTTCATCAATTAATTAATTTATTAAACCTTTATGAATATTAATCACATGTAGCCACATCCAACAGTATATAACCCCTAAGATTGATTCACTTCACTTGAGTTGTCTTGAACAAATCTCTTCTCTACCACACACATTTCCAGTCACAAAATTTCCAACTCTAGTCCCCACCTCTTTGAGGCTAGCTTTTCCTCTCTCTTTGCATCCAGGATGAAACCGCTAGTAATACTAGTAATGGTATTCGTTATCGTCAATTTAACATATGCTAAAGGTGCTGTATTAATTTATTATTTTGATTACTTCTACTAATAATTGTAGTTGTTGTTAATTATATTAATGTTATTCAAGTCCATGCAGTTGAGGTTGAGGTTGAGGAAATGGTGCCAGTTAATGAACTACAGCCAGCAGGAGGGATGGAGTATAGGGTGATTGAAGTTGAGGGTATTTACAGTCACAGTACAAATAGACGAAAGCTTGCAGCATCTTTGAAATGCATGAATTGTAGGTGCTGTTCCTCCAACAACGCTACCAACTGCCAGACCATGCCTTGCTGCTATGGTATTAAATGCAATCTTCCAAACAAGCCTTTTGGTACTTGTACTTTAGCTCCACAAACATGCGGCTGTGCTTCTTGTAAATAGTCTCCATGTCCATCCTGTTAGAAAAATTGATGATAATAAGAACAGGTAATAATATAAAATAAAAATTCTGAAGATTCTTCTTATTACAAAAAAATAAAACAAAAGTACACATATTGAGGCCTATAATAACTATGGTGTCTTTAAGATAAATTCATTGCTCATCATCTGAGTTGTTTGGTCTTTGTCTCCCGGGATATAACAACCCCAACTAGATATGTCTGACGAACTAATCTTTATCCGAATCTATATCACTCTAGACACTTACAACTAAGAATAGTGTTAGAGAGAAAAAAAATCGAAAAATAAAATGGATTCTAAATTGTCATTGAATGGCTAAATGGATTCTAAATTGTCACTGAGCGACTAGAAAAGATCTCAATTTAGTCTCTATGTAGGTAGTTACAATACTGATTTTAAATCAGCCATTAAATCAATTAACGATTACACTTTGAAAATTCAAATTTTTATCTAATACTAGTGGTTACAACTTGAATATTTAATTTTGGAACTCATGGCAATTAAAACGACTATTCAATTCTACAGTTAATACTTATAGTCACAATTTGAAAAATTAAATTTTCAATTCAATTTCCATTCATCCAAGCACCATTTTTTCTATGAATCAATCTTGATCTATCTCCATTAAGATCTCTAATCTAATACAAAATGGGTGTTCATCCCAATCTTCCAATAATCCCCTACATGAATGAAATTGATAGAAAAGACAAAAGCTATAACTCAAAAAACACTTACAACTTGGTGATAGAGTTCAACGATCAGATTTTGTGTTGGATAGGTAAGTTTTAGCATTTGAACCTTCCCTTATTAAAATATATTTTCTTTACTAGTTGATCAATAGATGCCATATTCTTGAAGTATTTTGGCGTTTGTATAAACGATTATATACCTCATACAGAAATCTTCCCTAATATAATTTAGTTCTTATTGTTATGTTCATTTTCGCCATAACATTTGCTTGGATTGATGATCGGCTATTTCTAAAATGCACTAGATATATGCAAGTATACATGGTCTAATTGTAAATAAGAGCAAGTCCAGGTTGAACCCATAGAGACAAATACAAATTTTGAATTAAGAACCTAAATAGATAAAGGACAATTTTATCCAGACTATCAAAATCAATTGATTAATTAAGAAAACTAAATTCAGAAAATTAAATTAGCAAACTAAAATTAACATAAATAAGAAATTGACAAGCATCTAAGTATACAATTTTATTTGACTTATTTAACTAATTTATTCTTCTCATGCAAAAGATAAATTTTTTTATTTCATATTTAATCGAACAATTCTAAAATATTTGTAGGCCTCTCTTGATGGCTAGATAAACATATCCAAATTAATTAACCTGGATATATCTATATGTAGATTAATTAACTTGAATTCATTAAGCATAAATTATTCACACACGATTACACAACTTCTACAAGTATATCTCTATCCCATAAGAGTTATGCTACCCTATTGATTTGTAAACATATAATGCCTCTTTCGAATATATTATGGGCATAAAATCTAATCAGTTAATGAGCCCTTATTAACTTATAACATTAAGCAGCAATGAAGTAGAATATGAAGATAAAAATCAAATAATATTATTAAAGAATCATTGAATAAATTAGAAATGTAAGTCAAGCTAAATTGTAGCCTAGATAAGAAGAAATTAGTTCAACATAGTTAAAAGTAAGACAAATAAAATAAACAGAAGTAAATTCTATAATAAAAGAATAAAGAAACTAATGTAATTGAATTTCTCCACTGGGACTTCACTGAAATCACCCTTGAATCTATCTCACTTGAGCTGCACAAGACTCTCCCACTTGACACTGACAAACTCTAAAAATGAAAAATGAAATGATGACTTTCGTCTGACAACTGCTACTATTTATAGGCTTCAAATTGGACTTCCACGTAATTTTCGAGTGACCAAAGAGATATTTTGAAGATAAAAATTGATTTCATAATCTTTATCTGTCCACATCAATTTAGATGTACTTGCATGTCACATGAACTCTGCATCTTCTAAAAACCCGATACAATGCAAGTAGAGGCACAGCTTCAGAACATGCGTGAATACCTAGTGACTTATGATTTCTTGTCACTTCCCTAGACTACAACCTGTGTTCGGTGCTCCTTGTCAATGCTACAAATTGGTGCGGCTTCTAATTCCTTATCACAAGTTGTGATTTCAAGCATTTCTCTTCTACCAAAAATTAACTTCTTTGTCTTCCATTTGATTGTGATCTCTCCTTTGATAATTATCTTTTCCAGTTCCATCTTTATCCTTCAATTTCCATCATTATCTTCACCCAAATTCGATCTCTATCTTCAACAAATCTTATCCTTATTCATTCTAGAATTCCATCCTATATCGAATTCTCTTAGATAAACTTTTAATCCTGATGAAACTCTTTTAGATAATCTTCAATTCTATCTTTGTAGTTATAGGATGTTGATTCAAATTGAAATTCCTAAAAAATAAAAAATAAACCCATATTTTTAGCTAAAATTTCAAATTTGTCCATATTTTCTTTAAATCTATACAAAATCTTAGAAATCATTAGAAATACTAGAAATAACCTGAGTTTTCATCACAAAGCTTTTATAAGAACAAATCTATATCTTTGTCATTGTTTTCGAGTGTTTTTTTATATGTTTTTTTTAGTGTTTTTAAGGAAATAAGTCTCTAAATGGTGTATATGCTTAATTAAAAAGGATTCAATGTGAAATCCAGTAAAAAAAGTGTTGGGTTTAGGTTTTATGAAAAAAGTGGCATAATCACGGATTTTCGGGCTTGATGGATAAGTTAACTTGTGATAGCTCATGTGGAGTCATCGATTTGAGTTATGTGAGTTAGAACCTATCAAATTAAAGCTACGACTATCTAGTTTCCATAGCAACTAATAGTTCATAAATTAGAGATCTGTAGAGAAAGATATGACCATTTTAGTGAACAAGGGTCAGAGTTCGTATGCAATCAACACATTTACTCACCAACATGTGCGTCAACAAGCATGGCCCTACCATCCAAACATGCACACCGGCACGTTTACACACCAAGCAATGTGCCACTAAATGCCACATATTACCATGCACGTGAGAGAGCTTAAATAGAGGACAATGTTGACATTTCACTCCTCATTTCATGCCCTAGCCTCTTGGGGACCATTAATAAGTCCTTAAATGTTGAAAGACATAAGCTTTTAGAGGCAAAGCGGCCCTAAGGCTGTAACAACAAGCTTTTTCCATCATTTCAAACCCAAAGGGAGCAAAAATCACTTTAATTGTGCATCATTTCAACAAAGAGAAGAGCTAAGAAGGAAGTTCCACCTTTTAAGTGAATCAGAAGAACTCTTAGGAAAGAGATAACTTCACACCAACCCCATAAGCTTACTTACTCTCTCTTGTTTATGTTCATTGTTGAAATGTTGTTAATGCATTCTATGGGTTGTTTTTCCTTTATATTTATGAACTAATTTGTTGTCTAGGATTGCAAAACTATGTAGCTTGACTTATTATTTATCATTGAAGCTTATTTTCTCCATTATAGTCTTGTACTCTGATTGTGCATAATTGATCACTACTTAGAAGAATTAGTAACCATATTGAACTTAACAAAGGGATATTTGTGTTTAGACCCTAATTAAAGTGACATGCGTAGCATGGATAGGGATATACTTGTATTGCTTATGCAATCATCATTGAGTAATCTAAACTTAATGAACTCGACTTTGTAGATCCACATAGGAATATAGTGGGTTAGTTGAGGTTGAGCATGTCCACTCGACAATCAAAAGAGGCATATGGATAAATTAGCATCACTTGATTAAGGATTAGATGGAGACAGAGCGAAAATAGTGGACGATTAGGTTGGGTGAATTAGTGAGATGAAATTGCAATCTTAGAGCTCCTACCGCATTAGTTTAGTTCTTTAATTTTAGTTATTGATTCTAGTTTTAGTGTTCATAAGTCATTTCTCATTTTCGATAGTTGTTTTAACATAATTTTAGTACTTAGCAACTTGATCCAATCTTTGTGGAAACGATATTTTATTTCATTATTATATTACTTGTAGACCATGTATACTTGCACGGATTCTCATTTATCTTGTAAACTTGGCATGCGCCTAGAAATTAGCCATCAAGTTTTTGGTGTCGTTGCCGAGGATTGAGTGCCAATTTTTGTTGACACTAATACTAATACTAATCAAGATTTCCCTAATTCAAACAATTTTTTTTCTATTTCTTTTAATTTTGTTTTTGAGTTTTTAATTTTTTTTTTTAGGGGAATGGATTATAGGAACTATCAGTGATTCAATCAAAGTGAGATGAACAAGACCCATTTATGGGATATGATGAGAGTGGGTGGAGTGATCAATCAAGTTTCATATGGGGTGAAGATCCAACTCAAGCTTCATAAATGTATTCATCGTCTCCACTGCACTTTCAAGACCAACATTAGTAGCTTTGTATTCCTCCATAAGAGACGAAGGCCTCATTGGACAATATATTGATGCACTACTTGTCCTGGACTAACACTTTAATGCAAGAATAACTGGCATCAATGTAACACCAGTAGGCTATACAAGTTCAGTATTTTTTTAGACTACAAATCATAAGTTGCTAAGTTGCAGTTTGGTTAGTTAATTTCCTACAAAGATTAGTGGTCTAATAATTGTGGAGAATCATTAGTTAATTTCGATTTTAATTTACTTCTTACAAAGACAATTGGATTTCATTGGATTTGTTAGAATCGTCTTTCATTGGATTTGTTAGAATTGAGTAGGACAGATGATTATTCATACACAATAAGCTATAGTATTTCTTTTCTTTTCTTTTTGAAAAATAGAATTTGTTAATATATTTAATAAAAAATTATTCCTACATGTAAATTTATAATGGATGATTTTATATTTCAAAGTGAATTATTATCAATATTTGGGGCTTTTAATCCAATAATGCGTTTCTACTTTAACTTATAATGATTAGTTTTCGTTTGGTCATGTGGAAGGAAAAATAAAAACAAACAATCCCGACATGTTCATGATCTTTTTTTTTTTTAAAAAAAATTACAATCTATGGTAATTTCCTTTTAAAATCTTTGAACCTCAATAATTATTAATTTTTGTCATAAATACTTTGCTTGGTATGAAAATATAATGAATTTAGCATGGAAAATTATATTCCACACAAGAAGCCAAGAAAAGAAAATGAAATAATAATATGAGAATAAAATAAGAACATGAGAACCCAATCATCAATATATTATATCTAGAGAAAATTACCTTCAATCCTATTTTAACTATTGCAGAATCTTTTTTATCTCAATAACTAATAGTTTAATTGTTTATGCGCACATTGAATATGACAACATCCAGATGCCCCATTTTTATTTATCGTGTATAAGTGTATTTCGCATTATATAAAATAATTATATTTTATACACTGTAAATAATTAATAACGTGAGAAATATTAATAAAATAAAAGTTTGAAACTTTTTAAAAATTTTGGAAAACCCGAGATGATTGTGTAAATATTTTCGTAATGTGAAATACAAATATTAATATTTTTCAGTGTTCAATATTTTTTATAATATGAAATACAAATATTTCTTTCTTTTTTGAAACTAAATATAAATATTTCACACAATGTGAAATATCAAAAACCTATTAAAAAATTGTATTTTACACTGTGTAATTAATTTATAAAGAGTGAAATACAGTTTCGGAATACTAAAAAAGTTGCACATAGTTAGGGGCTGTTTTGTAATTATTGCAGTAGTGAATGAAAAATGATAATAAAAATGAATACAAACAATCCAACAATTAGTTGTTGAGTAATATATATATATATATATATATATATATATGAAGGATAAAAGACGAGTTTTCAAATTTTGCTTCTATAGTATTATGCATACACGTTAAGTGTTTGTTTAACAATAGCAAACCAAAGTTCCATTCTAAAATTTAGAGTATGTGATAACAAAAGAATTTTTACAAGAAATTATAGATTGTATTGGGGTTTTGATAGCAGAACCCAAATCGGTTTTCTATCTTAATTTTTCATAGTATGTGATAGCAAAAAAATTTTTTACAAGAAATTGTAAATGGTATTTGGGTTTTTTGTTTTCCCTTTTTTTTTTTTTTTTTTTAAGGATAATGGTATTTGGGTTTTGTTATAATGTTGTCTGTTAAATTTAATTAATAAAAATGACGAGTGTATTTTGGTCAATAAAAGGGGTGACAATAGCACCAGTATTTACAAGTAGATGGCATAGGCAACTCAAAATAGTGAGCGTGGTGTGTTTGCACGCTGCTAAACAGTATGTTTTGTAAATACATCCTCATTTAATTATGATTCACATAATGGAATAAATTTACAACAAATGTGTATATATAGTTTTAAAGGGGTACATGTAACACCTCAAATCCAACAAGAAGGAAATAGGATATTATAGTCAAACTATATCTTAAAAACAAATTCCAAAGAGAAATCTTATTCCAACTTTGAAAGAAATCAATAATAATATCCAAGCACAATTTCCTAAAAAAAATTCCTAAAAATTAAATTCCAAAACAAAATATGTCTTTGCTAAATTCCAATCCTTATAAAATTTGAAACTAAATATAAGGAGTTGCATTAACTAACACCAAAGCCCCACGTTCAGGTGAACTCTAAGTTGTAACACTCAACGTCTACAAAATATATTCCTACTTCACAAAATGGTGGAGACGAGGGGATGAGCCGTCAACTCAGTAAGTAAATTTATGTATAATGTAAATATCATCATAAATAACTTTATGAGTCAAATATAAAACTTTAATATATAAAAGCATATATCAAAATATTATTCAATAAAATCAATCTTTAAATTTTCAGAAGATACCATATAGCATAGAATAACAAACAACATAAAGTATCATATTAAACATAAATTCACATAATGTAAATAAAAAGTATGCTCATATTTTATAGTGTCATAAGTACTTGTATAACGCGGCCAGAATAACAAAATGTCACAATTATCTGCATGACATGATCAAAATTAGGGGTGGCAAAACGAGTTGATGAGTCGAGTTGAGTTGAATTCGATTCGATTCGTTTACGAATTTGACCAATTCGACACGAATTCGTTTAAGAAACGGGTTGATATTTTTGGATTCAACACGAATTCGTTTATAAACGAATGACACGACACAATACGATTAATTCGTTTAATACTTGGATAATAAAATATTCTAACCCATTAACCCGTTAATTTTTTTAATTCGTTTAATCCATTTAACTCGTTCAACCCATTTAATCCGTTTAACCAGTTTAATTCGTTTAACTCGTTCCATTCGTCTAACCATTCAATTCATTTAACTCGTTTAATCTTAATAATATTTTAATCATATACAAATTTGGATTGAATACACCTAAATTAGATTTCATACAAATCTAAATTGAATACAACTAAATTAGATTCCATACAAATCTAGATTGATTATGCATAGATTTCATTGAAATCCATTTAAATGTGGATCGAATACACTCAAACTTTTTTAAATTCCAATGAAATCTTAAATTGTATATGTTAGCTTTTAGCAATTGACATGAGACATTAGAATCTTAGAATTTTTATGATTTTCACAACAATAAAATGTAATTTAATTACATACTTGAATCCATATGTAAACTTAGATTGGCGATGATGAAGAAATAAAAATTGTGTTTCTCTCTCTTGATCTCTTTCCTTCAATAACACATACACTTGATTGATGGTAAATTGATAATGTGTTATCACTATTTATAGGATAGAGAGAAGACCGGTTTCAAAAGAATTCATTTACTTAATTAATGTATATCCATCAATGTACATAACTCTCCATTGAATTGAAACCATTCAATCTTCTGAAATGAATGACCATTTGAATTCTCATTTGAATTCTTTAACTTAAGATTTTAATGACTTCATCAATTAATTAATTTATTAAACCTTTATGAATATTAATCACATGTAGCCACATCCAACAGTATATAACCCCTAAGATTGATTCACTTCACTTGAGTTGTCTTGAACAAATCTCTTCTCTACCACACACATTTCCAGTCACAAAATTTCCAACTCTAGTCCCCACCTCTTTGAGGCTAGCTTTTCCTCTCTCTTTGCATCCAGGATGAAACCGCTAGTAATACTAGTAATGGTATTCGTTATCGTCAATTTAACATATGCTAAAGGTGCTGTATTAATTTATTATTTTGATTACTTCTACTAATAATTGTAGTTGTTGTTAATTATATTAATGTTATTCAAGTCCATGCAGTTGAGGTTGAGGTTGAGGAAATGGTGCCAGTTAATGAACTACAGCCAGCAGGAGGGATGGAGTATAGGGTGATTGAAGTTGAGGGTATTTACAGTCACAGTACAAATAGACGAAAGCTTGCAGCATCTTTGAAATGCATGAATTGTAGGTGCTGTTCCTCCAACAACGCTACCAACTGCCAGACCATGCCTTGCTGCTATGGTATTAAATGCAATCTTCCAAACAAGCCTTTTGGTACTTGTACTTTAGCTCCGCAAACATGCGGCTGTGCTTCTTGTAAATAGTCTCCATGTCCATCCTGTTAGAAAAATTGATGATAATAAGAACAGGTAATAATATAAAATAAAAATTCTGAAGATTCTTCTTATTACAAAAAATTTATTGCACAAAAAAATAAAACAAAAGTACTTATGTTGAGGCCTATAATAACTATGGTGTCTTTAAGATAAATTCATTGCTCATCATCTGAGTTGTTTGGTCTTTGTCTCCCGGGATACAACAACCCCAACTAGATACGTCTGACGAACTAATCTTTATCCGAATCTATATCACTCTAAATTGTCATTGAACGACTAAATGGATTCTAAATTGTCATTGAGCGACTAGAAAAGATCTCAATTTAGTCTCTATGTAGGTAGTTACAATACTGATTTTAAATCAGCCATTAAATCAATTAACGATTACACTTTGAAAATTCAAATTTTTATCTAATACTAGTGGTTACAACTTGAATATTTAATTTTGTAACTCATGGCAATTAAAACGACTATTCAATTCTACAGTTAATACTTATAGTCACAATTTGAAAAATTAAATTTTCAATTCAATTTCCATTCATCCAAGCACCATTTTTTCTATGAATCAATCTTGATCTATCTCCATTAAGATCTCTAATCTAATACAAAATGGGTCTTAAAATGGGTGTTCATCCCAATTTTCCAATAATCCCCTACATGAATGAAATTGATAGAAAAGACAAAAGCTATAACTCAAAAAACACTTACAACTTGGTGATAGAGTTCAACGGTCAGATTTTGTGTTGGATAGGTAAGTTTTAGCATTTGAACCTTCCCTTATTAAAATATATTTTCTTTACTAGTTGATCAATAGATGCCATATTCTTGAAGTATTTTGGCATTTGTATAAACGATTATATACCTCATACAGAAATCTTCCCTAATATAATTTAGTTCTTATTGTTATGTTCATTTTCGCCATAACATTTGCTTGGATTGATGATCGGCTATTTCTAAAATGCACTAGATATATGCAAGTATACATGGTCTAATTGTAAATAAGAGCAAGTCCAGGTTGAACCCATAGAGACAAATACAAATTTTGAATTAAGAACCTAAATAGATAAAGGACAATTTTATCCAGACTATCAAAATCAATTGATTAATTAAGAAAACTAAATTCAGAAAATTAAATTAGCAAACTAAAATTAACATAAATAAGAAATTGACAAGCATCTAAGTATACAATTTATTTGACTTATTTAACTAATTTATTCTTCTCATGCAAAAGATAAATTTTTTTATTTCATATTTAATCGAACAATTCTAAAATATTTGTAGGCCTCTCTTGATGGCTAGATAAACATATCCAAATTAATTAACCTGGATATATCTATATGTAGATTAATTAACTTGAATTCATTAAGCATAAATTATTCACACACGATTACACAACTTCTACAAGTATATCTCTATCCCATAAGAGTTATGCTACCCTATTGATTTGTAAACATATAATGCCTCTTTCGAATATATTATGGGCATAAAATCTAATCAGTTAATGAGCCCTTATTAACTTATAACATTAAGCAGCAATGAAGTAGAATATGAAGATAAAAATCAAATAATATTATTAAAGAATCATTGAATAAATTAGAAATGTAAGTCAAGCTAAATTGTAGCCTAGATAAGAAGAAATTAGTTCAACATAGTTAAAAGTAAGACAAATAAAATAAACAAAAGTAAATTCTATAATAAAAGAATAAAGAAACTAATGTAATTGAATTTCTCCACTGGGACTTCACTGAAATCACCCTTGAATCTGTCTCACTTGAGCTGCACAAGACTCTCCCACTTGACACTGACAAACTCTAAAAATGAAAAATGAAATGATGACTTTCGTCTGACAACTGCTACTATTTATAGGCTTCAAATTGGACTTCCACGTAATTTTCGAGTGACCAAAGAGATATTTTGAAGATAAAAATTGATTTCATAATCTTTATCTGTCCACATCAATTTAGATGTACTTGCATGTCACATGAACTCTGCATCTTCTAAAAACCCGATACAATGCAAGTAGAGGCACAGCTTCAGAACATGCGTGAATACCTAGTGACTTATGATTTCTTGTCACTTCCCTAGACTACAACCTGTGTTCGGTGCTCCTTGTCAATGCTACAAATTGGTGCGGCTTCTAATTCCTTATCACAAGTTGTGATTTCAAGCATTTCTCTTCTACCAAAAATTAACTTCTTTGTCTTCCATTTGATTGTGATCTCTCCTTTGATAATTATCTTTTCCAGTTCCATTTTTATCCTTCAATTTCCATCATTATCTTCGCCCAAATTCGATCTCTATCTTTAACAAATCTTATCCTTATTCATTCTAAAATTCGATCATATATCGAATTCTCTTAGATAAACTTTTAATCCTGATGAAACTCTTCTAGATAATCTTCAATTCTATCTTTGTAGTTAGAGGATGTTGATTCAAATTGAAGTTCCTAAAAAATAAAAAATAAACCCATATTTTTATCTAAAATTTCAAATTTGTCCATATTTTCTTTAAATCTATACAAAATCTTAGAAATCATTGGAAATACTAGAAATAACCTGAGTTTTCATCACAAAGCTTTTATAAGAACAAATCTATATCTTTGCCATTGCTTTCGAGTGGTTTTTTATATGTATTTTTTTAGTGTTTTTAAGGAAATAAGTTTCTAAATGGTGTATATGCTTAATTAAAAAGGATTCAATGTGAAATCCAGTAAAAAAAGTATTGGGTTTAGGTTTTATGAAAAAAGTGGCATAATCATGGATTTTCGGGCTTGGTGGATAAGTTAACTTGTGAGAGCTCATGTGGAGTCATCGATTTGAGTTATGTGAGTTAGAACCTATCAAATTAAAGCTACGACTATCTAGTTTCCATAGCAACTAATAATTCATAAATTAGAGATCTGTAGAGAAAGATATGACTATTTTAGTGAGCAAGGGTCAGAGTTCGTATGCAATCAACACATTTACTCACCAACGTGTGCATCAACAAGCATGGCCCTACCATCCAAACATGCACACCGGCACGTTTACACACCAAGCAATGTGCCACTAAATGCCACATATTACCATGCACGTGAGAGAGCTTAAATAGAGGACAATGTTGACATTTCACTCCTCATTTCATGCCCTAGCCTCTTGGGGACCATTAATAGATCCTTAAATGTTGAAAGACATAAGCTTTTAGAGGCAAAGCGGCCCTAAGGCTGTAACAACAAGCTTTTTCCATCATTTCCAACCTAAAGGGAGCAAAAATCACTTTAATTGTGCATCATTTCAACAAAGAGAAGAGCTAAGGAGGAAGTTCCACCTTTTAAGTGAATCAGAAGAACTCTTAGGAAAGAGATAACTTCACACCAACCCCATAAGCTTACTTACTCTCTCTTGTTTATGTTCATTGTTGAAATGTTGTTAATGCATTCTATGGGTTGTTTTTCCTTTATATTTATGAACTAATTTGTTGTCTAGGATTGCAAAACTATGTAGCTTGACTTAATATTTATCATTGAAGCTTATTTTCTCCATTATAGTCTTATACTCTGATTGTGCATAATTGATCACTACTTAGAAGAATTAGTAACCATATTGAACTTAACAAAGGGATATTTGTGTTTAGACCCCAATTAAAGTGACATGCATAGCATGGATAGGGATATACTTGTATTGCTTATGCAATCATCATTGAGTAATCTAAACTTAATGAACTCGACTTTGTAGATCCACATAGGAATATAGTGGGTTAGTTGAGGTTGAGCATGTCCACTCGACAATCAAAAGAGGCATATGGATAAATTAGCATCACTTGATTGAGGATTAGATGGAGACAAAGCGAAAATAGTGGACGATTAGGTTGGGTGAATTAGTGAGATGAAATTGCAATCTTAGAGCTCCTACCGCATTAGTTTAGTTCTTTAATTTTAGTTATTGATTCTAGTTTTAGTGTTAATAAGTTCATTTCTCATTTTCGATAGTTGTTTTAACATAATTTTAGTACTTAGCAACTTGATCCAATCTTTGTGGAAACGATATTTTATTTCATTATGATATTACTTGTAGACTATGTATACTTGCACGGATTCTCGTGTATCTTGTAAACTTGGCATGCACCTAGAAATTAGCTATCAAGTTTTTGGTGTCGTTGCTGAGGATTGTGTGCCAATTTTTGTTGACACTAATACTAATACTAATCAAGATTTCCCTAATTCAAACAATTTTTTTTCTATTTCTTTTAATTTTGTTTTTGAGTTTTTAATTTTGTTTTTTTGGGGGAATGGATTATAGGAACTATCAGTGATTCAATCAAAGTGAGATGAACAAGACCCATTTATGGGATATGATGAGAGTGGGTGGAGTGATCAATCAAGTTTCACATGGGGTGAAGATCCAACTCAAGCTTCATAAATGTATTCATCGTCTCCTTTGCACTTTCAAGACCAACATCAGTAGCTTTGTATTTGTAAAACTTGGAATTTCATTTCCTTGGGGGAAATAGTATTTCCGGATAAATAGTATTTTCGGATGAAATAGTATTTTCAGATGAATAGTGATTTCGTATGAATAGTATTTTTGAGTGAATAGTGATTTTTGGGAAAAGCAAAATTTCCTCAAGTTTCATGAAATAAAAATTTTTCGATGAATAGTATTTTCGGGTGAATAGTATTTTCGATGAATAGTATCCACATGAATAGTGATTTTCGAAAAATGGACCCTGGACATCATAAGCTCCAGAATAGGAATTAAAGTTATTAGAAATGGAAACTGAGTAAAAATGAGTTCGTTTGAATGAATTTTAAAGGTTCCAAATATTTATGGATAAAAATACCCTCGTTGAAAACGTTGGAAATTTAGTGAGTTTATAGTCAATTGAATTTTTTTCAAAGCATGGAATTGGAAGTTAAGACACCCAATTAGAGTATTGCATGGTCAATTTGATGATAGGATGACCATGAAATATTTTTGAAATTTATTGGTGTTAAATGAGGAATTAAATTTAAATTTAAGAGATTGATAAAAGTTGCATGACAAGATAAGCATCAAAGAAGCACAATCCATGTGCTTATGTGAGGACCAATGATGTTGTGACATTTTTAAGTCAAAAAGTAAAGTGATTAGTTGAAATTGAATTAAGTAATTGGATGAGTTGTTAGTGACTAAATAGATGAGAGATGGTGACCAATCAAATGCATTCATTCATGACTAATGGCATTTGTGTGATTTTAGAGTTAGTTTAGAGGCAATTTGGACATTGATAAGACATTAGTATATAAAGTTGAGAGGATTGAGAGTTGAAATGAGAGAGTATTCGGCTGAGAGGTGAAGAAATCGTGAAAAGCAAGCTGAAACCTATGAGAGCAAAACAGAAACCAAGAGAGAGAGGGCTGGAGGTGTGAGCAGAACCGGACGAAAGAAGAAGAAAAAGTTGCAGCCGTGAAGAAGGAGAAGAAGAAGAAGAAGAAGAGATGATCCAACCTTTGTAACCTCTCAAATCCATCAATCTTCTACAAGAAAAAGTGAAGGTAAGTGGAAGTTATTTCATGTTTGGTTGATGGACTTTTAAAGTTGTTGATTTATATGAAGTTTTGATGAATTCGATGGACTAAATCAAGGTTGATCATCATTAATCTAAGCTTGGAAGTGAAGGAAAGAATCAAGAAGCTTTGGATCAAGATTTGGAAAGGTAAGGGTTAGGGTTTGATAAATAAAGGTTGATGAAATTGATTGATTTTTTTGTTTAAGGTTGTAGTTGATTAATTGATGATTTGTTGAAGTGTTTATGTGTGATTATTTGGCTTGAGATCAAAAGGATGGATGAAGTTTATCATATACTAGTGTGTGATTAAATTAGAAAAGTTTAAGTGATGAGATTATTTTGATGGTTAGATAAAATTATATGTGAGATTTTATGTTGATTGAAAAGAAATCTTGAAAAGAAAAATAAAGGAATGAAGGGAAGAACAATTATATTAGTTCATGGTCAATTTATGCTTTTATATGTGTTGAGTTTATTTTAAATGCTTAAGTGAAGTGTATAAGGTTTTGGAATGAAAATGAATTGATTGGTATCAAAGAATGCAAGAAAAATAGAAATTGAAAAGTTTGGATGATTATGTTGGTTAAGGTTAAGAGTGAGAGTAAATTGTTATCCAGTAAATTTTATGTGCTTTGATGATGTTTATAAGGTGTTTGAGTGAATTGTTGTCAAAGAAATTAATGGATTTTAATACTTGAAGGAGTTGTATAAGCTTTGGTGATGGATTTAAAATGGGTTGGAATCAAAAGAATGAAAAAGAAAATTGGACATGGAAAAGTTTAGAGGTTAATATGGTTAATATTAAAAATGAATGTATAAGTTGTTTTTCCATCATTTTTATGTATTTGGATGGTGATTATGATGTGTTTGATTACTTTAGCACCAAAGAAATTAATTGAATTTGATGTGAGATTATTAATGGAAGATAAGGTAAAGTGGTGAATTTATTAAATATATATATATTAAGTTAGATTAAGTGATCAATTGGTAATTTATGTGTTGGATTAAAGTGAATAAATTGTTGGATATTTGAATAAGTTTAAATACAAAAAGTTTGGGTTAGAAAGTGAGTGGAAGACTAGTCAAGAATATGGTGTTGTTATGTATTGGTGTATGAAATTTTAATGAAGTTGAAATGGTAGTGTATTTTTGAATTCTAAACCAAGATTTTTGGTTGGATTATAATGTAGGAAAATTTCAAGAATCAAAAGGAGGTTTTGGAGAGTGGTGAAGTAATTGGAAGTAAATTGTGAGTGGTTTTATTTTGTAAAGTACTTATGAATTTATTTCATGAGAATTGAGTTAATTAATTGTTGTTTTAGTAAAAGAGTTTATTATGTGATTTTATATTTACCTTAGCATATGATATATTTTATATGAATCGCATGAATATTTTTATTAAATTGCAATTATGATCATTTGAGTATTAAAGCAATTTAGTATATTGAGTAATTATACTCGAGAATTATACATGCTAAAGTTATTTATAAATGATAGACTTCAGCCTTAGAGAAAGTAAAGTTTTATTTCTAGTAATTAAAGAAAAGAAAAGCAAGACTTTTTATTATGAAAAGGTTTTAGATGTCTTTGGTTTACCCTAAACCCCAGAGATTACCGGCCGAAGTACCGTATGCGTGTATGGCAAGATTGGTTGGGAGAGTCAGTCACTAACTTGGGGGGTTGAGTCGAGTCTGTGAGTCGCCCTCTACACGTATATAGTAACGTAGGTTTGCCTGATGTTGGGAGGGGAATCGCGACCCCAAGAGGTTTTCCACATCTGCGACTACGCAGAGTAGCATTCCTGAGCTCTTGTGGCGATTAGAAATTCCGTCACAATTGAGCAAAGTTTGCCTGGGTTGCCTTTAATGAGATAAAAGAGAAAATCACGTTGTCGACGTCCGGAAACAGTCGACCAGAGGTTCAGGGGCCCAGACAGCAGATGAGGTAATTATTAAGGTTGGATCGTAATTAATATGTGTTTAAGGTTGGTAGAACTTAATGGCGATGTAGGAATGTTGGTTGTGGTTGGTGAGCGAAGTTTATGAATCTGTAATAAAGAAGGGAGAGGGAAGAATGAGGTTGAACACAATGATTTTTACGTGGTTCGGCGACTGCGCCTACGTCCATGGCCACTCTGAGGTAATTCCGGCAGAGTGACGGTATTCTTGTCTATTTTCTCTCTCTTAGTTGTACAGTACCAATCTCCCTTATTTATATGGAGACCAGAAAACATAATGAATAATAAAATAAATAAATAAAATACAATTCAGACACTGGCTATTTCAACTAATCCTGACACAGCCATGCTGTCTTAAATGCAAAGCTATCATTCTCTTCTTACAGGCATGTGCATGCATTTAATGCTTCAGGAGAAGTCCTCTCTTCATTAAATGCAGAGCTGTTACATTAAATGTGTCTTGGTAATGATGTAGGTAGCTTCCGATGGAAAACCATGGGAGTGGGTGGCCGGATTGACTTGCTGCAGACGGTATCTCCTGAGCAAGGTCTCTGGTTGGTCAGGTATCGCATGCTGGAGCAATGCTAACGCAGTCTGAGAAAGGGATTAGGCGATCTGGTGGTTTCAGCGAGCTCGCGACCTGAGCGACCTCGCGAGCTGAACGAGCTGAAAAGTCTCGCGGGCTGAAGGGATCAGTGGTACGGGCAGGGAGAGCACTTCGGGTGGTTTGGAAGCTGCTGCGAGCTCGCGACTTGGTGGGCTTCGAGGGCTGGCTGGGCTCGTAACTGCCTGTTCTGACCCTGGGCCTTCTGGGTCTCTGCACCTGTACAGGCCTGTTGGGCTTACACCAGCCCACTGAGACAAATCGAGAAAATGGGTATCACACACGTCAATAGACATAAAGTTTATTAAATTAGAAAGTTTTCCAGTCTCGAGAAATAAAGAAAGGTTTACAAGAATTAGTCAGTTTTGTAATTTCGATAAACTTATAGAAAGATTATTAGTTTACAAAATATTTTGGAAGGATGTATACATTTTAGAAAAGGATATTTTAGTTGAAAAGCTATCCACTCACTGAGTTTTATACTCACCACCCTATTTTCGTATTTTATAAAAATCCTCCCCAGGTGCAGGAACGAGCCGTCAACCAGAAGAGGCTCCATCAGACGCGTAAGTGGCCTGACGCAACAGTATCACTACATAAGTTTAGTTTAAAAGTGTATGTCATGGATTTCATGCAACTTTTGGTGAATATTTGTAAATTATATTTTGGAGTTGTATATAGTATTTTGTATTTATAAAATTAAGTTTTCGATAAATTAAATTATCTATTTATCTTAAATGAAAAGGAAATATATTTATGGATTTCAAATTGAAATATTTGTGGTGGGATTGTGGAAACGATTTGAGGGCTCGAGGCCCAGTAGTGGAAAAATGTTTGTTATAGAAGTGTTTAAATTTTGAAATTTACAGGGCGGTATGTTCGGAAAACAGCCGTTATGTTGCCCAAATTTTTATAAATCCGTTTTATAAATGTTCAAAATAAAAAGAAAATTTTCCCAAGTTCTCGCATTCACAGAAAGTTTTTAAAAGTAAACGGCGTAGCCTTACGGGAACTTTTCAGTTGGATCAGATATTCGCTGGAGGGCTACTGTAAGGCGGTCGGCAGGCCTAGTAAGGAAAGGGGCTTGTCAGTATTCCTCCATAAGAGACGAAGCCCTCA
The DNA here is from genome assembly GCA_019925255.1 of Litchi chinensis. Classification (NCBI taxonomy): domain Eukaryota; kingdom Viridiplantae; phylum Streptophyta; class Magnoliopsida; order Sapindales; family Sapindaceae; genus Litchi; species Litchi chinensis. The sequence continues at coordinate 23,457,939 of CM034471.1, forward strand.
TTGGACAATATATTGATGCACTACTTGTCCTGGACTAACACTTTAATGCAAGAATAACTGGCATCAATGTAACACTAGTAGGCTATACAAGTTCAGTATTTTTTTAGACTGCAAATCATAAGTTGCTAAGTTGTAGTTTGGTTAGTTAATTTCCTACAAAGATTAGTGGTCTAATAATTGTGGAGAATCATTAGTTAATTTCGATTTTAATTTACTTCTTACAAAGACAATTGGATTTCATTGGATTTGTTAGAATCATCTTTCATTGGATTTGTTAGAATTGAGTAGGACAGATGATTATTCATACACATTAAGCTATAGTATTTCTTTTCTTTTCATTTTGAAAGATAGAATTTGTTAATATATTTCATAAAAAATTATTCCTACATGTAAATTTATAATGGATGATTTTATATTTCAAAGTGAATTAATATCAATATTTGGGGCTTTTAATCCAATAATGTGTTTCTACTTTAACCTATAATGATTAGTTTTCGTTTGGTCATGTGAAAGAAAAAATAAAAACAAACAATCCCGACATGTTGATGATCTTATTTAAAAAAAAAAAAAATTACAATCTACGGTAATTTCCTTTAAAAATCTTTGAACCTCAATAATTATTAATTTTTGTGATAAATACTTTGCTAGGTATGAAAATATAATGAATTTAGCATGGAAAATTATATTCCACACAAGAAGCCAAGAAAAGAAAACGAAATAATAATATGATAATAAAATAAGAACATGAGAACCCAATCATCAATAAATTATATCTAGAGAAAATTACCTTCAATCCTATTTTAACTATTGCAGAATCTTTTTTATCTCAATAACTAATAGTTTAATTGTTGATGCGCACATTGAATATGACAACATCCAGATGCCCCATTTTTATTTATCGTGTATAAGTGTATTTCGCATTATATAAAATAATTATATTTTATACACTGTAAATAATTAATAATGTGAGAAATATTAATAAAATAAAAGTTTGAAACTTTTTAAAAATTTTGGAAAACCCGAGATGATTGTGTAAATATTTTCGTAATGTGAAATACAAATATTAATATTTTTCAGCGTTTAATATTTTTTATAATATGAAATACAAAAATTTCTTTCTTTTTTGAAACTAAATATAAATATTTCACACAATGTAAAATATCAAAAACCTATTAAAAAATTGTATTTTACATTGCGTAATTAATTTACAAAGAGTGAAATATAGTTTCAGAATACTAAAAAAAAGGATAATCCCAATTTTTTCCCTGTAGTTTGACGAAATAGCTAAAATCCCCCTTGATAGTCAAGTAATTTTTCAAAGTGAGGGGGATTTTAGTTATTTCATCAAACTACAGGGGAAATTGGGATTATCCCTAAAAAAATTGCACATAGTTAGGGGTTGTTTTGTAATTATTGCAATAGTGAATGAAAATTGATAATAAAAATGAATACAAACAATCCAACAATTAGTTGTTGAGTAATATCTATATATATACATATATATATATATGAAGGATAAAAGATGGGTTTTCAAAAAAAAAAAGACGGGTTTTCAAATTTTGCTTCTATAGTATTATGCGTACACGTTAAGTGTTTGTTTAACAATAACAAACCAAAGTTCCATTCTAAAATTTAGAGTATGTGATAACAAAAGAATTTTTACAAGAAATTATAGAAATTATTGGGGTTTTGATAGCAGAACCCAAATCGGTTTTCTATCTTAATTTTTCATAGTATGTGATAGCAAAAAATTTTTTTACAAGAAATTGTAAATAGTATTTGGGTTTTTTGTTTTCCCTTTTTTTTTTTTTAAGGATAATGGTATTTGGGTTTTGTTATAATGTTGTCTGTTAAATTTAATTAATAAAAATGAGGAGTGTATTTTGGTCAATAAAAGGGGTGACAATAGCACCAGTATTTACAAGTAGATGGCATAGACAACTCAAAATAGTGAGCGTGGTGTGTTCGCACGCTGTTAAACAGTATGTTTTGTAAACACATCCTCATTTAATTATGATTCACATAATGGAATAAATTTACAACAAATGTGTATATATAGTTTTAAAGGGGTACATGTAACACCTCAAATCCAACAATAAGGAAATAGGATATTACAGTCAAACTATATCTTAAAAACAAATTCCAAAGAGAAATCTTATTCCAACTTTGAAAGAAATCAATAATAATATCCAAGCACAATCTCCTAAAAAAAATTCCTAAAAATTAAATTCCAAAACAAAATATGTCTTTGCTAAATTCCAATCCTTATAAATTTGAAACTAAATATAAGGAGTTGCATTAACTAACACCAAAGCCTCACGTTCGGGTGAACTCTAAGTTGTAACACTCAACGTCTACAAAATATATTCCTACTTCACAAAATGGTGGAGACGAGGGGATGAGCCGTCAACTCGGTAAGTAAATTTATGTGTAATGTAAATATCATCATAAATACCTTTATGAGTCAAATATAAAACTTTAATATATAAAAGCATATATCAAAATATTATTCAATAAAATCGATCTTTAAATTTTTAGAAGATACCATATAGCATAGAATAACAAACAACATAAAGTATCATATTAAACATAAATTCACATAATGTAAATAGAAAGTATGCTCATATTTTATAGTGTCATAAGTATTTGTATAACGCGGCCAGAATAACAAAATGTCGTAATTATCTGCATGACATGATCAAAATTAGGGGTGGCAAAACGGGTTGATGAGTCGAGTTGAGTTGAATTCGATTCGATTCATTTACAAATTTGACCAATTCAATACGAATTTGTTTAAGAAATGGGTTGATATTTTTGGATTCAACACGAATTCGTTTCTAAACGAATGACACGACACAATACGATTAATTCGTTTAATACTTGGATAATAAAATATTCTAACCCATTAACCCGTTAATTCGTTTAATTCGTTTAACCCATTTAACTCGTTCAACCCATTTAATCCGTTTAACCCGTTTAATTCGTTTAACTCGTTCCATTCGTCTAACCGTTTAATTCATTTAACTCGTTTAATCTTAATAATATTTTAATCATATAATAATAAATCATTCACAGTTAAATATTCAAACAACAAATTCAACGGATAAAAACCAAAATCTAAAATCAACAGAATCAACACATAAAAACCAAACACCAAATTCCTCAGAATAACACATAAAAACTAAATACCAAATTCAACATAATCAACACATAAAAACCAACACAATAATTTTCAAAAAAATAAAAGTAGTAAATTAAATCAACAACAAAATCAAATTAAATCATGCTCAAACTCAATACAAATCCATGAAAATTAAATTTGCATAATATTATGGTGGTGGAGCCATGGATCTGGTGGGGAGCCGTGGATTTGGTGGCGGACTGTGGAGAAGAGACAACGATCTTTAGGAGAAATGGAGAAGGGGTGTTGACCGTGAGAGAGGAGGGGAGAATGGACAACGATTGTGAGGGAGGAGGAGAGAATAGGCGACGAGCGTAAGAGAGGAGGGAAGAACGACCAGTGATCGTGAGGTAGGAGAGAAGATAGGACGGCGAGCATGAAGGACGAAGGGAGAACGGGTAGCGACCGTAGAGAGAAGGTAGTGACTGAACGGCGACGGTAAGGGAGAAGGAGGTGACTCAACGAAAAGGGTAGTAGGGTGTGGGTGTGGCTGCCGAAGAATGAGTGAGAATGTTTAGGTTTTGGATGAATATGTGTATATATATAAATGCATAATTACACAATAATCCCTCTAATATGTTAAATTATAATTTATCCCTATTTTAATCATGTCAACCCGTGATTCGTTTAAGCAAACCCAATTTGATTTGTTTAATAAACGGGTTAAGCGGGTTGACACGATTACGACATGAATTCGTTTAACTCCACCTATACCCATTTATTTTTCGCGAATTCATGTCAACCCATCATGTCGGAACTCATATTGCCACCCCTAATCACAATAACAGAACGTCATGATTACCATATGACATATAACATATGCGCATAAAAATCCAGTTGGACCAATATCAGAAAAATAACTATAGATAATGAGCTAAAATTTTTTTCATAATCTTATCTAAAAGATGTATTTTTTTAAAACACACTATAAAATATTTAATAACTACAAATCAATTTTAAGAAATAACGAGTTTTAAATTCAATATATATACTTTTACAAAGTTTTTGAGTTATGCTTAAATCATAGATTTTCTTTTTAAATTAAATGATAAGATAAATTTTAGAAGTAAATAATTTATAAACTACTGTAAAACATTTTATTGCTATATAAACAACTTAAAAAAATCATGTTTACAATTAATGTTAAACATAATATAGTTTTTAGAATTTCCAAAAGTCCATAAACTAACATATATACATCATAAATGAATTTACTTACCTTGATTAAACACAAATTCACAAAATAGGCTCAATGATCCCATAAACCTATATAATTATAAAATGAATATAATTTACTTACCTTGATTAAGCACAAATTCACAAAATAGGCTCAACAATCGCACAAATCTTTATAATTACAAAATGAAGATAATTACAATCGTATTATCATAATAATTTTTCTTGGACAAATTTAACCTTATTATAATAAATCAAAAATCCTATTCTTTTGGCATCCAATTTTCAGCTTTGACACTATCACACTAAACTTTTTTTAATTAACTATCTAGATCTCCAATCAACTTGAAAATTTATATGGACATTACAGACACATTAATCCACTTCTTGTAAAAATTTCACATTAATCTAGTATTGCTAATTTGGGTAACAAATTATTCGTTTCAACATTTTGAAAATTATCTAGAAAATTTTATGTTGATAACAATATACTATAAGAATTTTAATAAATTCTGTAGTTGCTCAAAAATCATGAAATTCTATATACTATTTTGCAATTTTTCGAGCAGTTTAGCTAACCTAAATAATTTATCAAAGTCGACTATTCTCAAAATACAATATCTCAGAAGTATTTAATTTCAAAAATTTTAAATGCTAATCATTAACATAATTTAATCCCTCTCCAAAATCATCTAAATTAATCTCCTAACACTAGTAATGTACACTTTCTTAAATCAAAACTCACTTGATTAAAAAAAAAAAAAACTATATACTTCAATATATTCATCATTCTAGAAGTAAAATCAATAACCTATGAGATATAATCTAAATATTGAACAAAATTACATAAAGAAGAGACTTACCTAAAACCTCTTTGATTTTTGAGGCTCAAGAGCAAGTTGATTAAATTTGCTGGAGAAGAAACATATATTATTAATAATTTTTTTTCTACTGTAAAAAGTATTGTACAATTGTTGTAGTAGTAGGAATTCTAGTCTCTATAAAAATCATATTTAAATTAAAACTTATGTTGATATATATTTCTTTTAATAAGTCAATATCCTTTTCTTAATAAACATCCTTTTCTTTTTAAGCTTCCCCAAAAAAATAGAACTCTATAGTTAATTTCTATTTTCTTCTAAAAAAAATATTGTGTTACAGTACACATATTAATCCTCTAAATACAACATTAAACATTTAATTAAAAATTAGAGAGACAGTAAAACAAATATCTAAAATTGTATTTAAATTAGAAAAATTATAGATCGATTATCATAAACTATCTTGTAATGCTATAAAATTAGGAATCTGTAAGTATGAGAAAAGATAACATTGTACGAGATTGAATTCACAATTGCTACTTAACATGGATTTTAAATTACAAAAGCTATTCGAAAGGTTTTCTGAGATTTTGCAGTATGCCATGGTTGGATGGGTAAGGTGAGATAGAAGTTCAACGGACGAGGGTAACTCTCCTATAGCTATTCTATCTAAACCAAGGACTATTAAACTTCCTTCATTCTCCAAGACTTGTGGTAAATCATCGGGTTCTGTGCATCTCGAAAGACATAGCATTATCAGAAATTTCAACTTAAAGATCTCGGGTGCGACTCTTTTTAGTCTTGTGCAGTTGGTGAGACACAACTGATTAAATTTAATGAGATGCCCAACTAAAGATGGCAGCTCTTCTATTGCAGTTTCACCTAGAAACAAGCGCTTCAATTCCCCTGAAATCTCTGAGAACTCTGCTATACTTGAGCAACCAAAGAGATTAAGTTCTACAAGGGATGTCAAGCGACGCATGCTTCTTGGAAGATTTTTAAGCTTTGTACAGTTGTTAAGTCTCAACAAGACAAAGTCTATTGCATGATGAAATTGTTGAGGGAACTTCTTCTATTGCTGTGTGGCTTAAACATAACTTCTTCATATTCCATGGAATAATAGGACACTTCGCAGCATCCATTAAGATTAAGAATCTCAAGCTTCTGTGCCCATGAGAAGTTTGAAAGTGCCACTAAGTTTCAACATATCCTGTAAAATAAAATGACTTGAATAAATAAATTATCTATATAATTGTTAATATATTATAAATTTTATTAATCTTAGTTTTAAATGTTATTTTATATCAACTTAAACTTTTTACTCTAATGGTAACTAACAATATTGAAAATGAGAAATCAACACACACACACACACATACATACTTAATTTAATCTTTTGTAATTTATTTTCAATAATTCATAAATTTTATAATTTGGAATTTTTTTGAGCTTTTCCAGTGAATCTTTCCACTGCAGCTTGGTCCTATCAGATAGATTTTTACACAAACCTTTAACGCACAATGGATTGCCATCTGCATAATGGATAACCTGGTTCGACAACTATATGTAATCTCTTGGAGGTTAGTTTTGCTTAAAAGCATGTACACTAAAGAGTTGAATAGGTTCACAATAACTGAGAAATTTTTAGAGTAATTTTTGTTATTTTTGGAACTCTATCAATTTCCACGACAGAATATTGCATATATGCATGCTAGAGTTGACCATATTACTTACGTATCTCCTAAAATTATGATACACGTATTGACAAATTTCCTAAACTAATGCTAATTGATACGATCATATCAAATCGCTAACAAATCTCCTAAACTAATGCTAATAGATACAATCATATCAAATTACTAATTTACTGTCCTGACTAGTAGCTAACAAGATTCTCAACACCCCTCCTCAAGCTGGGTCATAGATATTATTCAGCCCAGCTTGGAATTCATGCTCTCAAAGCTTGTTCTTGGTAATGAATTTGTGAGAATATCCGTTGTTTGTTCTGATCGATGTTGGAACGTAGTCTAAGCTCAAGACACCTTCTTCTATCTTCTTCTCCTTGATAAACTGAAAATCTATCTCAACATGCTTGGTTCTATCATGATGAACTAGATCCATGGATATACAAATAGCTACTTTATTGTCACATAACAGCCCAGTGGAACCACTAGCTTCCACTTTTAATTCTTCCAGCAATCTTCTAATCCACAATCCTTCACATAATCCATGTGCAATAGCCCTTAGCTCGGCTTCCACACTACTTCTTGACACCACAGCTTGCTTCTTGCTTTTCCAAGTAACTAAATTACCCCAAATATATGAACAATACCCTGAAACGGACCTTCTATCAGTTGCTGATCCTACTCAATCTGCATCTGAAAAAATTTCCAAGCCACGATCAGTTGCTTTCTCGAAGAACAATCCCTTTCCTGGTGTCATCTTCAAGTATTTCAGATTCTATGGACTGCATTCATATGTTCTTCAGTTGGAGCATTCATGAACTGGCTAACAGAGCTCACTGCAAAGTTCATGTCTGGTCTTGTGTGAGCTAGATAAATCAACCTGCCCACCAGCCTCCGAAACTGCCCTTTGTCCATTGTTGCGTTGTCCTTCATGGTGCCCAATTTTTTGGTGTAATCCATGAGGGTTTCTGCAGGTTTACACTCTAGCATACCAGTCTCCTTTAGTAAGTCTAAGGTATATTTCCTTTGACAAACTGATATCTCATGCTTTGAACATGCAAACTCCATACCTAAGCAGTATCTCAGCCCTCGTAAGTCCTTGATTTCAAATTCCTTTGCAAGGTAACATTTCAAATTCTGAATTTCTTCTCCAAAGTTACCTATGAGAATTATATCATCAACATAAACTATAAGGATAGTAATTTTACCATCTAGAGAGTGTTTCACGAAAAGAGTATGGTTTGTATGACATTGTAAGAACCCAAACTTCTTCACAGCCAGTGTAAATCTCTTGAACCATGCTCTAGGGGACTGTTTTAGTCCATAGAGCGACTTCTTGAGTATGCAAACAGCCTTGTGATTAATCTTTCCTTCACGACCAAGTGGTATCTCCATGTATATCTCTTCTTCTAAGTCACCATTAAGAAATGCATTTTTTACATCAAGTTGATGTAAAGGCCAATCTAAGTTAGCCGCCAATGATAAAAGGATTAAATGAATTGAGTTCAGCTTTGCAACCGAACCAAATTGTCTCCTCATAGTTGATGCCGTAAGCTTGTGTGTTCCCTTTAGCGACTAACCGAGCCTTATAACGATCAATGCTTCCATTTGGTTTACGCTTAACCGTAAAAACCCATTTACATCCCACCAGATTTTTACCTTCTGGCAATGAAGCGATTTCCCAAGTACCTTTTTCTCAAGTGTTATCAGTTCTTCATCAATAGCCACTTTCCATTCTGGAATTTGCATAGCTTCTTGAACTGCTTTTGGGACTAATACCTCTGACATTTTTGCTGTGAAGACTCTGAAATTTAGAGATAATTTGTTTTAGGAAATATAGTTACCTATTGGATAGAGAGGACGTGATCTGCATTGTCTTACCCTTTTTCTCAATGCAATAGGTAACTCACTATCATTATCTCCATTATCATTTACAGGATCTACATCTACTAATGATGAATCTTGATCAAGTTCTTGGGCTACTGGAGAGGATTCTTGGCTAAGCTCGAGATGTATTCTATCCTTTGGTTTTTGTTGAGATTTTTTTTATTTTTTCCTGGTATAGACATTCAACTTAGGTTTATGTGTGTTAGGTTCAGATTCGGTTCTGTTTAGAGTATCACTCAGCTGACCCTTATTTTTACTTATTGGTTGTTTTGGGTGATCTTGACAAGGTATATCCGATGTAGGTTGGGTCCAGTTCAGATGCCCTACTTTAGATTTTTCTTTCATTGAAAACACCCAAGTTATTCTGGTATGATCATCAACAAACAAAATTAACCATCTTGAACCAGTAATGTTGTTAACCTTGGTAGGTCCTCATATATACATCACTATGAATTAATGAAAATTGTTTACTTTGATGGTTTATAAGGCCGCATTTGATACAAATTTCAAGAGTGTTTTAAAAGTTCACATACTTCACATTGAAAATAATTTGGATTTATATTACCAAATAAAGCAGGAAACAATCTTTTCAAGCACAAGAAGTTGGGGTGACCCAATCTAAAATGTCATAACAGAATAACATCACTTTTATTTGACTTATCAAGACTCCTAGATTGACTCTGAATTCCTAAACAATTAACTAGTTGAGATTGTCTTACTGGAAAAACTTCACTCTTCAATATGTAGAGCCCAAAATACATCCTAGCCTTACCAATCATCTTCCTAGTATCCAAGACCTGAAATTCACAGCAATTAGAAAAGAATTTAGTCATACACTTCAACTATTTTAAGAGTTTACAAACTGATAATAAGTTGCAATCTAATTTAGGAACAAACAACACTGAATTGAGAGTTATAGTCTTTGTGACTTTAACTGAACTCGTTCCTGCCACACTAGATAGAGATCCATCTGCAATCTTCACATTAACAATCTCATTGCATGGGCTATAAGAATAGAGTTATGATCCATCACCAATCATGTGATTGGATGTTCTAGAATCTATGATTCATGACTTATTTATATCTTCATTAACATTAAGAGCACGAGAAAAAATTGTTAGGGCTTATGTCCTAAGGGCTTGTAATTAGTAAACATTCAAAATAAATAATAAATAAAATAATTTATTTTATTCAATTTATGTGTCTTTATATAATATTTGCTTCACACAAATATCATATAATATTCATGATTACTTATATAGTCTCAAACTAAGTATATAAGTGTTATATACAAGAGGATTTAATTTGAGATCAGTAATCTACAAAGTCCATAGAAAGAAAACAAATATTTGTGGTAAATCTACAACTGCAGTTTATTTCATATTTGATACAATAATCTTATCTGAGATTATTTATGTGGTGACATAGAAATAAAAATACCTTATATAATAGAGATTATATAGGACTGGACCACGATAAAAATGAATTTCTTATTAATATCCATTAAACAAAAAAATTATATTTATCGACCTGATGATCATATATGAATTGATCTTAATCCTAAGTGTATTATGAATTTCTATCTAATGAGTCATATCGTTTAATTTACATGGGTGAGATTGTTATATATTTACAGTCAATAAGTTTGATGCTTTGGAGATATGATTTAAATAAGTGATTGGAAACATTTTATACAATAGTGAAATCCACTCTTTCTTACAAAAACTAGATGAGAATTCCTTTAAGTGTTGATTTTGGTCTTGAACAATAAGAGATTTCAACTTTCTATTTATGAGTAAATAAAAAAAAATTCATAAGTTGTTATAGATAAATTGTTCGTTAGAAAATCAATGGTACTTGATGAAACAAGATATAATTAGAGAGGTAGAATGGACCTTATAATCTAGCTCTAATTATAAACTACTTGTAGATGATCGAACCATATGAAACGATTAAATCGATGGGCACCGATAAATTCAGATTGTGTAAAACATATGCAATTTTGAGAGCGCAACTTTAGGTTTTCAGTGGAGTAACTCTAAGGTTAATAATATTTTTTACTGAATCTCATATTGCAATAAACAAGAGATAATACTATTTTATTCAATTCTATAATGCATCAAATACATTAAATATCACAGTATTAGTTTAGTCAATCCAATCCAATCTAATCTTATTGTATACTCTTCAATCTCTTAAAAATAGTTCAATCAAATTCTGCTATTAAATGCATAATGATAGAAATGAAGTCAAAAGAAAAAAGAGTTACATTGTGTTAGCAACTAAAAGGACTAGTTAGTTATCTTCTCTAAGGACCACACAAGGATATCTATGAAAATTCAAGATTGTTTCCCTTTTGTATCAGTAGTTAGCTAGACACACTTAAGACTATAATATGATCAAATTTTGTTGCCAAATAGAATTTTAATCTTAGAAGGACTCTGTGCTTCGGCATTGCCATCTCATATGGGATGCCAATGCCTTATATGTTGTGTGGGTTGGGCGGCCATAGGATCCGAACTTGCTTCATGATTTTCTTTATTATGTGGTACTACCTCCCTCAAGAATATTTTCATATTTTATGAGCTAGCTTTACTGTCGTATATTGATTTGGAACTGAGAATGCCACAACTAAAATTCATGAAAGGATTTATCGTCTGCGGACCTTTTTGTAAGATGTTTTAGAATAGTAGAAACTACTGTTCCAAGCATCCTAATTTTATTAGGTAAAGTTAACAGCTCATGAAACTTCTATAAACGACGAGAAAGAATATCGTATTGGCATGGAAAGATAAATTTGAAGCAAGAAATCGGGAAAATTCAAGAAAACAAATTTGGATGACATTTCAAGATTTGATATGTTAACCTTATGAAAATGTTTTTCAACACTAGAATAAGCTATGCAGTTTTTTTAATTAAAAAAAAAAATCTCCTTTTTTGAGTTAAGGTGTTTTAAGTATTATCATTGCAATTATATTAACTAGTCATCTTTGTTTGTTAGTAAGATTGGTAAGTCTTCCTGCTGAAGAAACACAACTGTCCCCTATTATGAGACCACCTTTAGGATTTTCAAAATTGACCTAATATTTTCGTACACCATCAATCTTATTTATGTGATATTTAACCTTTCAAATAATCACCAAGCTACGCAAAGCAACAACAAGTTGATTAAGTGTACTGTATTCTTCCCTAATTAATGAAATTCTATGGATATATGGTTAGTTGCCTAGCTACTAGTTTGCGTATGTTTGACCACAGTTGCAACTTGATTAGATTGTCCCAACTTCATAACTGCAAATCATTTGAAAGTGGTGGTTGTTGAAAAATTGAGAATTTTGGTGATGATACTCGATGTATTACATGATTTTTGGGGAATTTGGGTAGTTCATTTGGTTATATCAACTATTTCAATTAACACTTGACTACCCAAAAACAGACTTAGCAAATTATGAATGAGTGAAACAACAAAGAAATTAATGATAATGTTTAATACGATGAACAATTGTATATATACTTGTAGTGGTAAAAAATTTCCAAGCCCAAAATGAAAGCTTAAAGATTATTGTGATATATTAGCCCAACATATCGATTGAATCAAGCTAATGGCCCAAGTGGATAGCCCAGAAACTTGGTTGATCTAGCT